>JAHHFK020001455.1:0-345210 GCA_024533555.2 Aedes koreicus
AGTCTGCATTGTGCTCTCATGCCGTGCGGTTCTATTTTCTATTTGCTGAAGGAAGTGCTATTGCTACCTAACGCTACACCAAATCTTAAACAGCACTTTTCAGTGCTAAATAATACCTACAATTTTTAGATTTCCTCTTATTCCTTTTCGATCCTTGTTAGGCCCTTCGGGTAACCCGGCTTGGATATCGCATTGGAAAATTCCTCTTCGGTCCCTCGGATTCTTATAGTTATCTGCTTGGACGTCGATTTGGAGCAAATTACTCTGCCACTATGGCAAATAAGCGCAAACGAAAAGGGCAATCTATTGATTCGCCTGCAAATCAAATTAATGTGAGTAATCAATTTGATATGCTCACAGATGATGAGAGTGATCCATCATCTAATCAAAATTTGAAAAAACTTTCTCGATTGAGAAAGGAAAAAGTTCCCCCTATTGTGGTGACAATTTCGGATTTCCATGCTTTTCGCAAGGAAATCTTAACATTTGTTGAAGGTGTGAAATATTCCCTTCAAATCTCCAGACGAGGTGAATGCCGTTTGCATGCAGAAACCTTGGACGGATTCAAACGTCTTCTTGAGTATCTTACTCAGAAGAACCACAATTTCTTCACTTACGACACCAAAGCTGAGCGTCTTTTCAAGGTTGTCTTGAAAGGACTGCCCAGTGGTGAATCTCTCGATGAAATAAAAAACGAGTTAATAAAATTACTTGGAATTAGCCCAGTCCAAGTAATTAAGATGAAAATGAAATCCCGGCCTGGCGATTCTCGCAAAGGGATTTCAAACGATCTCTACTTAGTTCACTTCAAGTCAAGTGAACTTAATAACCTTAAGGCTTTAGAAAAAGCAAGCCTTTTGCTCCATGTCCGAGTGAAGTGGGAACATTTCAGGAAGACTGGAGCCAATTTCCAAAGCCTCACCCAGTGCCGTAAGTGCCAGGGATGGGGTCACGGAACAAAGCATTGCCATATGATTGGTAAATGCATGAATTGTGGGATTCCTCGCACGCTAAGGACGACTGTCCTGTGAAGGAAGATCCTCAAAAATTCAAATGCTCAAATTGTGGTGAAAACCATAAATCAAATTTTTGGGAGTGCAAGACTCGCAAAGCAATTTTGCAGTCGCGCACTAAACGCCAGGTAGGAAACAATACACGTTCCCGACCAGCTACTACCCATTCTGCAGCTGTTAACAACGATCAGCAAAGAACAAATTCCTACCAAACCGTCGGTAGAAACAGCGGACAGGTTTTTCCATCCGCAACTGTAACTTCAAACGCTCAACGAGGAGTAAATACTATTTCGATACCTGCAGGTACCAACAGGGTTCAATCTTCAAACCCTACATTCTTACCCAACCGTGTTGTTAACAATGTTCAACATGTAAATGGACCTACCTACGCTGCCGTTGCAGCGGGTAGAAACCAAAACCAAAATTCCCACGGGACTTCTGATGAATTTGATTTAGGTAACATATCCGCTCCTAAATTAGAATTTTTACAGCAATCGTTAATCGACATGATAACCGATATGCTAAAAACTAATTCCATGTTTGAAGCTATCCAAACTGGTATTAAATTTGCCAATAATATTGTCATGACATTGAAGTTCAGTAATGGATTTTAAGTCATTAAACATTTTGAATTGGAATGCTCGATCCATCAGAGATAACGAGGATGAGCTATTTAATTTTTTAAGAGTTCATAACGTGCATATTGCTGTTATAACTGAGACTTATCTCAAACCTGCCCATAAGGTCAAAAGAGATCCAAATTATTTTGTCTACCGAAATGATCGCCTTAATGGAGCTGGTGGTGGCGTTGCCATCATTGTCCATAGGCGTATCAAACATCACATTCTTTCTTCATTTGAAACCAAAGTTTTTGAAACTTTGGGGGTTTCAGTTGAAACAAAATTTGGCCAATTTACTTTTATAGCTGCCTATTTGCCTTTCCAATGCACTGGCCAGCAAAAGAACTGGCTCAAGGGTGACCTCCAGAAACTTACCCGTCATAGGTCTAAATTCTTCGTTATTGGTGATTTCAATGCAAAACACCGCTCATGGAATAATTCGCAAAGCAATGCCAATGGTAATATACTTTTTGATCATTGTTCCGCAGGCTACTACACTATTCAATACCCAAACAGCCCAACTTGCTTTTCTTCAGCCAGAAATCCCTCAACTATTGATTTGGTCCTAACTGATTCATGTCAACTTTGTAGTCAATTGATTACCCATGCTGACTTTGGTTCTGATCACCTTCCAGTTACATTTGAAATATCTCAAGAAATCATTTCTAATTCCATCAGTTCTACTTTCAACTACCATAGAGCTAATTGGGATCAATATCGAACATTTATGGAATACAACTTTGATCCTAATGTTCCATTGCAAACAAAAATGAAATTAATAATGCTCTTGAATCTCTGGCTTTCTCAATAAATAGAGCAAGAGCTGCTTCAGTGCCAAAATGCGAGGTTAAATTCGATTCAGTTATAATTGATGACGATCTTCAGCTCTTGATTCGTCTGAAAAATGTACGTAGGCGTCAATATCAAAGAACACGTGATCCCGCTATGAAAGTCATATGGCGAGATTTACAAAAACAAATTAAAAAACGCTTCTCTGCCCTGAGGAACAAACATTTTGAAAATAATGTGTCAAAATTAGATCCGAGTTCCAAACCTTTCTGGAAACTCTCTAAAATATTGAAAAAACCTCAAAAGCCTATACCAGCGCTTAAGGAAGGTGATAAAATTTTGCTCACAAATGCGGAAAAAGCTCAAAAACTTGTTAAGCAGTTTGAGAGCTCCCATAATTTCAGTTTGGGTCTTACAAGTCCTATTGAGGATCAAGTTTCCAGGGAGTATCTGAATATTTTCTCACAAGAAAATATTTTTGATGATTCTTGGGGAACTGATTTGGATGAAGTAAAAACTATAACTAAAAAATTTCAAAATATGAAAGCACCAGGTGATGATGGAATTTTCTATATCCTAATCAAAAAACTCCCCGAGAGTACTTTGTCTTTCTTGGTAAAACTATTTAACAGATGTTTTCATCTGGCATACTTTCCAGATAAATGGAAAAATGCAAAAGTCGTACCTATTTTGAAGCCAGACAAAAATCCGGCTGAAGCTTCTAGCTACCGACCAATCAGTTTGCTTTCTTCAATAAGTAAGCTTTTTGAAAAAATAATTTTGAATAGAATGATGCTTCACATCAATACAAACTCAATTTTTGCTGATGAACAGTTTGGATTTCGCCATGGGCATTCAACTACGCATCAACTTTTGAGAGTTACAAATTTAATTCGTTCAAACAAAGCTGAAGGCTGCTCCACTGGAGTTGCTCTTCTAGACATAGAAAAAGCATTCGACAGTGTTTGGCATGAAGGTTTGATTGCGAAACTGAAAAAGTTCAATTTTCCGCTTTATATCATGAAATTAGTTCAAAACTACTTAACTGATAGAACTTTGCAAGTAAATTATCAGAATTCTAAATCTGATCAATTGCCTGTCAGAGCTGGTGTTCCTCAAGGTAGCATTCTTGGGCCAATACTTTATAACATTTTCACTTCAGATCTCCCTGATTTACCTCAGGGCTGTCAAAAATCTTGCTTTGCTGATGACACAGGCATTTCCGCTAAAGGAAAAAGTCTTCGTGTTATATCCAGGAGGCTACAAAAAAGCTTGGACATTTTTACAGATTATTTTCAAAAATGGAAGATTTCTCCTAATGCTTCCAAAACTCAACTTATAATATTCCCACACAAGCCTAGAGCTGCATTTTTGAAACCAAGTAATAGTCATATGGTCACTATGAACGGAGTTCCAATTTCTTGGTCAAATCAAGTAAAATATCTTGGACTGATACTTGATCAAAAATTAACTTTTAAAGATCACATTGAGGGCATTCAAGCCAAATGTAATAAATATATAAAATGTTTATATCCTCTTATAAACAGAAAATCCAAACTTTGTTTGAAGAACAAACTTCTAATATTCAAACAAATCTTTAGACCGGCCATGCTTTATGCTGTGCCAATATGGTCTAGTTGTTGTGCTACTAGGAAAAAAGCACTTCAAAGGATTCAGAACAAAGTTCTGAAAATGATTTTGAAGCTGCCACCCTGGTTCAGTACTATTGAATTACATAGAATTTCAAACGTTGAGACTCTAGAAGAAATGTCCAACAAAATAATTCATAATTTTAGACAAAAATCATTGCAGTCTTCAATTGCAATGATCAATTCTCTCTATAGATAAGAACTAGTTTTAAGAAATCAATAATTATTCTTACACGCAGGCAAAAGGAACCCTGTTAAAAATACTGAATAGACAAAGTAAAAATAATATTAACACAATTAGATATAAATGATAGCATATAAGGTTGAAATATTAATTACTTAGCAGGATCACCTAGGTTAATATATGAATGTAAAATAATGTAAAATTTGGAATAAATAAAGAGTTAAAAAAAAAAAAAAACGAAAAAATAAATCACATAATCAGTGGAAAATATCCACTAGAAATTCACTTAACTTTCGTGTGATTCAGGAAGTGGAAAATGCTTTGCAATATCAAGTGAATCTTATGTGTCCAGTGAAATGTAAATGATTAGTCAAGTACAATTTCTTTTTCTATGTGATATTCATGTAAAAGTCACTTATTTTAGTGTTGGAAAATATCTACATGTGTTTCCAGTAGTAGCTAAGTGAAATATTTTTTGAGTGAACTTGTTCAAACGGTACGCGGGAGTACTACGAAAGGCCGAATCACAGAAGGCCGAATCACAAAAGGACGAAACCACAAAAGGCCGAAATAAAAAAGGCGAACAAAAAAAGGGGGGGGGGGGAAGGATGGGGGGGGGTGGTTTTTTTTTTTTTTTTTTTTGGCAAATTAAAAAAAGTGTGAAAAATTATTCAAACTGGGTAAATATTTTTCAGCGTGCAATTGTGCTTCAGAAACAGAACGGTAGAGAGGGACAGAGAATGATTGCTTCTGGCGTCTTTCATTGATGTTCTTTGATTGAGACAGTGAGGATTTTAAAGTACCAGTTTTTATCTTATGGTCGATGTTGAATTGTTGAATTATTGAGAAAATGAGTGCCATGAATGAAGAGGATTTCCATGGGTTTATCGATGAAGAAGTTGTACCAGTATTAACAGTGGTTGATTCTCAAAAAGGAAAGCAGATGCTAAGTATCAATGGATGATGGATGACTGATGTTATAACTTTAGAAACATTTGTTCTATTATCTAATTAGGCTAATGATCGATTCTACTGGGACTGTGCCACCAGAATGCATTCAAAAAATCGAAACGACGCCTGCAAAATTCGTGCGATTACAAGACTTGAAAATGGCGCTCACAGTTTACTTAAGCACAAGGAAGAACATAACCATGATGCTAATCCTCTAGACGGGAAGGAGAAGGAGTATAAAGCTGAATTAAAGCGTAAAGCACTGTTGTCAAAAGATGTTCCTTCGAAAATCATCGCGAAGTTTCTACGGAATACGCCCCAATCGTCCTAACCTGAGCGTCGAACAAATCTAAAAAAATGTTGTTTTTGAGAAAAAGGCAAGCAAGTGGAAGCGGATTACGTGTCGTTGAACAGGATGGTAAATTTATCGTTTCAGATGAACTGCAGAATACGTTGACTGGTCAACTTTTCTTGCAGAAATATATACATGACGAGAGTAACCATATTATGATTTTCACAACTATGCAAAACCTTCAGCGTTTAGCTGCTTCCCGGTATTGGCTTGTTGACGGTACATTTGCAACAGTTCCTCTGAAATTTACACAAATGTATTCCATCCACGGATCTGTACCCTATCAGGATTACGACGGAGTTGTACCGCTGGTATTCATGTTGCTGAACAACAAAACCCAGGAAACTTACTCCTGTGCATTTGAAGCACTGCTGGAAATATGCCAAGAAGTACAGCTTGAGTTTCGTCCAAAATTCATGATCTCTGATTTTGAGAAAGCTGTCATAAACGTGATGAAAGAATTTTTCCGGAAGCAGAATGTTATTTGTGCTACTTTCATTTTGCGCAAAATTTGATTAAGCAGCTGAGCTTCCGGGTAGAAAACCATGTATTCCAATGACATGGACGTATACATGGCTGTTAAACGCCTACAAGTTAGTATAAATTAATCGTTGGGTGAGTTTCAACTAACGTTTTTTTCTGCAGGCGTTATCATTCCTACCACATTCAAGAATCCCAGGATTTTTAACAGTGCAAAAGTCGGCTGTATTTATGTTTTTTAACATGACTTTGTTACATTTATAATTATTATAGCATAGAAATTTTGTAGGAAACGGAACCTAAAGTTCAGTATTATAAGCAAATTGATTGAATTTTAATAAATTCAATATTTTAGTAAATTTTCGCCCTCGATCGATTCGGCCTTCGTGATTCGGCATTTTTGGCTTTCGGCCTTTTGTGGTAGGGTAGAACATTTTCGGCCTTATGTGCTTCGCCCTTTGGTGAATCGGCCTTTTGTACTGGTCCCCGGTACACGCTAAGAAAAAAGTACCCAAAATTAAGTTAAAAAAACTCAACGTTGAGTTCTGTCAAGTGAGGTTACCAGTTGGGTGAATTAAAAAATCGAAGTAGGTAGAATTCACCCATCTAGTCGGTAATGATAGATATACTCAAATTTAAGTTTTTTTTATGTTCGATATTGTATTCCAATTTAAAAAAATTAATTGGCACACACCTGTCGTCGTGTCGTGAATTACAGCATCGTCATTCGTTAAATTGTTGGTTATATGCTTATAGATCTATGTATATTATCAACAATGTTTTTAAAATTTAATCAGGACCATTAACTATTGTAAACTGGTATTTCCAAACCTAATTTGTTTATATTTTAATTTGAAGACCAAACAACTAGATTTTAAGTTGAAGCTACTCAACCATCCCGTTCTCTTCGCGCATTGAACGGTTGAGTATTTTCAACTTAATTTTGGTTGGAAATCGTAGAACCCGTTGGCGGTGTTGACGATTGTCATTTATTTGTTAGTCTGGTCGACTACGAACGCATTATTTATTCGTCGCGATTCTCTTAAGTTATCGGATAACCATCCAAATCCACGAAATGGCAGCATTGTTAGCAACACTATTACTTATAGATTACCATTTATTGGATTTATGAGGTGTTTTATTGTTTTATTGCACCAATATTGACAAATATAAATGATCGATTTAACTATTTGTCTGTGTGTTTTAATATTCTGTTCCAAAAAAATTAGCATTAGGTATCTATATTTATATATGCCATTCCTTATGGTTAACAAAATTTCTCCCATTTATTTCGATGATTCATTAGGTAAATTTTACCTATTGGCACTTGAGATGTAAGTACCCAAAAATAGGTAAATTTTACCCATTGCTATTTGAAATTTAATAACCCAAAATTGAGTTTTCATCTTATACCTAATTTTAACTTAATGCACAAAACATGCGAGATGGGTGAAAAAAACTTAATTTTGGGTACTTTTTTCTTAGCGTGTACGCATCGAATACCTGACAGTCGCTTTCGATTTCCATTTTTATTTCCTCTTCAGTAATATCAGTTGGGATGCCAACGACTACCTTTGTCCTTGATCCGCTCATCGCTCAGAAACAGATTTGCTTTGAAAAAAGCAACGATTTCGTTTCTTCCAAGATAATGCAGGTCCGTTACGTGGTTTCGGTATTTTTCCAGTTTCCTAATCATCGAACCGACTGCAAACTTGTTGATTCGTTCCTGTCCTGTGCTTTCAACGAAAACGCGAAAAGACGCTCCATCGCAAATGGTGTATAGATATGATTCCCGTTCTTATTCTGCCGCCATGTGGTTTCTTTTTCCATTTCCGGTTCCGTCCGCCATTTTTGTTTCGTCACGTGTATTTCGGTCTATGCCGCCGCCGTCCGGCATCTTTGTTTCCGCTTTCTCACTCAAAATTCCAATTTATCCAATAAACTCCTGCTTATTTCAAGTTTTTCACTTCTTCACTCAAAATAATACTATTTAACTCTCGTATTGCAAAAATAACTATCCAGAAGAAAATAACTTTTCCACACTTCGAAAATAGAACCATTCGCCTTGGTGATTGCTTCCCGAATGTGTATGGTCGTCTATGAACAGACACATCAACAGATTCGTTCGAGAATGCCTGGACTGTCAACGACCAACGTTTAAAAGTGAACCGCCACACAGTTTCACCATTGGGTTCCTTCGATCCTCCGATATGCCGATTTCGTCACACGTTGACCTCGTTGGCCCCTTACCACCATGGGAGGAAAATCGCCTGCTTTTAACCATCGTGGATCGGTTTACTCGCTGGTCAGAATCTGTACCGCTGTTGGATCTGACAGCACCGGTTGTCGCTAGAGCATTAGCGCAGCACTGGATTCGTTATTTGGTATTCCGGTAACGAATACAACAGATCAAGGTCGTCAGTTTGAGATGTTTCGGGCAGTGAGCCACATCACGGGAACTCACCATATTCGAACAACAAATTCAAATATCATGTTTTATTTTAGGGTTGCGCACCGTGATTTTGAAGGCATCGACTGTTTATGGGATCCACTATTGTTAACATACTTATTTTCTCTTTATCTCTCCGATCACCATTATCAAATACTGCTTCAGTAAGCAACAATCTTGCTAGGAATCTAATATCGAGTCATATGGGTGATAATCATAACCCTCACTCATGAGAGCCGAGAAGTCATCAAAACTGGAATTCTGGAGATCGGTATTGCAACCTCAATCATGGACTCAATAATGCAAACTGGGCATCCAACTTTGGAGCGTTACTTACACAGAATGAGCCCATCTGAATATTTGTACTAGATAGACTGGAAAGGACCAGAGGGGGGAGTTTGCTCATTAACACTTCCGGTTCGCTGGTGGTCACTCACCCACCGATTACCTGTCGATCTGCCAAATTTTGGTAAACCAACTGCTAAGAATTATCTCAAATTGTAATATTCCTTCCACTATATCACAAAATATTGCGAGTAGAAGAACGGATTGGAGGTACGGAAAGCATTGGGTATAGGACCAAGTCTCCCCCGGTTAGTAAGCAAATTAATGAGCGTAGGAATCAATAGAATAAATATCAGTTACTTATGCTATGATGGGCCCCCAAGCGGAGGGGCGGCTCAACTTTTCTTATCTCTATTTGCAGGATATCCACAGAAAAGAAGGTATGCCGCTGCTCATGCCGAACTATTACCTACACAGGCAGAAAAAGCGATCACCATTCTTTACGAGTATACGGTGATTAGGTCATGCCGGACTATTCGGGGTGCGGTGCAACTGGCGTTGATGTTCTGTTGCTTGAAGGAGTGGTCCCATGCTTTTGGCGAATAGTGCTAGTTACATACTTTTAGCGTATCGTTAACCAAAACGAACTCTGCTGCTGACCTTTTCCCAACTATCCAACATCTCGGCTTCTTTCAAAGCGACTATTACGTTCCTTCCCATTCCCTTCTTGACTAGCATCCGGGCACGGCGGCGCCGTTATTGCTTCATAATGGGTCACCCGTTTTTACACATTGAGGATGTACGAAAGTCCCAAACATCATCGGCTGGTTCTTTGTGTAAATACAGCTGATCAGGCAATAACGGGGTAGCATCCGTGGGCGATCAATCGTGCTCATGCTCATGCTCATAGACTGGAAAGGATCAGATTTAAATCAGACGCTTCGCTCAAGTTCCACAAGGCTCCATATCTGTTTTGACGATGTTTAATAAATCACATTCTAACACACCAGTATGGCACCCCAAGGCTATTTCGAATGCTTCTGAAAACTCACCGCCGAAATTACTTTACTCATTTTTATTATTATCATTTATACACTTGCTGTTTACTTGCTCTCTAAACAATCCTACCACTTCTAGGGTGTAGTGATTTCGTTATATTATGTTTCTCTCCCTCTACGCTTGTATAATTTTAGTTAATTAAAGCTACCAGAACGTATTTTCTTTATCAACTGTGAATTACTTGCTTTAGTATTTGATTACCGTTTTCCTTTTTACCTAACATTCTCTTAGTCTACTACGCCGAGTCTCGCTTCTTCGTGTTTTCCACCATACCATGTTCATTCATTCTTCCATTCGAGGCTTGTGTTCATGTTTTGATTTTTTTTTTTCGTTTTATATTATCGTAAAATGCAATCAAGTTGGGATTCGACACTCACTATGCATCATTATAGTTTGCGTTGCTGCAATGATCTACTGGGTACGTATGGATTTCTTACTATTTACTTTCTAGACTTAAATGAGTGAGTTTCTTTGATTTTTGATTTCCATTACAACAAGAGACCACTGGGCGGGTGAGGGGAACGCTTCTATTACTGTTGCTGCAATTGTTTGTATGAGTTTCAGATATGGGTTTGTTGTTGTTCGTTTGTTTTAGCACTATTGTAATTCTAACAAGTTGTACGATTCTTATTTGTTTGTAATATTTAGCGAAGAAAGCTTCGAATACTGGGATTGTTTCATTGTTGAACTTCCGGGGAGCTGGTTTCGTTATATGTTTCAATCTGGTGTGGCAACTGGAGATTGAGATTGAGTGAGAGATAGAGAGAGTGTGTGTGTGTGAATCCGTTCATGGTAAACAGGTAAGATACGTTTCCGTTTTCCTTTGCTTTGAATGAATCCATCTGTGGTTTCAGTATTATTATAGGGTTATATTAATTTGTTCACAGCAAAAGTACTTTCTAATTAATATTCGAACTAAAAGTAATCAACAAAAACAACATAAGGTGATTCTACATCTTGCTTTCAATTTGCTAGTCTTTGCTCTATATGCCTTTTTGCTATGATTTTTCATTATTTTCTTTTACTTTACCATCTTCAATCATCCTGTTTTTTGTCTACAACATTCTATTCTGTGCTAACATCAGTCGCTAAAATCAAGGAAGGAAAAGGTTTGCTCTGCCTTATTCGCTTTTTACAATTTGATGGAAGAAAATCGAACTTATTTTTACAACGAAAATGGTCTATGATTCTTGGGGAAATAACTTAATTAACAACGATTGGTATAAATAATTATTTGAAATAATAGAATGTTATTTAAAATTCTTGAAGACACTATCACAACTATGATACAAAACAATAGCACTGGACAAGGGGTGGTGTGCGTAGGACATTGGATCTTCCTTACGGAGATCCTCCGAAGCAGCAAAATAGTCCCTTCCTAGTCCTTCGGTTCGGCTGTGGCACAGGCCTAAGGTGTTCCAGCTCCAAAATTTCGAAGACAGCTTGTGCCAATTCCGACGGGTGATTATCGTGCAACATCTCCGCAATACGATCTAATGACCTTCTATGCCTATTCGGAGAGTACCCGGCGGGGGGCGGTGGTTCTGGCCAGTTGTAGTCCACGTCCTCACTACTGCTGCTGCTGCTGGTGTTGCTACTGGTGATGCTACTGATGCTGCTTCGCACGCTGCTAAATATGTCTCCAGTAAAAAACCTCGGTCGAAACCGCATCGAGCGTCTGGATTGATGTCGACGCATTCGTGCACCGCCCATTTGCGCACTCGTATACTATAGGTCATGATACAGATGTTCGTCGAGCGGCCTGAAGCGTACCCTCTGTCGGTAGTGGTACTCTTTCAGGTAGGATTTGAGTGATTTTGGCAGGCTCAGTTCGTTGATTCCGTCGTAGGTTGTATTGCTGACGATCGTCGCCCGGCACAGTTGCTGCAGCGAGAAGACGAACTTCCTATTCAGCGGGTAGGTTAGCATCGGTTCGAAAAACATCACACAGGACGGGTCCTTGTAGTGCTCCAGCAAGCCGGTCACCGTCGAGGCCGTGTAGACGCCGGGATCGCGCGAGTCGAAACTGCAATGGGGAGGAAAATTTGGAAGAATTTCGGTGGTTAGTGCGTGTGTGAAAGTATTAACGATCCCTGAATTAGAGGGGAAGAAAGATTCAAACGTTAAATTCTTGAAACCCTTAGCACTTTCACGCAAACCAGGACCATCAACAAGACGAATAACGTTTCTCTAGCCGTGATGATGCTAGTATCCGTGGGGGTGCTGAGGTTTTGAGAAATTTACGTTTGAATTTTTGTTCCCCTCTTTGTTTACAAAATCAGATACGTCGTTTTGAATTGTTCGTTTTAACTATGAATTTATGCGAAAAATTGATAACAGGAATGATCTCACCAAAGTCTGCAGATGCGTTCAGTTCTAGCTTGACTATATGCGCCATACGCCTTCAGATATTATGATCATCTCGTATATTTGATTCTACTTTTCGAAAACGTCGTGTGTTTTCTCTTTTGGTTCTACTTAGGGCATCTTCAACGGTGGTTTTTTTTGCCATGGATTGGTTTGACCAAATAATGTTACTGCTAGTAGTGCGTCGTTAGCAGACGAAGAGTAATACTTGCTCTTTTGTTTGCCTGGAGGTTTAATAACATCTCGGAAATGCTATTTATGTCACAGAAATTTCACCAACTTATTAAAACTTATAGCAAATCGACCAACTTCCCATATTTTTAACAATTTCTCGTAAATTATTGATATATTCGTGATATTCTGCTTTTTATCATGAAATATTTACCAACTGGGAGTCCAAATAACTTCTGGAAAGCTCAATTTTCTTCTCAAAGTTTCCGTTATTTATTTAAAGGGCGATACGGTCAAAATTTGGTCAATATCAACTTGACGTATTTCTTTCAATTTTGCATTTAAAAAACCTGAACACCCCTCATTTTGAAGGTGTGTGTGTGTAGAATGTTGCTCCTATTTTGATTTTGGAATTCACTCTTCAGTTGTCAATATGCCGTCCAAGCAAGAAGAGCAGCGTATCAAAATTTTGCTCGCGCATCGCGAAAATCCGAGCTACTCGCACGCAAAGTTGGCAAAATCGCTAAAAGTTGCCAAATCAACCGTTACAAATGTAATTAAAGTGTTTGGGGAACGTTTGTCGACAGCCAGGAAGTCTGGATCGGGGGGAAATCGAAAACCGGAAGCCGCTGAGACGACAAAGAGAGTTGCCGGTAGTTTCAAGCGAAACCCTAACCTATCTCTCCGAGATGCCGCAAATAAGCTGGGTGTATCGTCTACAACCGTGCATCGAGCCAAAAAACGAGCCGGACTATCGACTTACAAGAAGGTAGTGACTCCAAATCGCGATGATAAACAAAATACGACGGCCAAAGCGCGATCCCGGAGGCTGTACACGACGATGCTGACGAAGTTTGACTGCGTGGTAATGGACGACGAAACCTACGTCAAAGCCGACTACAAGCAGCTTCCGGGACAGGAGTTTTATACGGCAAAAGGAAGGGGAAAGGTAGCAGATATTTTCAAGCACACGAAACTGTCAAAGTTCGCAAAGAAATATCTGGTTTGGCAAGCCATCTGTACCTGTGGCTTGAAAAGCAGCATTTTCATAGCTTCCGGGACTGTCAACCAAGAAATTTACGTGAAAGAGTGTTTGAATAAACGTCTGCTGCCTTTCCTGAAGAAACACGGTTGTTCCGTACTGTTTTGGCCGGATTTGGCATCTTGTCATTACGGTAAAAAGGCCATGGAGTGGTACGCCGCCAACAACGTGCAGGTGGTTTCCAAGGACAAGAACCCTCCCAACACGCCAGAGCTCCGCCCAATTGAGAAATACTGGGCTATTGTCAAGCGGAACCTAAAGAAGACCAAAAAAACTGCTAAGGACGAGCAGCAGTTCAAGGCAAACTGGCTTTCTGCGGCGAAGAAGGTGGACAAGGTGGCTGTACAAAATCTGATGGCAGGGGTCAAGCGTAAGGCCCGGTAATTCGGATTTGGAAAAGCGGAAGCCTAACTGAATATTTTTCCTGAATTTTATACTAATTGAACTTGAAAAAGAAATTTAATTTGATTTTTTAAATAAACGATTTCACCGATTTACACGCGTTTTCCCTTGACCAAATTTTGACCGTATCACCCTTTATTTGACAACATCTTCGGCACAAAAGTCGCACAGACTGGTTAAGCAACACTCTTAATTCTAAATTTAAAAACTACTTTGCTAACATTAAAATCAAAACAGTCACACACTTCATTGAAATGTCTACAACATAAGGTTGTTCAGGCCGTAATTAGTTCGATGGCTGGGGATCCACAGCAGTTGCCGATTTCGGAGCTGACGAGTAGGTTCATAAAACCTCAGATTTTCGAGAAGGCTGCTACAGTCGATGTTGCACTTAAGCACGTCGAAAATGAGCAACCTTTGCATTGCGGTTGTAAATCGAGGAGTGCGCATCGATGTTCGTATGGCGGAAGGTTCACTGGGTCGTTCCATGGCAGGCCGCGTAGAGCATACCTTATGAAGCGCTTCTGGACTCTCTCAATACGAGCGATATGGACGGCATGATACGGAGCCCAAACCTGCATTCCATATTCAAGTACACTGCGAACTAAAGCACAGAACAGGGTTGTCACAGTTGTCACTGAAATGTGTTCGTTAAAGCGTAATTTACTATAAAGTATGACGTGACTCTTTCTAATGGCAAATTGTTCACCCCGTAGTCAAAAGATACAGTAGTCCGACATCGAGTGAACGTCATTACTTTACATTTCGCCGCATTCATTTGCATTCCGTTCATTTCGCACCAACTTGAAACACGTTCAATATCAGCTTGCAGTGCACCGCAATCCACAAGCGTGGATTAATCACACGAAACAGCTTTAAGTCATCTGCATAGAGCAGTTTCCCAGACTTGAGGCTATCGCTCATATCGTTTATAAAGAGGACGAATATCAGAGGACCAAGATGACTGCCCTGTGGGACGCCGGAAGGAATATCAAATACATTCGACCTAGCATCGTGCAGTTTGACAAAAGCTTTGCGCGCAGACAGATATGATTTCAGCCACTGAATGATCCAAGAAGGTAGTCCCAGGCGGTTCAATTTTTCAATTGCCAATACGTGAGGTACCTTGTCAAACGCTTTTGAGAAGTCAACGTAGATTGCGTGTAAGTCATGAGGTTCGACGTGGTTGACCGCTTTTTACGAAACCATGTTGATGTTCGGATATCACAGGCTGCAAGGCAGGATACAGCACGTCGTGCAATAGACTCTCAAAAACTTTCGCTAGGCAGTTCAAAATAGATATCGGTCGATATTTCTCCACGCAATGTGCGTTTCCAGCCTTGTGGATTGGAATTATTGATGCCAGTTTCCAAGCATCCGGAAATGCTCCTTCGATAAAGGACCGGTTGAAAATCGCTGCGACGGGAACAGACAGCGACTGAGCACATTCTTTGACAAAGACGAGCGGAATGAGATCGGGACCAGGACCTTTAGATGAATCGACAGCGCTGATTGCTTTCAGAATATCGTCATCACTGAAAGTGACTTGAGGAAGTCGAAGGTTATACGATGGAAGACTTTCCAAGTATTGCTGCGACATTGGAGGTGGGTGGGTTGTCGTCTTGTACGGAACGAAAGAACTCGGCGAATATATTCGCAGCTGTTACCGACGAGCAAGAGCTATGAGACTTGTAGGAAACATCAACGGGAACTCTGGAAGAACTCTTTCGATTGTTGATGTAGGTCCAGAAGGAAGAAGGATATTGTCTGAAATTTGCTTGGATACTGTCGATATACTCACGGAAACGAATCTGTTGCAGATGAGTGTACTCCTCTTCAGCAAGCTATTTCCAGAAAGTTGTTTCTATTCCATGGATGATCAGCAAAATGTTTGGAAGTTCAACCAAATTTCCAGAAACGTTGAGAATTTTTCGGAAATTAAATGGACTTTTCTGAAGTTCCACCACTTCTCTGCTCAAAAGCGAGCGAGCAAACTTCATGATTATTTTAAAACTTCCGATAAGTTTATTCAACTTCCGAAAAGCTTAATCAACTTCTGTCAAGTGAATTATATTTCCACCCAATCTTCATAGATATTCCGAAGTTCATAGAAATTCAGAAAATAATTTTCAAAGAGTTCGTTTAGTTTCTAGAAGCTTATATAGGTTCTGACCAATTCAAGTAACTGCCGAGACTGTTTAAAAGCTGTTGAATATGCAATTGAATAATATAAGATTTAAAAACGATTCCTGGAAAAATCAAAGAGTTTTCGAACTCCCCTTTCGCGACAATTCGTATTTCTATCTATCTTCAATATATCATCGATTTCCCCCAGGAAGCTTATCAAACCTGCTATAGTAAAATATATCCTCTACCCCAGAAGATAAGCCTGAATATCCTGATCCCCAGTAAACCAACTGAACGTTTGGCTGTACTAGCTTGCGAGTGCTAGTCAAGACCAATCCATCAATGAACCGATTGTTCACTTTGAAGACTTCATTAATTTTCGTTTCCAAGCAATCGAAATACTATTCGGAATCGGAATTTGCCACCAAATTAGTCGTAAAATCCACACTAGTCACACTTCCGGGAGCCTTCTCATCTCGAACTAGTTAGCGTTTCCCGGAAAATGCAGTGGCTGCGAATAACTTAGAGAACCATCCGTTATTCAAGAATGAAACGAAAAGGCAATTCGCTAGCACCGGAAGCAACTTGAGGTAATTATCAGGCATCCGAGGCGGGCAACACCACTTTCTGCCCGGCGCCGGCATCACCCGCACCAAACACGGCCACTTTTCGGCTCATAAATATACCTCAGCAAGCCGCAATGCTTTTCCGGAACGAAAAACACCGGAACAATATCTGCAACAACTAAAAAATAACCGACATTCGGTCCATCGGTCTGCATTCGAAGTTTTGTTGGTTTCTCAACGGCAGCCAATACCTCAAAATGGGATGGAAAGCAGAAGGACTAGAATTGGACATTAATCACACAGTTGAGCCGCGGGGGAACCGATGTAGGCGTGGGGAAACAAACAAGAGATTAGCTTTGGAAAGCGAGGGAAATTTGCGAGCGAGAGGAAAAAAACACGAAAAAGAAAACAAGAAAAAAATGCGCGAAAAATGGGGGAAAAAAAAAAATATAACACCGGGGGGGAAGGGTGTTGTGGGGGGGGGAAAAAAAAAAAAAAAAAACCAAGATCGCACCCGAAAGGCCACCCCACATCGCCGGGGTTTTTTGGGGGGGGAACACGAAAAAACGGGTAATTATAAAGGATAACGGGCTTTGATGCTTGAGAAGATACCATGAAATAGTAGTGGGTTGTCTGGCTGATTTTCGGGGAATTCCTTGTCAATTCTGTCGTGGTTGAAAGTAAAAGTTTGACTAGGGCCGGTCAAGAATTTTTGGGATAGGAAACTTTTTCGATTTCCCTGTCTGGGGATATCCTTGGTCAGCCCAAAACTAAGCTGGCGGCTCCATTAGTGTTGGAACCGCATTGGCTCTGTAGCGGGCAGGATCGGATATTGACTTGTCTTTTGATAATGTCCTTACACGGGATTCTGTGATTTGATTTGTAATAGGATTTCCTGATCGCTGAGAATACTTGCGAACATTTGTGGTTGACTTCAATAGCTTTTGAATGAACAATGAACAGTTTTTAAAGAAGTTTACACCCGTAGATGAAATCAGTTCGTTTTCTTTTTGTATAACTGGCATTGTAGATGAAATCAGTTCGTTTTCTTTTTGTATAACTGGTTGGAATGTTTTTAAATAAATTATCTAATAGATAAATCGTCTAGCTCAAACCTTTGTAGGGGTAAGTGGCGGGACTATCATCACCATTATATTGGATGGTTTGGTCGTAGACTGTAATAAAACGACTTATCGCTTTGGCTCTCAGAAAAGTAATCAACAAATTTGCTCCTTGTTGAAACCATTCTCGACAACTTATTCAAAACGATGTATCTGATTTTGTAAGCAAAGAGGGAAACAAAGATTACAAAGTTACGGCAACGTTATTCGTTGTGTTGATGGTCCTAGTTTGCGTGAAAGTGCTAAGGGTTTCAAGAATTTCTTCCCCTCTTTGTTTACAAAATCAAAGATGTCGTTTCGAATAAATTATCGAGAATTGTTGGTTACTAGATACTACTATTAACCATCGGCTGCTTCAGCAGTCCTCCTGTGACAATATTCCAGCAGCATTTCGGAACTTTCGTATTTTCACCGGTTGAAGTGGCTTTGTCAACATGTCAGCAACCATATCTTCTGTGGGGCAGTAAACTGCTTGAGTTGCTCCATATTTATGTATCTATAGACTTGAGTGATTCATGGTTTTGACATGCTTTGACATGTCCAGGAATCATCCAAGAAGTCTATGAATGCCCCCTCGAAGCCAGCAGACCCTACCACGAAGGAAACTGTAAAATCCGATGTAAACAGCACCACATCGGGGACCGTGACAACTCTTTGCGCGAGCACTTTAAAATCCAATAGGCAAACGCTCCTTTCGACTGCCCTCGTTTTGGTCGATGGTTTGTGTCGTACTCCGTATCCATGCAGAGTTCTGCTGAACCTCTCAGATGAACTTCGTCACGGAGCGGTTCGCAAAACTACTCTCACTGAAAAAGATACCTGCTGACTTCACAGTCAGTGGTCTGATCGGCAATAAAACTCGGATCTGTCGTATGCTCATGACAACGATCAGGTCTTACCATGGGGATTTTGCTGCAGAGTTGGATCTTCTTATGATTCCACGAATGACAGGAAATCTTCCGGTGCAATCCTTTGATGTTTCGGAGTGGCCCATCTCGTGCGAGCAGAGATTGGCCGATCCAACGTTTAACGAGCGGGGACGTGTTGACATGCTGATTGGCGCCAAAGTCTTCTGGAAGCTGTTGGAGGATGGCCATTTCGAACTTGGCTCGAAACTTTCAGCCCTACGGAATTCCAAGCTGGGGTGGGTCGTTGGAGGCATGGTCGCAACAAACGCGCCTGTTGTTGCGCACACCTTCTTTCAGGTAGCTGATGATGAATAGCTAATCGAACTTCTGAAGAGTTTCTATAAGATAGAGGCTTGCGATGAGCTTCGCCCATCCCTTACGGCGGATGACGAGAAATGTCTGGAGCATTTTCGACAGACACACCAGCGTACGGATGATGGTAGATACGTTGTGCAACACCCCTTCAACGAACGCAAACAAGAACTTGGAGATTCGCGTACAATGGCGCTGCAGCGCTTTCTCAACCTGGAGAGGAAACTGGACTCGCAAATTGTACTGGCTTGGATCAGGAAGCCTCCCCACATGCTGCAAACCTACGTTTCGAATCGGTTAAGAGAAATCCCAAAACTAACCTTGAATTGCAGCTGGAAATATATTCCCACCCACGAGAACCCTGCCGTCCTCATATCCCGGGGAGAGCAGCCGAAAAAGCTAACCGATTCTAGGCTGTGGTGGACAGGTCCTCCCACGTTCAACTGCTCTATCGTTGAGGCTATGGAGGAATCTGATATTCCAGACGAGGAATTACCGGAAATGCGTATTACCGTGGTTCTGGCTGCGACCGCTGCCCCTGCCACACGTATGATGATTTTCGACAGAGTGAGCAGTTTCAGAAAGGTTGTGCGTAGCATGGCATACTTTGTGCGATTGGTAAGGTACATTATGTCCAGGAAGAAGAAGTTGATGAGGGGTCAACTCACCGCCTAAGAAATGCAGAAAGCAACACTCTTGATAGTACGGTTGGACCAACAGAAAGAATTTCAACCCGAAATCCGTGCATTAATGGGTGGAGCGGATACTAAGAGTCGTCTAAACGGATTGAAGGTGTTCATGGACACTGAGGACGGTATACTACGAGTTGTCGTCACCAGATGCTGCTCCCGGCGAAGCACCTAGAGAATCTTCCTATCGGTCAGAGAGGTCTACTCGCAATCGTTTGACAACGATACTGGCCACTGAAAGTAAAAAATATTATACGTAAGGTTATTCGGAACTGTATGGTGTGCTTCCGAGCGAATCCCTTGAAGACAACTCAGATGATGGGTGACCTCCCGTCATATCGCGTCCAACCTGCACCAGTTTTTTCGGATACCGGTGTAGATTACGCCGGATCATCCTGGATCAAATCATCGTCCTCTGCACGTAAACCGCAAGTCACGAAGGCCTACGTTAGCTTATTTGTATGTCTAAAAACTCGCGCTATACATTTGGAACTGGTCTCCGACCTAACGACTGACGAGTTCCTTGCTGCTTTGAGACGCTTCACGAGCAGACGTGGGAATCCCAAAACGATGGCGCTCTGACAACGCGACAAACTTTGTCGGAGCCAAGAACGAAATGCATGAGCTGTGGCAGCTATTCCGAGACCAGTGTGCCACCGGAAAAATCGTGAGTTATTGCAGTAACGGAGGAATTGACTGGTCTGTCGTACCACCAAAACGCCCACACTTTGGCGGTATATTGGAGGCAGGAGTAAAACAGGTCAAGCATCACTTGCAGCGGATTGTCGGCGACAGGAAGTTCTCCTACGAGGAGTTGTACACAACGCTGACGCAAATTGAAGTTGTGTTAAATTCCCGTCCCCTAGCTTCTAGCTCGGATGACCCTAGTGACTACACAGCCATTACACCTGCTCATTTCCTGATCGGCCGTGAGAAGCAATCTATAGCTGAGCCGACCTACATGCATTTGAAGGAGAACACTCAGTCTAGATGGCAACTGGTGCAAACCATGCTGCAGCACTTCTGGAAACGGTGGACAGCGGAGTATCTGCCGGAGCTCCAGAACCGTTCGAAATGGCTAAAGACTACGGACATCAAGGTGGGTGCTATGGTACTTCTCGTGGATTGGAACACGCCGCCACTACAGTGGCCTCTTGGAAGAGTCCTTGCAGCGTACCCTGGAAATGACGGCATTACCCGTGTCGTTTCTGTAAAAATGGCGAATGGTGGTGTGTTCAAGCGCGCTGTTACGGAAGTCTGCATGCTACCGTTAGATAAGAAGACTTGAAATTGAGATTTCAACGCCGGGGATGATGTTCGTCGACTTGCGCATCCCGACACCCTGTGTGTAACCGATTAAACAAACACATACACATACTTTGTTCTTTATAGTTCCAATAAAAACCTTTTGTTACTTTCTACCAACGCAACGATATCGGTCGCGTTTGTCCGATCTCCAAACACCCCGAAAGACATATTACAGTCCACTTGATACCACAATTCAAGCTCCATGGTCAGGATTGCCTTTCAAAAGATTGCCTTTCTGCATCAAGTTTCACTTTCCCAAGTGTTTTAGAATTTGCCGACATTGCCGGTCTGACACTTCCCGGTTTCCGGGAGATGATTAGACTTTCCCCGAACCGTTTCAGAACGTCGCACACCGTGGATATCGAAAAAATCAAAAGTTTCGGTAACTCTCGAGCGGGTAGACTAGGATTTTCGCTTCGCACGGTGAAACAATGATGTAAACAAATGAGCTTATCCTGACATCCAATGCCTACTGTGATTCTTTACACTCTGAGCTTGATTCAGTGAAATTTTGAAGAGTTTACTCAAAATATGCCAAAGCCTAGAGGGCAGCGTTTTTAATGTGTCCGATGATTGTTTCGTGATCAACCTTTACTCTGACTTCTTGCGAGAAATTTTCAACTATTTTTTGGTCCTTCAGGAGCACAATTTACTTATCAATTTGTATCCCGTTGGATATAATAAACCTCTGATACTTGGACTAAAAACGCGAAGCGATAAATAGTCTAACCGATTAAACCCCTTCAAAAACGTATGCGCTAAAATAATACTCCCAACCAACTCACCTGAACTTATGGTTAAACTGCTCGATGCGAGCATGCAGGGAACGGTTGTACTTTCGGAATGAAACGGAAAACAGAAACTCCTCCTGGGCCGAGTCGCGCAGCAGGAACGTACCCTCCGGTTTGCCTTCCAGCAGCTTCTCCGCCTCGTACCGGTCCATCTTGCCCCAGTAAAAGCAGCAGCTGGTAATCTTCTGCAGATCCGGTACCAGGCAGTGGATGAAATCGACCTACAAATGATGTTAACGATGAACTCCAGTACGAATGATTAGGAGGAGTGAAATAATCTCACCTGTGAGTGCACCCGAGGCATCTCCTCGGCATGGATCAAATTGTTCGGCAGCAGTAATCCTCGCTGAAGCAAACTGAGCGCCGACGATGAGTCCGCCGGTGTGCACACGAAAGCAATCTGATGGTTGGCAGTGGCAGTTGGATTAGCCCCGCCCGAGACATTCCCAACTGTCCCCAATGCCGTTCCGCCGGTCAACGTCCCTCCGGACATCAATCCCCGCGGAGTGAAATTGGGTGGAGCGTCAACGCCTTCGCGAATTTCCAGCTCACGCTGAAGCCTCGCTCGTTCGTCGCAATCTTCAAGGGAAAAATCATCGCTGCTGTTGAACCTGAAAGTACGAGGTTGAAATTAGTACATGCAAGGTCACATTGGGAGTTCGGTTGAAATTTATGATGATGGTATTTGGTTCGCAGACTTTGATTTACAGCGCAAATGAACGCTACCGAGAAGCGTATTGTTGCCGATAGAGGAAAGCTGCATCGGAACAGTTCCAGAGAATAAGCATCCCATCCCAACCAGACGAACAGCAGTTGCAAGCGCTGAATGGAGCTTTTCGCGGTACCTTTCATTGTGATTTCTTTTCACATATTACTGCTCTGAAACCTACCTGGAAATGTCAAACATGCCGGGCGTAGAAAGCACGATGACGGAATTACCAGCCGGGTGGCCGGTGGCAGATCCCCACAGTGCCTGCGCTGCCGATCCATCTATCCGATGGATGATGGTCGTCGTTCCCGGATGGTGGTGAGTGTGTAGGTCGTGATGACTAGCTGCTGTTCCGGCTGCCGACGGAAATATGAATCCATGGTTCTGTTGATTACCAGTGACTGCTCCTGCTCTGATGGTTCCTCCAGGGCCGTTTGACGTGGATCCGTCCAGGTGGTGGTGCTGATAGCGTATCTGCTGATGTGGAATCACCAACGGGTTCGTGGAAATCGGGTAGCCATTGTTGGAAGACACCGTCGACGGTAGGTCCTCCACCTTGCGGTACAGGGTGCATATGCATGAATCCGTCTGTGGAAATTGAATGGAAACGACAGATGGTTAGGATTTTGCTTTGTACGTGAGGGGAAAAAGAAAGTTTTCCAGCATCAAGTGCAAATACGTTCACCCGCGACCTTCGCTGAAAATGTGGGGAAAACTTTCAGTTGGATGTTTTGGAATTTAAACAAACAAGTAATCCCCCGCTCTCAACCCCCCAACGTCTGTTCTCGGTACTATGTCGACGGTTTTTCTTTTGGGTAAGATGGGTATCTATGCTACCTGCACTTGTTTTCTTCTCTCTCGAAACAGGATATCGGAAATAAGCGTCTTTGTGAAGTGATTTGTTTTTTTCTTTATGTCTATATATTCAGGAAATTTCCGGTGGGTAAACGCGATAATGAACTTACTTTCCAGGAAAGTATGTTAATTAAAAACTGGTGCTTCTCCTTACCAGGGTTGACTTAAGATTAGTAAGTTATTATGATTTTGTACTTGTTATGGCCTTGTGGGTGTTTTTCCGTCCCAACTTGGTATGACAAAGCTTCTGTACTATGGGTTCATAAGTAAATGCAACTTTATGAAGAACAATTGAAGATTTTACAATTGAGGCCTAATTTGCCAAGAAATTTATCGAACTTTGACCGTTGAAATTTATGTAACTTTTCCGAATTATATTAAACTAATGAACCACTAAGAGGATTGTAAATTGTCCAAAACTTTGTCTGTGCTTCTCATTTCACCGTATGAGTGCAAAGTGTCTCAGCCCGCTGCAAATATTAGAAATACCACATTCTGCGACATACCTCAATCCTCAGTTGAAAAGAGTAGATTTCATTCTATTCTACCAAAACAAATTGGTTATTGCTAACCTCCTAAAATTTCTTAATGTTCTGACCAAGTCTCTAACAATTTACACCAAAACATAGTGGATTTAAACTTAAAATTTGAACAGTGACCTTTATTATAAGCCTTATTTTCACACAAAATGATCATGCCTCTGAGGTGTTTTTTCTTCGATGGTAACTTCGGTTTCCGTAGGCATGTGTAAAGTTTGCAAAAATCTGGTGTGACACAAAAAAAAGCCAATGGTTACCGATCCATTATCAATATTTGACATGCTGTAACTTTGTTTTCTTATGAAGAATTGAACTAAGTCCAAGGCCACAGAACTACAAATATATTCAATTTGGCAATATAAAGATTTTTTTTTAAATTTAAAAACTAGGAAAAATTCGTTCTACCAATACGCTCGCAAAAGTGTTTTTTTTTTTTAAATCTTCATCTTTAAAGCCTATGTGCCTCAGAAGTTATAAGTTATAATTTATAACCGAGACATCTCACTTTTTCTCAAACATGACCCATAGCTTTAGTTGCATTTTCACTTTTCACCACTTTTGTCCAATCGGTTTTAAATTTTTGGATGTCATCCGCTGGTTTAACGAATTTCCGTAGCTTTGCTTGCTCCGGGCAATTTGGCGGATTCATGTCTTTCGGCACGAAACAGACTAGTCCATTATGCTGCTTGATCATCGGAGACATTCCTTGATGTTCTTCTAGGTTTTCGTTGTCTCCGATGTTACGTACGAACTATGCCGTATTCGCATATTTTCAGCAACATCATTGCCTTCCTGCTAAATTTTCTGTGAAAATAGCTTTCTCCGTTTCGGGGATATCCCTGTCCTTGTGTGCAGGGAAGTATTCTGGCCCGGGGAGGATTTTATAATCCAATTTCACATACGTTTCATCGTCCATGATTATACACCCAGAATTTCAAAATAAAAAAAACAAAATTGTATCATATAGTTTCCGGGCTCTCGGTTTCACAGATTCGGCCTGATTTGAGTTGCTTTTGGGTTTCTTCTGCTTCCGGTATGTCTTGAGTCCAAGTTGCTCTTTTGCACGCATCCCGTTAGACGTTGAGGTCCCTATCTTTTTCGCCACATCTCGAACAGAAGCCGATGGCTTCTGCTTAAAGACATTCCTGATCTTCTTTTCAATAGCAGAACTCACAGGACCGAATTTCCGACCACTCCTCGGTGCATCTTCAAAAGAACATTGTTCTCCATATTTTCTAACTGCACTTCGTAACATTAGGTGTGATTACCGAAAGAATCTCTACTGGATGTGCGACAAATGTGCAAATCTGTTTGAAAACTCCCATCTCAGGTCGATCACAAGCCATGCGGATAAAAAATCACCCCTAGCATCGCTTCCTAATGCTATTAACGGCTTACAGGCAGAGATAAACAAAAACGCAGCGAAACCCATCTCGACGATGTCATCACCCAAACACAATCGATGACCGTTGATTAGCCGAACCAACGCGCGCCGCCAGACGGCCCCATGTTCTCGATTCTGGCTTGCATTCTTATGCATGCCAATCCGGTTCGAAGCAGCTTAATGAAGATATTGTATCTGTTCCTGTCACCGTTAAACAAGACAATTCATTTTGGCTCTATTTGTCACGTATCAGACCCGATGTGACGAACGAGACAATTGGCTCTATGGTGAAAGCGAATCTGGGGAGTGACACTGATCCCGAGGTTGTAAAGCTGGTAGCCAAAGGTATGGATACCAGTAACAACCCAGCATTGAAGGACAATGCTCTCGATCCGTCGACATGGCCAGAGGGAATCATGTTCCGGCAGTTCGAGGACTACAGCTCCCAAAAATTTCGGAAACCATCGACTGCGGATCCTAGATTATCGCCAGCAGCAATGAACTAACTATCAATCAATTGTCGCTGGGATGCACCTGCGAAAGCCGTAAGGAAGGCTCCAACCCACCCGAAACAGTCGAGCCTCCCAACTTTAACAACTTCAACAGCAGTTCGTTTCATATGGACCTCTCGACTGATTCCTGTCAACAGGGTCATCCCAGCCCTGTTTTCGTGGATCTTCCAGACTCTGGTCGCAGACAAGTATCTAAATTGTTTATCTCTTTGCCTGCCTGGTGTACCTTCGCTGTGGGTTATAGTCGAAATCCCACATAACACATTCAGTGTCGGAGTAGTTTACCAGCCTCCTGACCTGAAAAACGACTGACTGCTCGATCATCTGTGAGCTTGTGGAATCGATAGGTTCGATCTTGTCACGACTGAGCCCCCGGTCTCCCGCTTTTCTATTTGGAGACATTAATCAAGTTGGTTTGCAGTGGCGCCTTTCCGATAGTGGTACACCATCCATCGATCCACTACTATCACATATGTCCGCAGCCTGGATGGATTCGACTTGCACGGGCTTTTTCAAATCAACACTCATTTGAACAGGAATGATCGCTTGCTGGATCTTGTCCTAGTGAACGATTCTGCGTTTCTTTGCCAATCGATGCCCTGATTGATCTTGTTGTATCGGTTGTATATTGACCGGCATCTGCGCATCTTTCTCTGGACTTTCGCCGGGCTGATTATGCTTTATTAGCCCATGTGCTTTCCGACATTGACTGGACTTGAATCGACCACTGGCGTCAATGTTGCAGTGGAACAGTTCAGTGCCGCAGTCCAGGAAGCAATTTTCCGGTCCTGTTCAAGTACGACGACCTCCGCAAAACCCTCCTTGGTCCAACCACCGCCTACGCTCGTTCAAGCGAATTCGATCCGCGCAACACGACTTTTACCCGAAACGATCCGTATCCACGAACCTGGTACAATTTACCACTACGTGCCTGCGAAGCATGGATTCAGGATGGCAAGTTGACGCTGTGGATCACGAAATCCTTCTGGCTAAACTGGAAAAACTCGGCGTCTCATCAAGGAGTGCGGATTGGTTCAGATCCTACTTGATGGACCGTTCAGTGCGGGTCAAGATCGGCCCTTCTGAATCGGAATATTCTCGAACAAGTCGGGAGTCCCGCAGGGTATTAACCTCGGCCCGCTGCTCTTCTCAATTTTCTGGAATCATGTTTCGTTGCTGTTACCTTCGGGATGCCGCTTCTTTTTCGCTGACGACGCGATAATTTACAACACAATAAAATCCCTCTCAGACTGCTTGGATCTGCAGGACATGGTGGATATCTTTGCGGATTGGTGCATAAGAAACTTGATAAGCCTCAACGTTGAAAAAATGCAACGTTATTTCGTATTACTGCAAACACCATTCGATCACATTTGACTAGGTGTTATCGGGGCGTTGCCTTACTCGAGTACAGCACCTTATGGATCTCGGTGTTATCCTTGATACCGTACTCATCTTCCGAATGCTGTATAACGATATTGTTGCCAGAGCCAATCGTCAACTGGGCTTTATATTCAAAATTGCTAACGAATTCCGTGCCTCAAGTCCCTCTATTGCTCACTTGTACGGTCAATATTAGAAACAAATGCGGTCATTTAGAGTACTTTCCATGCCATTTGGATCGCCCGAATTGAAGCAGTTCAAAAAAATATTGTGAGATATGCTCTTCGATTTTTTGGTTTGCGTGATCCAATCAACCTGCCACCATACGAGGATCGGCGCCGTCTTCTACTGATCGAATCACTGGAGGTGAGACGATCAATTGCACAAGCAACGTTCGCAGCGAAACTACTATCAGGAGACGTTGACTGCCCGACTTTGCTGACACACCAGAATTTGTACGCACCCGAGCGACCACTTCGACAACGTGATTTTCTGCTCTCGGAACCACGGTGCAGAAATTACGCTTTGCATGGGCCTATTCGTTCATTTTGTCAGCGGTCTTCTGTCTTCTTTGACTTCAATATTTCCATTGACGTGTTTCGCCAAAGACTTCTAAATCTTTTCCGCACCGCTATTCGTTACCAATTAGATTGAGTTTTATTCATTGAGACATCAATTGTCTGTTGAATTTTATTATTATTTATTTATTTAAATAGCCATACATCGTATTTACGATATGACTTCATCTACAACATTTCGCCAATATACTCGGTCTATGGCTGCCTCTCTCCAACCTCGTTGACGACCTACACTCGCCAGATCCTGTTGCACCTGGTCCGCCCATCGTGCTCGCTGTGCCCCACGCCTTCTTGTACCGGCCGGATTCGACGCGAACACTATTTTTGCAGGGTTGTTGTCCGGCATTCTCGCAACATGCCCTGCCCACCGTATCCTTCCAGCCTTCGCGACCTTCTGAATGCTGGGTTCGCCGTAGAGTTCAGCGCTCTCGTGGTTCCATCTTCGCCGCCACACTCCATCCGCCAAAGATGGTCCTAAGCACCCGGCGTTCGAAAACACCAAGTGCTTGCAAGTCCTCCTCGAGCATCGTCCACGTCTCGTGCCCGTAGAGAAAATCCGGTCTTATCAGCGTTTTGTACATGGTACATTTAGTGCGGGGGTGAATCTTTCTTGACCGAAAGTTCTTCTGGAGCCCGTAGTAGGCACGACTTCCACTGCTGATGCGTCTTCGGATTTCACGGCTGTTGTCGTTGTCAGCCGTAAGCAAGGATCCAAGGTAGATGAATTCTTCCACCACCTTGAATGTATCCCCGTCTATCGTAACACTGCTGCCTAGGCGGTCCCTGTCGCGCTCGGTACCTCCTGCTAGCATGTACTTTGTTTTCGACACATTCACCTCCAGTCCGACTTTCACAGCTTCGCGTTTTAGGCGAGTGTACATTTCTGCCACCGTTTCAAATCTTCTGCCGACAATATTCATGTCATCCGCAAAACAAACGAACTGACCGGATCGAGTGAAAATCGTACCCCGCCTGTTGAGCCCGGCTCTTCGCATGACACCTTCTAGCGCAATGTGGAACAACAGGCACGAAAGTCCTTCACCTTGACGTAGTCCCCGGCGTGATTCAAACGAGCTGGAATGTTCGCCCGAAATCTTCACGCAGTTTC
This sequence comes from Aedes koreicus, assembly GCA_024533555.2. Taxonomy (NCBI): domain Eukaryota; kingdom Metazoa; phylum Arthropoda; class Insecta; order Diptera; family Culicidae; genus Aedes; species Aedes koreicus. The sequence continues at coordinate 28,704 of JAHHFK020001455.1, forward strand.
GCACACCGTCCATCGCAGCTTTGATCAGTCTAGTGAGCTTCCCGGGAAAGCAGTTCTCGTCGTTGAATTTTATATGTTAAATAAATAAATAAATAGATTATAATTTCTAGCACAGTCTATAGGTACACGATTCTTAAATTTACAGCTCTAGATAGTCTCTGAAAGCAAGTTTGATGAATTGACAATTATTACATCATGTTTATTTAAAAAAAAAATTCTGCTTGAAAGTCTAACATTTCTGTTGAAAAAATTGGTTTGAACGGATCAGTCTTAACAGCTAACTTGCCATTTTTGTTGACACTGGCAGAAATGTTAGTAGAGACACCGAGTAGGGCTAATACCATCGTTCAGAAATGTCATGACATTTTTTTCCCATTGCCAGTTCGCATTTATATATCTTCCGTACTGAATATAGAAAAATGAGAGATGTTACCGAAAAAATATTAAAACGTAGTACTCTTACCACTAACGCTACTATCAGACCGCAACTGTAGAAACATTTACCCTATATCCATATTTTGACGTTTGACTACGTCTTTGTTTTCAATACTGGGGTACAATGTTATTATAAAGTTAATATCTCAGTCGGTTCTTCGAACATTTTCAACATTTTTGCACCAATCGACCGGACATTTTTTTCGCATCGATTTTAATAGAGGACACTGTTTATTTCTAGGCACATACTATTCAAAAATTCATAAATGTTGAGCCTTTTTTCTTCACCGATCGTCACACACGCGGTTTCTGGAAATCGCCTTCAAGTATGCACACGCAGCAATAACGACCGCAGCACGATGGCCTCACAACAATGACAATAGTCTTGATTATTCGTCAGAAGGTAATAGGTTGAGCAGCAATCGAGAAGCGATGAAACGGCAAATGGCACGTATAATAGTTAAAGATCGTAAACATCCATGGTTCGTCATAAAACGAGCAATTATTTCACTTCGCTCAAACGCATACATCGGACCGTTGATCAGTGGTCAACAAATAAAATCAATCTCGTGTTTAAAACACTTATACAACTTACATTTTGTTTACATTTTTCATGTTCGCCCTAATCGCAAATTGCTCCGGAAATACCATTTGAGTATTTTTGTAACTTGTCCGGGGTTGAGATTCGAACTCGTGACTTCGGCGTGAGAGGTATGGATGCTAACCCGAGTAATGTCTAACTCATAAAGATAGCAATTCGAAAACTTATTTTGATATCAACATCAAAGTGAAATCAAAATTTGAATTCACTTCACAATTCTCAAATTTGATTCCAAATTTACGTTTAATCTTGAGTTCACTTTTCTTTGAGAAAAGTAGTTTTGTTTTCATTCATCATCAAATGGAATTCTTATTTTGCTACCAACGGGAGAAAAATGTACAGCAAATTGACTTTTCAATTCGCTCTCCCTGATATCAGGATCAGTTTTAAATTTGATTTCACAGGAATAAATGTTGGCTGCATTTTTGATCTTTTAACCATTAAAACGACCAAAACGACAACAACCTGAGCAATCATTATCGGCAACATCACAACATCATGTTTAGTTTTCAATTTGATCTCAGACTCTACTCGGGTTGCTAGTTGGTAGTTGCAATCTTCCCAACCCTTAACCTAACCCAAAGCAAGCTAACACTAATTGAATACTAACCTTTTCCGATTCACTCTTCAGCAGTCTACTGGAGGAGCCAATAATCGACGTTGACGGACTGGGCGCCACAAACGAGGGAGTACTGGAACTTGAAGGGCTGGTCACTGACGTAGCTGCTGCTGCTGTCGATGGTGTCGTCGATGACGAAGGTGTGGCCGTCGCAGCTGCTGCTTGGCTGGATTTGGAACCGCGCAGTTTGGCACAGTTGAACTTGAGACCCCAGTTGCCCTTTTTGGACTTGGTTCCGGGTGTTGTTGATGATGATGAGTTTGTGCCGGAGCTTCCTTTGCCACTGTTGTTATTTGCCTGGTTGGCACAGTTGGAACTGCGACAGCACTTGCACACGCGTGATTTCTTGCCGGATGATGTGAGCGAACTGAGCAGCGTGGCCGCCGTCGACGTCGACGTCGCTGGTGGTGCTATCGCCCTTGTTGTCGTCGTTAGCAGCGGTTGCCGACAGCATGTTGAGGAGGACAACGATGTCGTTGCTCCTGTCGCCGCCGCATTCGGAGCTGCTGGGGATAGCGCTGCTGCTGTTGCTGATGATACGGTTTTTGTTGATTCTGGGGAATCGAAACGAGAAAAGGAAAGAAAGGAAAAATCTTATTAAGCTGTAAGTACTTCCGGGAACCAACGGCGAGAGGCACTAGGACGACACGGGAGCGCTTCGGCGAAGGAAGAAAAGATACACATACACCCCCTCACTGCATCAGCGGCAGGGCAATAGCGGTGACATTTTTAAAATAATCATATCGTGGAAAATGCGAAACTTTTCAAGGATGGTTTCGGAAACCGTTCCGGGAAGATCCCTTTTTGTCAGCGGAACGGGTTCCATTCTAATTTCAATGTTTGCCGTTACAGAGGCGAATTCGTTAGCATTCCTGGAAGATGCGGAATGGGACAACAACGGCTTGTTGAAGGAGATTTCTGATGGCGAACTTGATGGACATAATTTTGTTGGGACAATGGTTTGTTTGAAAGTTGAAATGAATGTGGTTGATTTTTTTTTTAAAGTTACCATATTGTTCTCGTGGGTTATATAGCTGTTTAAATTACATCGAAAGCAGTATCACAGGTAACTATTTTTCAATAAAACTAAGTACGTTGAAATATGATCTCTCAACTCATGGCTTTTTATTACAAACAATTAGAGACGAACCAGCTACAGACTAAAAGTCTCTTTAACGAAGAAACCTAACCTAACCTAACCTAACAACAAAATAAAAGGCAAACACGACCAGGTAACCAGCGAGCAAATGGATTTCCTGAGAATGCAATCAATGTCTGTCCAATTCCCAGCAAAGACTGCAATAATGGATTCACAATCGTTGTTGGATGGAGAACAGTAGTGGGTGTTACTTGTTGTCCATGATGTGCATCACAGACGAACCGTGTATTAAACCCCAGGCCCGCGGGATGTTGATTATATTCGAGTGAGATGCCCTCTGTACAAGAAGCACCATGATGCACCGAGTAGAGTTTTCCGGAAATTATAGCATCAATAATCCGCATAGTGCATTTCCGTGGAAAAGGCTTCAGACCTGGCTGTCAGTCTCACGACAGCAGCAAAAGTAGCCACCCGTACGCGATGTCGATTAGAAATTACCAGGAAAGAAGAATAATTCCGCTCTCCTGGTTCCATCATAATCCCTGGTGCCGACGGCTCCGGATGCGACACAAGTGCCTCCTTGCGCTGTCATTGTCTGGAAGGCAGAAATTTTGAGTGATTCTTAATTCAACGAAGTAGGCTTTCCCTAGAAGTGACAACAAGAAATTCAATTATCAAGGAAAAGTTTAGAGGGAAAGCCGGAGACCGACAGGAGACAGGGGGAATTATTTCCTTATCATTCATTTATGTATGTACGCCGAAGACGACAACGACGAAAGGCATTTCTTAGGATTCGAATGATGCTCTTCGAAGAGGCAAAACTGATCAAATTCCGGATTGGGGTTTCCATGGAAGGAACAGATTGGTTTCGTTAGATGCTGTTAATGTCTATTCGTGTTGTGCCATATGCAACGCAAATCCTCTCGTTCAAACTTGTAGCTCACATGCAATTGACACGTCGAGCGTAAACATTATGATGAGGAAATTTGTAGTGGTTCATTCGTAGGACGTCGCAAAGCAAATAAAACGAACCAGACACGTCGGGACAAGTTATGACTCGTCTTGTGTCGGTTGATACAAATTCAACGCGAACGATCCGCCGTTGATAGGGAAAGAGAGATAGGAACCGTTCAGAATATTCGCAGGATGCAACCCCTAATCTATATTTTATGAAGAGAGGAACAATGTACGTACGCATAAGTACGAAGAAGGTAGAAGCAGCTGGCACGGAGAGAAATTAAAAACCCGAAGGGAGCCGAACACGAAACTAGCATGAAAAGAGGCGGAGGTGCGCGCCAGCAGCTGCAACTGGGGCGTAAAAACATAAACAAACCGTCGACATTCGCCTTGCACAATGAACTTCTTTGACACGCGTGTAGGAGAGGAAGAATGTGAATCACACGTTCTACTAACCAGCTGTTTACTCAGTCGGAACAGCGGATAGAAGGCCGATCGGAAACAGAAGGTAACGAGCTCACAAAACAAGTCATAGAAGGAAGAAGACCGATTGAGTTTCTTACACGTGCCCATACTTGGAAAATGTTGCCTCTCATCGTCTGCTCGTCCGAAATTCATGCTAATCTATTACAAGTCGTTCCATTTAACTCGAATTACCAACCCACCTCTTTTTCTGGAAATAACCAATTCCCAGGAAACCCTTCGGACGATGATTATCTACCTCGATAACGAGGCGGGGAATGTATGATTCATACACCTACCTGACCTCGGACAACACGGCGGTGGTGTAATCTTTGGATTTGAAAACGTTTATTGCATTGCGTCAGAGCGGTACAATCATCCCTCCAATTTGACTGCCAACGCTGATAACGGCAATGGCGCTGGTACTCATATCGATGAGTACGGCCTAGTCTCATAAGATCAAGCAATTCTTTACTTTTCATGAGCAATGATTTCACTCTTAGTAAGGGATAGTTTACAGGAGAATTTTTACAGTTCATCTAGTCTCAATCTAGGGAAACATCCATTTATTATGTCACGCAAAAAAGTGACTTTTTAGAACCAACACCATCCACCCCCTCCTTTTTGGTCCTTCAAAATTTGTTGTATCGATTGTCACGGGCTGGGCATGTCGTAAGAATGTCGGACGACAGCCTAGTTAAAATGGTTCTCGATAACGATCTGACGGGCACAGGAAGAAGAGACGCGCAACGAGCATGGTGGATAGATCGAGTAGAAAGTGACCTGCGGAGCCTTCATAAAGTGCGAGGCTGGCGAGGTGCAGCCATGGACCGAATAGGATGGAGACAACTTTTGTATACAGCAGAGGCCACCCCGGCCTTAGCCAGAGCGAGCAATGGCACTATAACCATAAGCCATAGGGAGCTAGGACTATAGTTAATGCCCAACCATTTGAAGAGAAATAGAGCATCACTCAACCTTCTTAGACTAGATGCTCCCAACGAGCATTTTTAAATAAAATTTTGTTCTGTACACCAAACAGGGCATTCTGTTCAACTATTCTCGGACGATGAACTCTCAGAAATACGTTAAGGAATGTCTCCAGAAGCGATTATTGCCGATGATCAGGCAGCACGAAGGTCAAGTAGTGTTTTGACCTGATTTGGCGTCATGTCATTACGCAAAGGACACTTTAGAATGGTACAAAAGTCAAAATGTATGTTTCGTGCCGAAAGACATGAATCCGCCGAACTGCCCGGAGGCACGGCCAATCGAGACTTTTTGGGCTTTAACCAAAGCAAAGCTTCGAAAATTCATAAAACCAGCGGACGACATCCAAAAATTTAAAAAAGATTGACCAACAGTGGTCAAAACGGTGGGAAGTACCACTGTGCAGAAGCTAATGGGTCATGTTCGAGGAAAAGTTAGGAGTCTTGGCTATGATTAAATATTTTGATTAAACGAGAGTAAAACACAAATACAAATATGATTTGCCAAATATAATTATTAAAACTAAAAAAAACATGACTTTTTTGTTATTTTGAAAGTGTGCTTATACTTTCTGGAACAGTCTATAAGTGATCACCACCGTTTGCAAAAATGAATACTATTAGTGATACTGCGCCGCTACTTTTTGGGTTTTTTGTTGTTGTTGTAAAGAAGCCTGTAATCAAGCGACTTTTTTTTCTCCACGACCTCCTGCACTTGGTCCGCAGCTCGCTTTTGCGAAGACGGGTCTATACGCACGGTTGAAACGCCTTCCAGCCCGACATGTGCTAGAATTACTTCTGACATATCTTGCTTTTCATTTCCGTTGCCATGTGAAGCTGTTTTCACTACCTGAGGGTATTTAGGCTCATCTACAGCCGTTTTCTTAGTAAATAACTAGTTCCAATACTCCTCAATCCTGTACTCTGTACTCAAGGTCAGCACCTAGCATTTTAACAAGTTCTATTCGTCAATAAGAAGATCATAGTTGACCTGAATCGGAAGTAACTTGGCGATTTTCACAACATACTTGGAGCTTTCACTGGATACAACGGCTGGTGGGTTGAGGCACTGGCAATATTTTATAAACGAGTTCTGCAAAGCAGACTTTTGACGTAGGACTACGTCTTTGTTTTCTATACTGGAGTACAATTAAAAAATATCGCATTGCAACCGTCACGAAAAGTGGTCAGGTTTTGAGCATTAATGTCTCAGTCATTTCTCAAAAGATTTTCAAAATTATTACACCAATCGATCGGAAGTGTTTCTACGCATCAATTTCAATAGAGAACATTGTTAATTTCGGGCCACATACTATTGAAAAATTCATAAATAAAAAAAAATGAGCGTGAGGCCTAATTGACGACCTAGAACATCCTGAATATGAGAAAGTTGAGGAAGAAAAAAATAAACGCCTTCAGATCTAAAGTTGTAACAGTAGCTTTTAGGGTTATACAAGGTTCCGATATGTATTCAAACATATTGAATGAACATTTTGGAAGGTCAACTGTCATTATTTGATAATTTTATGATATTCTAGGTCTTCCAAACTGTCCTTAAGTTCAGAAGTTAAGATCTACAATAGTAACTATAGCTTTTTGGGCTATATAAAGTTACGATACGTATTCAACCATATTCAGTAAATATTTTCGAATGTAAAAAACATTATGTCATAAATGGGTATGATCTAGGTCATCCGAACTGTTCTTGAGTTAAGAACATAAGATCTACAGTTGTAACAGTAGGTGTTTGGAGTGTACAAAGGGACAATATGTATTCAACAATATTGATTGAATTTTGTGGAAGGCCAACATACATAATGCGACAATCTTGGGATATTCAAGGTACTCCAAACTAGAAAACCAAGTTCAAAACATAAGATCTACAGTTGTAACATTGGTTTTTGAGCTATATATGGTGACCACATGTACAGTCACCGCCAAAATAAAGTGCCCACTTTTCTCATGAACACGCTTCATCTCTGAAGTCATTGAAAAACTTATTATATCGTATTCATATATTTTTCTAAGCATGATAATATTATTATTTTAAAGATGCATGTGTATTTTTGCAATGGATAATACACATTTTTGCAAAATTATTTTTTGAACCTTACGCGGTGTAATTTTGGTGTGTCATAATAAAGTGCCCAGTTGAAAATATATTATGTGTATGTAATTTCTACATCCAAACGCCCCTCGTATTCAATTTTATTGACGTTTCCAGGTGTTTGTTGATCTTCTTAAGGATTTCAGTTGTCGGTCAGAAAGATTCAGTGCGAGTTATCTAAATAACCATGGATAATACGGTGGCAAGCAAAACTGCTGATAAATTCCCTTGCAGATCCGAAAATGTGTTATTCGTGACATCGAGAAAGGTGAATCGCATCGCAAGATTGGTGAAAAGTATGGATACAGCAAAGCAGCGGTTACCAAACTTTTCGCCAAGTACAAAACCTATGGTTCAGTAGCTGATCGCCTAGGAAGGGGAAGGAAACGTAGAACATATTCCCGGACAGATGCGAGAATCATTCGAGAAATTAAGAAAAATCCGAAGGTTACCCTCAGGGAGATCAAGGAAGTGATTCAACAACCGATCTCGGACAGTACTCTACGCAGAAGGATCGCCCAAAACATACCGCGAAGAAGTCAAAGGCATTCTTCCGTTCCGGCCGTATTAAACCTATGGGATGGCCCCCACAGAGTCCAGATATGAACCCAATAGAGAATCTGTGGGCCATCTTACATTCACGAGTTGATAAGACAGGAGTTACCAACAAACATAACTATTTTCAAGCTCTTGAGAACGCCTGGGAAGATCTTGACCCACAACACCTTAAGAATCTGGTGGAGAGTATGCCGAAACGTTTGCAAAAACTGTTGAAGGCCAGGGGAGGACACATCAACTACTGATCACTCAACAGACTGGATCTACAACTTGCTTTATTTTAAAGAAAATAAGAAGTGGGCACTTTATTTTGACATGCATAATTTCTACTATAGTTTGATCTTTCTTGAAGAAAAAAATGAATTTACAGGACAAGTGTTTTTTGTGTACCAGACAAGAAAAGAACATAATAAATATGCCATCAAAACAACAAAACTTAGAATCTTTCATTTATTTTACAGTTTGCTGCACAAAAAGGAGAAACTGGGGTAGGTGGGCACTTTTTTCTGGCGGTGACTGTATTCAAACATATTCTAAGAATCTTTTGGAAGGCCAACAGTCATTATTGTACAACTTTGAGATCCTCTAGGTAATCCAAACCGTCCTGGAGTTCAGAACTTGCAATCTTCGGTAGTAACGGTAGTTTTTTGGGCTATACAAAGTTACGTCACGTAAAATATTCAGTGAATATTTTCGAAAGTAAAACTACACAAGAAGATAATCTTGGGATTTCCTAGGTCATCCAAACTGTCTTGGCGTTCAGAACTTGAGATTTACAGTTGTAACAGTACATTTAAGTCAACTAACTAAATGAAAATAAGTCCTTTATCTGATTTACAATTCGTTCCCACTTTTCTCGACTATTTGGATACCACAACCAACAGTATCCAAACTACGATGAGTGATATTCGAAGAAATGTTCGAGATTTCATCAAAACCAAATCGGAATAATTTTTTCGGTAATTGATTAAATGACCTTCATTTTGAGTACTCAATATTTTTATTTCATTAACATTGTTTCGAGATAGATACGTTTTTGCGTCCAGATATTAAAAGACTCAAACTTTCGAAAAATGTACCAGCAGGATTACAATGAAGGATGGAAACCAAGACATGGACATTATTTTGATCCTGGATTAAAAGCGCCTCGCAATCAGAAATTCAACTTGTTCAACAAGTTCAATCTTCGAAAAGATTGCGCTTCGCTAAGTAAATATAATTAATTTATTTTAAAATCGTACGGTAAAAACCAAATTCACCTACAGGTAGCCCATAGGTATTAACCAAGCGGGCAAAATACTTAAGTCTTAGATAATTATAATTCACGTATAATCAATCTTTATGGAATAATTCTGGAAGTCTTTTGCTATTTGAAAACATTTTCTACGGAACGGGGCCGGTGGTGTAGTAGGTCTGGTATCAATGCCAGTCGGCGCTGTTGGCATTTTGCGAGACTAAACATTTTGTAATCAAGTCTTCCCTAGGAAGGGAAGTAAAGCCGTTGTGTTGTGTTGATGGGTTCGCTATGTAGAGTCCAGGTCGAGCGATAGTGCAAGCTGATATTCCTGTGCCTCTTTCTTCCAGTCGATCTAATTACAGTTCAGCATGCTGAAAACATTAAAAATTACCAACCAAAACGATTTGGTTGTGGCTCGAAATCAGCTGGAACATGCTTTCCGTGATTGAAATGGTCTCACTTATTTTTATTATCAGTAGGAATTTCTGGACCTCCCTTAGCTCAGTCGACAAAGGCACAACAACAAAGCAACACCATGCTGGCTGGGTTCGATTCCCGGTCCGGTTTAGGAATTTTTCGTTAAGAAAAATTTCTCGACTCCCTGGGCATAAGGTCTGATTGCACTTACCAGACAACCATGCTAATGCAAAAATGGTACCTGGCTTCCCAATTAATGACTGCGAAAGTGAATTTAGCAGTTAAGCAAATTATGAAAGCAATAAGCTTGAAACGCTAAGAAAGAAAGAATTTACATACTTTAAGTTACATTTCCTCTATGTATCTATTCGGTTATACTTGCTGTTTTGATTTAAAAATGCTTCCACTCGGAGAAATATTAAAAATTTGCTGAAATACGGAAAATCAAAGCAAAATTTTGAAATTGTATGGAAGAAATAATCTGAATTCCTATCAAAATGTCACTGTTTCTAAGCTTTAGTGAACCAGCAGTAATTCAATCTCAACGTTCGGAACTCTTAGTAATATTTGTAAGCAAACTCGAGCATAATTCAATTCAACTTAGTTAATTTAGACATAAAATCTGCTCGGAACCTCGAGAGAACTTTATTCAGAATCCCGAAAAAGAGGCGACACATGAGGAATCCTCCATACGAATTCTCGGAATGTCATTTGCGCTTAGCATTCTGAGAATGTTGTTGCTCATAATTTGTAACGCTGCTCAGCAAGATATTGCAGACCAAAATAAATATAAATCGGTCATGCTTTAATGGAAGCTCAGTATAGAATCCTTCCAAAATCCCATGAAAGAATCATTTAGAATATCATGAAAGTTTGGAACAAAATGTTACACAACGAACGGCAGATTCCGATATAATCGTAATAATGCCAAATTAGGCCGGAGCGCTCAGCAGGATCCGAAAAAAAACGAAAGTATAGGAAACTTTCCGAAAGTATAAGAAACCGAGGATCAACTCGGAACTAAAAAAAAAAGTTGGATAAGGATAAAATACGAAATCTGAGAAAATTACTCTAAGAAACTGTTTCTCATTCACATTGATCGTCGCATAATTCAAAAATGTATGGTAAAATAGTCAAACATGTTATTTGGATTGTTCAAAACACTGAGAAAAAATCCCAAGTAAGATTCGCGCAGTATCCCGATTAATATATTTTTTAAACTCTGAGAATCATTCAATCTGAAATCGGAAATCGGTACCTTTAATAAAATTCGCTATGAAACCTAATTTAGATTTGAATGCAAAATTTCGCGTGATACAAAGAACAGGATTAACAGGATTAGTTCAAAGATGAAAAAGATATGCATCGATGTAGATCTGAGGATGATGGAATCGGGAACTCAAGTAAGATTTGGGCTATAGTAAGATACTAAGTCCCAAGAGAGATTGATTATCTCACATACGCTCAGAATTCGAGAATATAATAGCTACCCAAGCCGTGATGACAAAATCGTTATCGGAGATCTCAATGCTCAGGTTGGCCAGGAGGAGAAATTCAGACCGGTCACATCAGCATACGAACGGCCTCATACTAATCGATTTCGCCCCCTCCAAGAACATGGCCATACGTAGTACCTGCTTCCAGCACAGCCTCCCATAATAGTACATATGAAGATGACCACAACAGACCGAATCACCGTATGTAGAACCGCGTTCTACGAGAAACTCGACGCATCGAAGTTAACGTATCCCGCAAAAGCTTTGTGCCACAAGCCGAAATATGTCGGGATAAAGTTGAAGGTATCCTGATGGATGAACGCGAGGTGATCGAAAGATGGAAGCGGAACTCCGATGATCACTGGAATGGCGCAGAGGCGGATTAACAAGACAGCAGGAGACATGACTACATCAGAACAGCGGACGAGCAAGATGTGCCAACTCTCCCACGATAAGCGAAGTTAAGGATGCCAACAAACAGCTTAGGAACAACAAGGCAGTTGGGCAGGAGTATGAGTACGAAAAGTGGGCAATGCTCGAGGAGGTCCTGTAAGCACTTGGAGTGCTTAGGACCATCATTGGCAGTGTATATAAAAACGGCGTATGGCGAAGAAGAATGAAACACGAGCAGATGTAATTTTATGGCGAATTCAGTATCCAGAAAGTCTCCAATGCTGGAAGAGTACAATGGGCGGGACACGTTGTAAGGACGCTTGACAACAATCCCGAAAAAATGGTATTTGCCTCGAATCCGGCCGGTACAAGGGGAGCGCAGCGAGCTAGGTGGGTAGACTAAGTGGAGCAAGACCTAGGACGCGTAGGACGCTCGAGAAACTGAGGAAGCCCTACATTTTGGCGCAGGTGCAGTTCCTCAGAAGTAAAAGTAAGTAAAAGTAAGTAAGCACGTAAAACTAAGCAAGATGCGCAAAAATTTTGATATGACACAATCGGAATCTTAAACAAGATGTGTTTACATTTCTATGAAATATTCTTTCAATATTTTTAAGAAAATTCACTAATAATGTTGCGCAGATTCAAAATTCTGAGCAAGTTTTCCTGAGATTTGTTTATGTATTCGGAATATCAAACATGATGCACTTAGTTTCCTGAATTTTTTTTAATAAAAATCTTGTAAAGACTTCATACTTTTTCTAAAATCTGAATAAGATTAACTTTTAGCTATAAGCCCTTAGTAATATTTCTAAACAAATTTGCTAAGCAAATTTCTTAAATTGTTCAAAATCTCATGATCATCATTTGAGCACAATAATCCTTAATAGATTAACGAACTAACGACTGTGTATTTCTTTAAGTGCAAAGTAAATTTCTGAATCCACAACACGCCACGTTTGAAAACAAAGTTATCAAAGGTATTAAATTTCTGGTAAATTTGAACAGACCAATGTACACCAATGTACCAATTTGTGGAGAACAATGGAGAATATGAATGAAAGAATCCGGCAAAAATCCCAGTCAAAAGATTAAAAAATGGAGCGATTTTGGGTGGGTTGAGTTATTTCCCTTAAATTCCGTTAAAATTCCTTATCCTTTGAGAGATCGCGTAGTTTGTCGACTACTGGCACCTCGTACTTCATAGCCTCATAAAACGAAACAAACAAATTGCAGATATTAGTTGAGGTTTGCCAAAGGACCTTTATGCCACACGACTAATCTTGGCCGTAATGAAAACAGAAAAGAGCCACAATGTTTTGCAACTTGTCTTTCTAATATATTCAGCTAAACCATTAACGATAAATTAGAATTATTTCCCTATCATTTATATATTTGATCCCGAGTGATAACGCTGAAATATGGATAAATAAGTCGCTTATCAGTATAACTAAGATGACAAACGTGAAGAAAATGTTCCCAGAAAAATGCTCAACTCATTTCCGCAGTCAAACCAAATGCATTCAGCTAAACCGATTGTTGAAGCTTACATTATCGTCAACTTCAGACACAGCCAGCAAATATAACTTGCTAAAAGATAAGATTCGAAGAATCTGAGCTAAGTTTTAAATTATCAATTCTAATGAACAGCTGGAAAATTATATTATGAAATTCGTTGATTAAGCTGAAAGCTTCGCGAGACTCAAATAACCACGGATCGATGGCATTCCGTGAAATTCGCACTTCCCCTCCGAAGACTGTGGCGTCCTCGCAATTTTCATAACATTATCATCCCATCAAGCGCGACATGACATCTTAATAGAATCCCGCTTGGAGTGCCGAGCAATAATTCAATTAATTCCCTATTTTCCCCATTTACCTTTATTAGAACCGGAGAAAGCAAGTCCACTTAACCACTTAATTCGCATCTTGTCGGACCGCCGCAGGGGGGGGTGGTGGTGGGCTTCACTCAAAATTCACTCCTTTAACGCTATATTATGCCACCCACCGCCTACACAACCGGCACCGTTTATCACCACTGCTAGTAGAATGCTTCCACTTCTAGCCGTTGTTTGAAACGTCTTAATCGCAATCTGAATTGATAATTTAATAACGCACCTCCCACACCCACGCACAGCACAATACGCTTCCTTATCACAATCGCACTGAATTTCGCACGCTTCTTGACTAGAACGACTAGGGGAACTTTGACACTAGTGGCACCGATAGGGAAAGGAACTTTGGTTGGACTAGATTGTAATTATTCCTTCTTTGGTAGATATGCACGTACGTAGGACCGAGCAAGAACCGTGTTTCTTTCCCGGACGAAAATCGTACGTCACCTTTGCTCTAGAACCGAACGCCTACTGCGGGGTGAGTTCAGTGAGTAATAACACACACGTCAAGCGTCGAGGCAATGGCTATCAGTCAGCTGGTGGTCGATGTATAGTTCACTTTGCAGGGAGCACGGATGGCTCACATTCTCTCCCTATCTCCCTCTCTTTCTCTCGCGCATTCTCTTGGGCGCGATCATTATATTCGATTCCGTAGAATTTCCTGTTGATATTGCAGTAGAGTGTTCGTAGTAGGCCAGTGATTGTCAAGTTTCGGTTGGCGGGCCAAAGTGAAGAATTCCATAATGAGAGATTTCGAAGCGTTTACAGTTCAATCCATGGTGGATACGGGGACATCCATGGTGAATAGGAGGGAATTGGAGTTACCTAGCAATCTATTTTCCTATAAAACTGTTTACTATCTCTTTGAAAGTGCCACAAATATTGAAAAATGTAAGTAGATTCTCAGGGGATAAAATAATTATAATTTTGGAGCATCATAAAACAAGCATCCACGAGCGTTTGAATGTGTGTATCTGCAATGTTTCTACCGGAACATTAGTCGATAAAAGAACGCGTTTTTACTTTTATTACTACATTACATACTTTTTTTTTATTTGATTTGATTCTACTAGAATATTGAACATCCATAATCACCGATACAAACATTACAATTGAAAGTCACATAATTGAATAGTTCTACTAAGATTATAAGTAATACTCCCATTGCCACAATTTCTACCAGAATGAGCTCATGTGGACAGTTGTTCTCGTTCCATTCACTGAGGATATTATGGGCCGCAACTTCATCTTTCAACAAGATAACGATTCTATTCACGTGATCATGAAGTCTTTGGCATGGTTTTCCGAAAGAAACATCCTGGTTAGTCACTGGTCAGCTTGTAGTTCAGACCTAATCCTCTTGATAATCTCTCAGAGATCCTGGCGCACAGTGATTCCATTCCATACAAAAGACGACAAAAAGTTTAAAAATGAATTTACATTGCTAAGTTATGTGTTTCCAAGTAATTTTGGGCCGCTGATTTGAACTATGCGATCTAAATTGTCGTAATAGGACACACTACCGAGATATGACCACTTTGTGGTCCCCGGAAAAATCCAGAACATCTAATTCAATGGTAAATACATTAATCTCGTTCTAAAGCCATACATTTTTTTCAAAACCATATTTGTACATAAAATGTAGGAAATTCCGGAGGTTGCGGAAAATTCGTAAAATTTGATAATTCAGCACTTCTATGCCAAAAAGGTGAAGTAGATCATAGAATTTCGCAATATTTTACAGGTTACTTTCTTTTCGGAAAATATATGACTCGTATTTTTCATTTTGTCATTAGGGTGACCCATTTTGAGATAGGGTGGTTAAAAAAAAAGGAATTTTAGAAAATATATATTTTTCAAAGGATTATAACTTTTGAACCACTAGACTGATTTTCAATTTTTTATGATTCTTCAGCATATTGCAGCTTCAGCCTCTCCATCAGCTCTCAGACTCATTTACACAGCAAATACAAGCTCTCAGCTCTGTAGCTTTTAATCGCTTACTTCTCGCACAAAGTTCGGCAAAACTCTTTTGGGGTCTTCCGATTTTCATGTTTCTAGTGCCAGACACTTCTGGTTGGTCAAATATCAAGTACTCATCCAACCAGTCGACATTTTCCCAGTTGAACTCGTGAACATTCCGTTGTGCTTTTTTCCTTCGACGATTATAATTTAGATCTATCTAATCCTATAATCTAATATTAAATAATATTTTAAAATCCACCTTCATCATCCTGAATTTGATCAAAAATAATGTTTTGAATTTTTCTTCGTTTTTCGTCATGGTGTTTAATACTATTTGTTCCTTCATTTCCTGAATGCTATTTAGAATGAATTTAGAAGGAACCAAAAAAAGAAAACAATCCAAAACATACCATTTTTTTTAAATTCAAAACTAAGTGCAAGCTGCTCCATGTATTTTTTCCTAACTTATATATCTCTCCCCCTCTCGCAACCTCACCTTGTTATTTAAAATGTATACATCTCGATTGTTAGTGAATGGACATCGAATCGAACTCCATCAGATTGCTCATAGCAAGTAAGCATACAAACTAAAGTGATGAAACATTGAATATCTAGAACAGATTCTGAGTAATATAAATTCTAAATTTTAAGGTAATGGCTGATGTGTGCTTTAGCGCAAGGTGGCTCTAACATCTCAGGTGGTCTATTTTCTATTTCATTGGTCTATTGGTAGGGAAGACGGGTGGAATAGCGGGGTATCAAATGAGATTTAGCAGTGGTGCGAAAGAGTAAGGAATACTCAATAGTGTATTACGAACATAATGACAGTTGTTGATTGCATTTTTGCCTAGGAGGGAAGAGTTATATATTAATGTAAACGGTATGGGCTAAACGTTTTGTTTACATACATTAGCACGTGCACTTAATCCCTGAAACATTGGTAAACAAAACTTGCAGTCAGACGCTTCATACCCCATAGTATAGAACAGAGGCCTGGGAGTGTGAAACCAATCATCTCCTTTGCTCGTTTGGTTTAAAATGGAACTGCGAGTGTGACATCACAAACACTGTTGGATAGGTGTAAAGGAGATAACTTCAGTATGCCAGACCAGTATTTTACTTGATATGGATCGTATTAGTATGCGTTTAAACATGGCTGACATTCTGATATAGAGTATTGAGACTACCTGAAATATTAGAGTCACCTTGCTTCAGCGTAAGCCCTTAACATTACATGGAGTATTCATGATGCCGGATGTCTTCAAGATTTGATGTCGAAAAATTAAAAAATAAGAGAAAAAGTGATATCGCGTTACAAGTAATCGAATGATTTTGTTAGGCTGCATTTGGAATGATGGAATTATTCCATATCACACATCTTAATGCAATGCAATGTTTCACATACTAATTCAATCGAAGTATTGAGTGGATGTTTGATCCCTGATAAACTTGTCACTGGACTATAAGAGGATGCATAATTTACGCTCTAAGCGGGAAATTATTTGAAGTTTCAAACAAGGAAAGTACAGGAAAAAAAAGATGAGACTTATATTTTTCTCAATGTTGCATGACATAACATAAACTCTTGAAAGTGCTGCGCGTTGAGGCTTCTGTTTTGTTTTTTGAACTAACATTTTATTTTGCAAAAAATGTTTGTTTAGTTCTTTTTTCACTCCATGATGACTTTCCTGAAACTTTTCATATAACCCTCTAAATGTCAAGTATAGTAACTGAAGTATAATACTAGCTGAAAAGCTAGTAATAAGCCGAGCAATCTTTCCACTTTCCCGGGAGTAGCCGGAACATCAACCCATATTTGGCCAATCTGGTTCCGGACTTTTGATATCATTGCCATTGGACTTATTTTTGAATTCTCATGTTATTTGAGGTAATGGGTTTTGATCTAAGTCACAAAAGGGGGCCACTTCCCCGGGGGGGTTCTCCGGAACTAGTGAACAGATTCCAATGAAATTCAAAAGCGATGTATGGGAGAACCTTTTATTTGGCGGTTGTTTCATTAAAATCGGTTCAGTAGTTGCAGAGTTAGAAATTTCGTTACACTTCACACACTGGCCACACACCTACACACAGATATGTGTTCAGGTTATCGAGCTGAGTTCGTTGTATACAACACTCGGACCTCCGGGCTAGACCTGGTAAATCTCAAGGCTTTCTTGTCATTCTCACATGAGATTTTTTCTCATACGATTTTGTTTCAGAAATATCTAACTAGGTTACTTGAAATTAGCGAAGCAATAATATGCTATCGACAGTGTGGAAATGTCTTTTGAAGTTTTGTGATGAAACTCACAATTATATCAATAAATGTGCTCGTAGTAGCGATGACCAAAACATTATCACGTTCAGTTATGACGAAAAAATCGATGAGATTTAGAAGAAAATCTCCATCGTCGTTATCTCGCCCGATGAGATTTTCAGATGTATTTTGGTAAAAATCGTAGGTCATTTTTCATTTAAAATGACATTTGTCAGCCCTTCTCCGGGCCTTGGATCCAAAGTCGGTTTTCCAAGATATACATGTATACACGTCTTTACATAACCGTGGTCATTTAGTACGAGATTTATGTATTTACCAACTTTACGGAGATCTCAGACATTCCAGGACTCTGGCCTCCCGGAACGGTATTTCGGCAAGACGAAACCCAGTTTTCGGAAAACTGCAAAGAAATCTTCAAAATAAACCTTTTGTCATGTATGTGCGCGTGTGTGCTCACATTTGAAAATATTTTAGTAAAAAGGAGTAAAAAACTACGACCATGTAGGACCATTACTTTGAAATTTATAGTGAGCACAATTTTCATCCAATCCTCATAAAATTTTGGACACAGAAATTTCGCATAGTGTGTAGAACTCCAAAAAAAATATTTATTGTAAAACGAGGAAGCTGATGTTTCGACTTTTTTCCACCTTGGAATCACTGTGTAGCGAGACGAGCTTACCGTGGTGGACGGCAGATTGCAACAATTCGTGAGCTTCAAACATGCGTAAGAGACGAGCGGCGGAAGATTCCATCGGAAGTGTTGGAAAATCTCATCGACTAGAATATGCCCAATGCCAATACAGATTTATGAAACAATTCTGAAAAGTGATAAACCAACCAAACGCTAATTTTTGTTATTTTTTGATCGGAATCGGTTTTTAGAAATAATATTTAATATGTTCTTATAGGAATTTCTACACAAAATATGAGTTTTCCTTTTTTAAAAACAACTATTGAAAACATAATAAGAACCCCTTATCGGGCAATTGTTATTTGTATGCCATTTATATACCACATTCATGTTTTGCAAATAGCCTTAAATTGAACCACAGACAATGTATGTACGTTTATAGGAATTTCCCCCACTGTAAACATGGATTAAAACATGGATGCAATTCGAAAAAATTTTAAACAAAGATTTCACAAATTAAAGAAAATGAACAATAGAACAACAATAAATTATACCGTTTTTTGGAAAACTTGCATGGTGAAAGGTTAAGATACATAAAAAGCCCCATGTTCTACACTCTCTGATCATCTGATATTGTTGCGATATCATAGGCGATACATTTATAATTTTAAGCCAGCCTAAGCCACTTTCCTTGTTCTGGTGGAAGCAATCGGATGAACTGGTGGTAGTTGATGTTGATTCGCTGATCATTGGTAATTCGGTCTTCACATATATTTGCGATGTAGCCACTAGAGTTTTCGAAACATTGCAGTGTTTTTTTTTAAAACAAAAACAGCCATTATGTCGAAGGGAAAAGCATTCATGGATAAAGGGAGAAGGGCAAAAAAAGAGGTATTTCTTCGTCAGCGAAAAGTCAGGGTTCGAGAAATAGCTCATCGGAATAGCCGCTCGCACTAACATGCTTGAAAAATCCAGCTGGATATGCCAAAACCCGGAAGAAACCTCGAAAATCGAAGCCTTCCGGACAGGATAAACGTGATATCGTAAGAGCTGTTTTGAATTCTCAGGAATCGCTGAAGCAGATAGAGCAGAATCTCAGCTAGAATTCGTCAAATTTTGGTCAAAAATCCGCAAAAAAAAGGAGCCAAAATGGCAAAAACTACAAACCTTACTACTACCCATGTTGAGGTACGTTTGAATTTTGCAAAAGCCAACATGAATCAACAATGGATGATGGCACATTGTTAGTGTGACTTTAAATGTTATTCCATTTTAGTGTAATTATATCATGTTAATAAAAACAAGCAGTAATGTTCTTTTGTTTACTTCCAGATAATCTTTAGTGACGTGATTTGAGGAGCAAAGAACAATATCGGAATGTCGGTTGCTGTTCATTCATGTTTTGGCCAGGATTCTGTACATCTGGAAGGCTAGACCTTGCTTTCACGTCGTCCGACCTATTATTGACCTATCAATATCAATGTTTTAATTCCTTTTAAATGTTCAAGACAAAAAAAAAACCTTAAGTGGTTTTATATTAAAAAGCAGAAAGCAACGAAAAACCTATTTGTTGGCGCTAATTATTTTAAACAATGTACACAAAGAGAATTTCTTAAAACATTCAATACAACTTTAAAAATCTGAAAAAGAAATGCTCGAATTCTTCTAAAACATAGGTGGTCTTAAGCTAACTGGACAGATTGTATTGTTAACTTCCCATCTACTATACATTCTATGCTATCAAACCATAGACAGAATTGTATTTTATAGTAAAATTTACAATTCGATCTTTGATAACCCCGTCGTTTCCTGTAGTACTATATTGTTGCATTAAGTGCTGTAATCATTTCTGCTCAATGTGATCGATTTGTCCATAACACGTTCCTGAAGTTTAATTTCAATATGGATGGGGAATTGGTGGTATTTAACAACGTATTGCACTAAATTTCACATCTAAAGCGTGAGAGCGGGATATCGGAATAATGGAATTATTTTCATCATTGAATATATAATATAATTGAATATAACTGAGAATATAACACATTTGATTTTACAGTTAGGGTTATGCACTGTAAGACAAAGTTGTAGAATTAGTTACGAGCTACAATTTTATCATACACTATATTTAGAAATTCTGCTTCTGAAACAAATTTTCGGTCAAAATTATCCGACTTAACCGAAACGATTTTTACAGCACTAGTTGAATTACATTTTATCGTACGTCTGATGTATTTGATTTGGGTGGGATAGTGTCTACTTATTTACAAAAGTGATACAATATGAAGTTACAATATCCGGAGCAATTTGCGATTAGGGCGAACATGCAGAATGTAAACAAAAGGGAAATGATGATCGTAATATTGCAAGTAGAATTTCAAAGCGTAATTTATGAATTAACGAATAAATTCAAACAGACAGAGAACAAAGCTAGCTTCTGATTCATATATAATACTGATGGAAATTCTTTCGTTATTCATTGAAATTTGCAATTTTTTAATATTCGCCTGTCAAAACTAGGATGTTTGATTACGCCATTTTCAATGTTGGCCCCACAAGTACTGGAAATAAAAGTATCGCCCTATACTATTCGCCTATTGTTCACATTTTGATAGGTTTCGCCCTCCACTTTTCGCCGTTGTTTTGGTTATTTTATCAGTATCGCCTTTTACTTTTCGCCGTTGTTTTGATTTTTTGTCAGTATCGCCTTTTACTTTACGCCATGTTTATGTTTTGATTTAAATTACGCCTTTCACTTTGTAAACAATCAATATGGCGTAAATCGCAGAGTGAATTGTTTTGAATACGAAATAACTCTACGCCCTTTGCAAAAACAATATTTAATCAATAAAATTAAAGCACAACCAGGACAAAAAGGTCAAAACTCATGATTTAGTTGTAGTAATTATGCATTGCATTGAAAAAACATTTTGTTTATATTTTGCATGTACGCCCTAATTGCGAATTGCTCCGGATATGTGGTTTTGCTGGAACACCAGTCATGACTGGATATGGTGAGTATATGCCGGTTAGAAGACGTCAGTAATTTTTGTTTTTAAATTTCGATCATAATGTCGATTACGTGATTTTTTTAAAAACAATAACCGATTTTGAGCGGTTTTCCCTTCTGCGTTAGTCATTTCTCTTGAAAGGCCCTTGTCTTTTCGCCACCTCGACAGATTTAGAACTTTGTTTTTGCACACAATTGGGTTGGGGCATACCAAAAATCAATCAATCAATAAAAGTTCAATTTAAGAAATTGTGTTTGCTTGGTTTCCTGATTTTGATTTCGATCAAGACCTAGCATGTCCACCACTTGATAAAGGTTGATAACCGCTGTAGAACGCTTGTGGGCAAACGTTCTTCTCTCACTCCCCGATGCTATATAGAAGACGGAGAGATAAGGGAGAGAGCAATGCAATTCCCGCAAGAGAGCACCAAACGTTCAAGCGAATGTGTGTCTACATGTATATTTTCTGACTGCCGCCGCCGGCCGCAGCCATGGCCACTACCACCCCTACCATAACAGCACCATCACTGTCGACGCCGACACGTCAAAATGTGTTAACGAGGGTGCATGCGAGAGTGTCGGAAGGGAAACCACGCCATCCATATATTTGCCGAAATACCAGGAATTGCGGCTCGATTACGAGCATAATAGGGTTGGGTAGGATGGGAATGAAAATATTATGGTGAATCGGAATCTGAAGGTCGGTCTGGTTAATTTTAGCTGTGAGCTCATTCGAATGTAAGTTATGGAAGGAATTAAAATAAATCATAATAAAATTACTAGAACTTCTTACTTCAATTTCATAGGAAGAGGAAAAATTCTATCATTTACGTTAAGGTAAATTTCGAAAACGACTGTGAACTTTTAAGATATTAATCCTAAAGGAGTTAATCAATAAATTTCTAAATTTACATTGAAACAAAGAAGAAGAATTAATTATAATTTTTTTTACATATTTGGGTGTCTTTCATTAGATTTAGTGTGAAAGTTTGAATATACAAATTCATTTTAGGCAACTTCTTGTGAAAAGTAAAATAAGCTGGTGTTTACGGTATGTCAACAAAAAAGATCTATTAGGGGAAAGAAAAATTCCGTCTGCATCCAATTGACCAACCACTTGTTATTCATGCTTTTGTGATTCCTTTATTAACATCACATATAATTGCTTAAGTTGTGAGAAGTAAGCGAGCTGTGCTCAAGTGACGAGTTTTTTAAGAATCGATCATGGGAGGAAAGAAAATAACACTTCAAGTTCGAAGTCTTATCGTGCGTGATTGCTCAAAAAACGAATCTCAGCGCAAAGTTGCCTAAAAGTATGGCGTAAGCCGTGCTGCAGTTCAAAGAATTGTTTTGGAACACCGAAAGCTTGCAAGTGTCGGAGATCGTACTGGAAGAGGACGTAATCGTAAGTCCGATCACCGAGAAAATACTGGAATCATCCGAGAAATTAAGAAGGATCCGTGAACGGTTCCGCTCTATTGCCTTCGATAGCTCCGTTAGCGGCTTACCGTACATCGACCGGGATTGTGTTGAAAAGGGTGATACGGGGTATGCAGTTAACATGCAATCATTGGTAGTCGCAATCACTTCGAAGCGCTCTCTAGTTCCTCCAAGCACATAAAAAACACAGATGAACACTGGAAAACACCTCCTTTTCACGGGCAAACTACATTATATTTTCTCGGACAAACTACATTTATTTCACTAAGGCTACGTTTATTCTTACTTTACTATTAATTTCACTTAAAGCTAACACATTAAAATACGGACGAGCGTAGGGGCTCGCGTACCGAACCGGACCTTGACCTTTTGGTTTCTGTCTTTCTTCTCCCAACTTGGATGTAGGGCAGGGTTGCCACATTATTTTTCGTTCCCATCTTTAATTTTTGTCAAATAAATCTTTTTTATCTGTGTTTAACTGCAAAAAATCTTGGTAAAAATCTTTTCTTCAAATTTTGTGTTGTTAAAGGAAAACAGATCAGTATACGAAAGATTCGTGTTCTCGGGAAAATTTGACCATTGCACTCTGAGAGACCCGTTTTGACATGATAATGAATCATGAGGTGTTTGTTTTGATTACATAAAGTTCCTTGATAGGTGAACAATCAATTATTTTTATGATCCGTGTACACTAATTTGTTGAATTTAGAATTTAGTTCTGATGTTAATATTAGCTGATCAACTCCTCCTCTCCTCCTTTGACTTCCATGATGTCCGTAATCAGGCGGTTCCGGATTTTGGACTTATTCAGATTGTATTTCGCTTGACTCCTGCAAAAGAATGCGGAATTAGTAAAAAGTTCGCAATGAACTTTCTTGGCAAGTGAAAAGCCAGCTTCCCATCAGACGTTTTCTTCAACAAGTTTCGAAGTCTTGTGATTCTTCCACCTCGTTGTCCTTGCAGATGGTTATCGTCCTCAGCTCACGAAAATCATTTTCAATGGTCTGTTCCTCACCGCTTTCAAAAAAATTCGGATATTGTTTAATAATCGAGTTGAACTCCTTCAAAGGGCGTAGCTTCGCCGTTATATATTCCCGACTTCTTACGAAGATGTTCCTCGAAATCTGAAACTCCTGAATCCGTCAGGTGTTTTAGGTCCACACAAAAATTTGCAAGGAGCTCCATCAGCGAAAGTTCAGCTGATTGCACATGTTCAGGAATTTCATAGCTTTTGACTGGAAGATTCAATTCTCTTTGATGATAAGAGACAATACGTAGCTTAAGAAGAGAAATGGCAGCGTTATGGGGTCATTAAAATGACAACAATAAAACTGTTGTCTCAGTTTGATTAGAACGAGAAAAACAACACCAGCTCCGAAAACCGTTCCATATTCCATTTGACAACTGACTCCAACGATAGCCATCTAGTGGCAGACGGATGCAGAATCTGTGTAATCTGGAATTTTTTGGATCGTTTGAGGCTGCAGGACATGTAACTGCAGATATATCGCATCATTTGTTCTTGGTACAATGGCAGTTTTTTTTATGCGTTACTTGCACAAAGGGCCAAAAAGTGGCAAGTACATTTGATAATTATCAAATGAAAACAGTCACGTTTCAGCAGCTTCTTGATGAATCGGTCAGAACCCATCATTACCGAAGCTCCATCTGATACAAAGCCCACAAACCTTTTTTTTGTAATCGGTGCAATGGATCTGAATAAATATGCTTCTTATAGCAAAAATTACTATCGATAACATTTTTTGAACTTCCCAAAATTCTTCTATATGAATGCATAAAAATACTTCTACATTAGAAGAATAGTATTTTTGTAGAAATCACTGCAAGAAATTCTGCCGAAATTTTTGGAACAATCTCTTGCGGAGCTTTGAAACAAACATTTCTCCAACGGAATACCTGAAAAAATATTGTAGTAATATCTGGAGAACTATAAGTAAGAATCTTTGCAGGCATCCTAGACAAAATTTGAAATATAATTCTACAAAAACCCATTGAGGAATTTTTAAAGTTAAGAATTCAATAGATAAGATTACGGAGCTCATGCAAAAAAATCTTCTTAGATCTCTCCAACAAATCAGGATTTTCTCCAAGAATTACTGCAGGAAAAATGTTTAGTTTTTGTATGGTTCTTTCAGGTGTCCTCCAGTGATTCCTTTAAATCACAAAACTTCACAAGATCAGGGATTCCTCCAAACATTTCATCACAAGAAAGTTTCGAAAAAACTGCCGATGTTAGAAGAAACTCATCAAAGAATCCCTGGAGGAATGCCTACAAAAGTCTGAAGAATACCTATAGAAACGCAAGAAGGAATGTCTAAAAAAATGTCCGGGAATCTTGTGAAATTCTATGAAATTTTCTTCAAAAATTATCAAACATCAAATAATCAAAAAATTGATGGAGAAATCATTTAGGGCGCACACACTAACTGACTTTCATAATGTCATCTGTCACTGTAGTGTCAGTGTCAATTGTTTTATTTTGCTTCAAGCCTAAACAGCATACTGAAAGTAGTATTTATAAAAACTTGGATCCTAAACTGTACTCATATTTTGAATTTGAGGTTTTTGAGTGGAAAGACAATTGCCAAAAATCTTAAAAATCTTGGTTTTTCTCAAAAATCTGTAATCTTCACATACAGATATCTGGATGAAAAAAATGAAAAAAATCTGTGTCAATCAAGATAAATCTGTGCATGTGGCAACCCTGTGTAGGGAGACCTTCTGCTGCGATGATCGGGTGGTTTTCTCCATCGTGCAACTCCGACAGTAGCCTCTCGCAGCTCTCCTTATCACGACACTGATAACGGCAGGCGATTGATTGTGACGACGATCGATGATGTGGTCAATCTATCCTTGCTCGCACTGATGAGGTTGGTGATAGTGTTGTATGGTGGATGATTTTCGGATCTTACCAGGGTTGTAGCTCAGTGGAGATCGCACACGCGATCAATCCGTTTGTTACCATCCGTGCACTTAGAGCTTTTCGATATCCGATCTTACAGCTCGACGACGTATTTCTGAGCACGGTTTGAAAAGCCATTTTGCTCGGAAATGGCGTTCATAAGTAAGATGAACAAGTAGAAGCGATAACAATCTGGAAGAAACCATATAAATAAGCCACTGGAGTACTGGAAACGGGTTGTTTGGTCAGGCGAAACAAAGTTTGAGCTGTCGCGAGTTTGGCGGAAAAGCATGGTCTGGGGCTGTTTTCATGGTTTGGAGTGGAGAATCTGGCACTAATCACTATGTAAAGAATCTTTGCTGAAAGTGGGTCTGGAAGATTATTACATTTTCCAGCAAGCCAACGACCCAAAGCATACGGCTAAGAAAACGCAAGCATTCTTCCCTACATATCGGATTTAACCCTTGAAATGGCCTCCCCAGAGCCCCGAATTAAACCCAATTGAAAATCTCTGGGCAATTCTCATCAATAGAGTCGAAAAAAAAACGTAACCAACAAGCAAACATATTTCGCGGCACTGGAGCAGGCCTGGAATGAGTTGGAGCCACAGCACTTCAGAAACCTGGTCGAAAGCATCCCGAGCATTGGAGTCCATCATTGGAGCGGAGGGATTGATTTTTTTTTATTCAAACATGAAGTGGATCTTTTTTATGTCATACCTCCTTTGCCAAACAAACTGATTTGATTTTGTTATTATTCTATGTAAGAAATAAGTTATTTTTGAACTGAAAATGTTCGTCTATGTTTATTTTTCGGAAACATGTAAACATGTACACTACTCTTTAAAAATATGCGTTTTTCCTCAACCATAATACATTGATCAAAGGTGGATCTTTATTATTGCCGGTCACTGTACCTGAACACCGTGTATTTTCGCAGTTTTAAGGTCGGTAAAGCAAGGTTTCCCAATCGAGGGAATTATTTGGACTTTTTCGACTTAGCAATATACACATTCAGACATTGGTGTTGGCATAGAAAACTCTCAATTAATATCTGTGGAAGTGTTTCGAGAATTAAGTTGAGAGTAGACCATAGCTCGTTGAAACGAGCGTCAAATCCAGTTAGAAAAAGCATTTTGTAGTTGCTCCTCCGCTACTGATCTGAACTAGGGTAATCACAAATTCATTCTATTTATAGATCAGTGCCGACGTCGGCCACTTCCTTTCGGGAAGGAGAAGAAGGAGGATTAGTTCAACAGTTGTTGTTAGTAGAGACTGAATACACCTCTGAATTTCCAAACTGCCCACTGGAAAGATACTTGTGTTAGTAATATACACTGAACATATTCTATCGCAAATTTGCTAACGCTCGTTTTTAAACCTGGTTTTCGTACATAATACCCATGGTTCATTAATTGTAAGATAAATGAGTATTGCTTTTTATCAGCTAAAAGCTCACAGTACACCTTATTCGTTCAATGCACGAAATTAATTTCGTGCGGACTAGCCAATGGCTGCTCCTCTTTTATTGTACCCGAACATGTTGGGGTGGCTGCTGAAGAGGGCTAAAATCATGTGTTTACTTCGAAATAAAAAAAAAAGTCACACACTTTTTAACCGTTCGTCGCCGTCGCAATGGAAAATTGCCGCAAACGCAGTGGCTTATTTATCGGTATTGAGAGACCACTGGTCGTGTTTTGTGTTGCCCGGCTAAGCTGTTTCAGCATGAGTGCAATTCTCAGGGGAATTTAGAACGGTTGCCTGGTAAACGCAAATTGATGACCACAGATGTAGAAGTGCGTTAAAAGGTGGAAAGAAGGTTTGCCCAATCAACGTAAAGGCAAAGCGAAACGTACACCCGGGCGGACTAACTTTACCACAGGACTCAGGTAGTATAAAAGAATGAAGAAAGGAAATTTAGCTTAAATTCATTTTAATTTGTATTCATTTTTTTTCGTCTCATTACTGTGTGTGTGTATGTTGTACTGTGAGTGTTTCATGGCCATGAATAACTAACCTGCGCAGGGTCTTTTTGTAGTCCGGAATAATCGAGGGCACGCGGCTGATGTGCGATGTTCTGGCCGCCTGAAGTCACGGAACGAGTAACTTCCACCAGAAAGGGATCCCGTAGTTGTCGGTGCTTGCTCGGATGTAGAATGGCCGAACTAAAGCTGCGGGGTTGAGGGTGTCGGCACTCCGGTACTCTACCCGATCATACGGCAACCGTACGCAGGCAGGCTGGAGGAAAATTTCTCCCTATCCCGTTTGACTGCCACGAACTGGCGGGCCTCAACGAGCTGTTGCCACCGAAAATGCACCGTGTGTACAATAGCCAAAAGAAGATGGCGGATGTGTAGGACTCTAGGTCCGAACAAAAAAGCGCCTATTGGACGCTGAGGTCCAACAAGAAGCGAATTAAAATCATACAATAAAAAATTTAATTCATGATAGCTTTACCTTTTTTGTAGAAAAGAAATCTTAGAAGAATAGAGCCTTCGCCACTTGTGTCAAGATTCCCGCAAAAAAACTATTTAAAAAACACAAGCAAATAAATTTAACTATTTTAATATAGCACACTTTAAATCAAACTTATTCCGAAATGAATATATTTTACTTTTAACACTACTTAAATGATGAAAACCAATTGAACACACCTTAGAAAAAATTGGTGGATAAAAAAAAGAACCACAATGGCTAGCTTCTGTTCTCTAGCCGACGGACTTTGGAAGTGACCGATTTGGTCCAAGAATTAGTTTAAAGAACCTATAAATCAATCATCATCATTTTTGACGTTTACCAATACCTTTTTACGCAAGTGTTAATCTACTTAAAAATTCTATACTGCCATCTATGATCAGTCCTTGGTACTATTTATTTAGTACAAATTTTTAATCTTTTATAGCAAAAGAAATTCAAAAATCTGTAAGCTTAAATCTGAATGGTTCATAGCATTATCAATACCGTGTTTGAGGTAAAAAAAAAAGTGAATGGCTCGTAATTCATCAGAAACGGATTTGTGTAGGAAGAAAAACTATTTACACATTTACAGAACTTCAGGATTACGTTACAACTTGAAATTCAAGATCGGAACTTCATCTTGAGACACCATGGCCTAGTTAGATCAACCACGGTTTCAGTATTAGCTCTCCACAATAGGACGACAAGATCAGATCCTAAATCAGAAACATTAAAGACAAATCACAATGAAAACCCTTCCCACGGTCGCACTTTTTAACGAACTTCATTTCGAATCGATAAAACAGATCTGCCAAACAGCAGAACACCAGAGTTGTGCTATGTATTGTTTTCGTAATGTACACAAATGTTCTTCTTGAGTACATAAATGCTTTGGTTTTTGTTTTAACAGGGTATGTGGTATTTCATACAAAGCTATGTTCATAAAATATACAAATTGATTTCGTTGCAGGAAACAAATAATAGATTGATTAATCAAACGATCGATTTTGAAGTATAAACCAGATTTTATTTTCAGTGTAGGATTATGTTTAGCAAAGTGATGTGATCAATGAAAGGACAGTAGACTTATTTTTATTTGAAATCTAGTGAGAATAAAAAGGCACAAATGATAAGGAAGAGGACGGACCTGTGATTGAACTTTCGACCATCTGCTTAGTAAGCCGAAAAGATAAATAAATACAGACAAACAGGTGAGAAATTATTTGAACAGTTTTCAAATGATCTAGTAGTGTTTTTTTTTTTTTTTTTTGGTAAACAGGAGGCAGTTCATTGAAAGGAATCACTAGGAAGATTTAATGACGTCTTTGAGATGTTTTGGAGAAGTCATATTAAGCTGTAGCCACTTGATGATCTGGTGGAAGTCTGCAGAAATCCCAAAACAAGCTCCCTAGAAGATCCAGAAAAGAAAATCTATCGAATATGCTAATCCAACCGAGCAATGTTGATAAAAAAAAAATCAGGAGGAGCTTCCAAAAAAAATTAAAGGAAATTTCACAAGAAGCAGGCCAGTGCCTTACCTTATCTATGACAATTTTTTTTGTGGATGCAGACCTTTTATGAGCCTTAGTATTTTGAATCATTCAAATAACAGAATGAAAAACAAGTTATTCAACGCCATAGTCGATGTTAGATCGAAACCTGCGCATACTGCGAGGCTGGCGAATTGCAGCCAAGGACCGTGTGATATGGAGACGACTTCTATATACAGCAGAAGCAACCCAAATGAGGGTCTGACTGGTAAGGTAAGTGAAGAAGTTGTATCGTCAGATGCATAACATTGTTTGAAATATTTGATTAGGTCTATCAGAAGTCTGCAGGAAGACAGAAAAGCTTGAAGGATCAGATAATTCTGGGGTTATTGGGGTATTAGAAGTTATAATGGGTGATCGCTTTTCAATCTAAAGGAAATCAATATACTTTGTCTTTATATACATCCAAAGTTTCAATCCGTTTGAGACCTTCTCAAGCGATCCATTTCTAACCGTACTGTTGGTGTCCAATGTATAAAAACTCTGAAGAATATTTTTAACGAACCCATAACCTTGGACAATATTTTAAAGATAGGAATTGATATTGCCGAGACTGAAAACAGAATTTTTCATTACATAAAACCAAAATCGAATAATGCATAAGATTACATCATGCAACACAAAACATTCATAATTAGTTGCAGTAACTCGATCGCGACTTAATTGAGTTACATTCAAGTTATTGCAACTGATTTGAAACATCATGGCTGATTTGCGTCACCTTTCGAATTGATGAGCGCACAACCAAAGAAAATACAGAGATTTCACATGTCAAACTTTAATAACATGTATGCTACAGAGCAGCAAGAATTCTATTATATTTTGGAATCATCTATATGGTTTCTTTGATCTGTACCTTCAAAATGTCGAGGTGGGGATGCAAATCGGCCATGATGACAACCTTCACCTAATTCTGGCGACCTCCACATTATGATCTATAAAACCTTTGTAGTACTAAAATTTTTACTTCCATAAAAAGGTTTAAACATTTGAAAGACTATCTGCAGAAAGACACCATCTGCAGGACTCATTGAAGATTCAAGAAAGTTCTTCGGAAATCTCTAAGAAATCTACAAGAAGAACTGGAAAAAGTCATTTGAAATATCTACAGAAACTACACTGGAAGAATCAAAGATAAATCTAACTAGCTTTCTGAGTTAGAAAAGATCAATATAGAATTCGAACTTCAAATATCATTCTCTACAGTTTCAGAAAAATAAATGATAAAAAAAGGTTTTCAAGGATGAAACATGGAACCTTGACAACCGAGACTGAAAATGCCGACAGTAAAAAAGAAGAACTAGAAGAAGTTTGTGTTTTTTTTATTTCATAAGTTCAAAAGATTCCAGTAGGACATCGAGGAGAAATTTAAAGGCCCTCTAGCATTATTTCTATAGAACTTACAGCGTAAAACCCAATCATATCTAGAGAGAGAAAATTCACAATACTTTCTTGGTTAGTTCACAAGCATGCTGTCTTCTGTGTGAACTTAAGTAAAAGAACAAACGAACACAAAAGCAAAAGAGGTTTTCCGTTAATTTGATAATCTATGAGATTTGTTCAATTCTTACGAAGTCTTATAGGCTAATAAACATTTGCTTGATGTCATAGAACCTTATTCATGGAGCATGGATTTTTTTTTGTTAATATGTCTTATGAATACGCAATTTAATTCATGGAGTTCCACAAAAATACATTATAAAAGAGGTCCAGAAAGTGTTAGGTAAAGGTATTCGAATATTCGGAAGGGTCTTCACTTCAGTAAGGATAAACATAGATTTCATCGGAAAAAGTTTGATTCAAACTTCGGTATAATCTTCACGAAGGAGAAAGGAGGAATTATAGGCCTGGACATTAATTTAGGAAGTTTAGTGGAAGTCAAAAATACCTGTAGATTGACTATCATCGACCAGAAGGAGTAATAATTATTCCACGAGCCAGCTTTGGTGAATTCATATTTCAAAAAATTTCTATATCAACTACAGACCTGCTTTAGAAATTGAATGGAATTTTTATAAAAAAAAAACTCAGCAAGTATACCGCTGTTATAAAGATATTTATATTCGGGGGCGACCCCGGCGTAGTGGTTAACATCCATACCTCTCACGCCAAAGTCACGAGTTCGAATCTCACCCCCGGACAAATTACGAAAATACCCAAAAGAGGTATTTGAGTGACTACGACGGGAGATGAAACCAGCCCGAGGCTGAAAATCTCTATAATCCAGACAAAAAAATATATATATATATTTATATTCTCAGTCCAACGGAGATTTAAAAGAAATCAAATAGACACATTTCAGAAGATCTATATAAACTTCTTTGTGCTTAAATAACTTACTTTGCATATCTCTTGTCCTGAGAGATTTTCCTTAGGCTAGTCAAATTTTCATCATTTAATTATAGGTCTCTTTAAAAAATAGTAAAACGATTGAAGGCCAACCCTATTAATCCACAACTTATTTCACTTATTTTATGGAAGGTATGTATAATAGTTTTCAGGTTAGCTATTAATAAGTATAGACAAATATTTCCAGAAATGTTCAAAATCAAACTCCGGAAATACAGGTGGTCGAAATTTGTTTGTATTTTTAAAAATCGGTGCCAGGAATGTTTGAAATCTAGGAGTAAACATATGTTACGAATCTCTCAACGAACCCACGAAAACCAACGCTTACTCGAAAACTAAAAGTGGTGTTAATTTCCATCAACCAGCAAACAGTTTTGACAAACTGACGTTCGAACATTTGTTTTCAGAAGCAGAAACGTCTTGTCATATATTCACCATCTAATTGATAAATGTAAAACAATATACATTTTTCTCCCACCATTTTAAAAATAGCACTTGCCTATTTTCCAAGTACCCATCTTATCTTCGACCCAGCAAAAATATCTCGCCCGACGCCATCATAAATTATTTCCCTTGTCAGTTGGAACGGCAAGTCAACCCAACCCTATTCGTTACACGCCATCACCCGCCTCTCGCTCCCACCTTGGCCCCATTCTCATTCAACGGCATTCAAACATTACTCGCGTCATTTTCAGACGAAAAGTGACCTATGACTTTATTTCTCACTAATGACAGTTCATCAGTAAACAAACATAGCAAGCCGCACAGTGCCGCATTCGAAGACGGAGGACCACCACCGACGTTGGTTACTGGCGAAACCGGACCGGACCTACACATGTGTTCAGTCTGTCAGTGCCGCATCACTTCTCACCGGGTGCACTAATTTGCCACTGTGAATTATTATCATCGCCAATTTGGGCCCAAAATCGAACCATCTATTCCACTATTATCATGATGAAAATTGAAAATTGAAAATTGAAAATTGAAAATTGAAAATTGAAAATTGAAAATTGAAAATTGAAAATTGAAAATTGAAAATTGAAAATTGAAAATTGAAAATTGAAAATTGAAAATTGAAAATTGAAAATTGAAAATTGAAAATTGAAAATTGAAAATTGAAAATTGAAAATTGAAAATTGAAAATTGAAAATTGAAAATTGAAAATTGAAAATTGAAAATTGAAAATTGAAAATTGAAAATTGAAAATTGAAAATTGAAAATTGAAAATTGAAAATTGAAAATTGAAAATTGAAAATTGAAAATTGAAAATTGAAAATTGAAAATTGAAAATTGAAAATTGAAAATTGAAAATTGAAAATTGAAAATTGAAAAATTGAAAATTGAAAATTGAAAATTGAAAATTGAAAATTGAAAATTGAAAATTGAAAATTGAAAATTGAAAATTGAAAATTGAAAATTGAAAATTGAAAATTGAAAATTGAAAATTGAAAATTGAAAATTGAAAATTGAAAATTGAAAATTGAAAATTGAAAATTGAAAATTGAAAATTGAAAATTGAAAATTGAAAATTGAAAATTGAAAATTGAAAATTGAAAATTGAAAATTGAAAATTGAAAATTGAAAATTGAAAATTGAAAATTGAAAATTGAAAATTGAAAATTGAAAATTGAAAATTGAAAATTGAAAATTGAAAATTGAAAATTGAAAATTGAAAATTGAAAATTGAAAATTGAAAATTGAAAATTGAAAATTGAAAATTGAAAATTGAAAATTGAAAATTGAAAATTGAAAATTGAAAATTGAAAATTGAAAATTGAAAATTGAAAATTGAAAATTGAAAATTGAAAATTGAAAATTGAAAATTGAAAATTGAAAATTGAAAATTGAAAATTGAAAATTGAAAATTGAAAATTGAAAATTGAAAATTGAAAATTGAAAATTGAAAATTGAAAATTGAAAATTGAAAATTGAAAATTGAAAATTGAAAATTGAAAATTGAAAATTGAAAATTGAAAATTGAAAATTGAAAATTGAAAATTGAAAATTGAAAATTGAAAATTGAAAATTGAAAATTGAAAATTGAAAATTGAAAATTGAAAATTGAAAATTGAAAATTGAAAATTGAAAATTGAAAATTGAAAATTGAAAATTGAAAATTGAAAATTGAAAATTGAAAATTGAAAATTGAAAATTGAAAATTGAAAATTGAAAATTGAAAATTGAAAATTGAAAATTGAAAATTGAAAATTGAAAATAGAAAATTGAAAATTGAAAATTGAAAATTGAAAATTGAAAATTGAAAATTGAAAATTGAAAATTGAAAATTGAAAATTGAAAAGTCGTTTTTTAAATCTCGAAAGTGTCATTTTCATTGGTTCCCTAGAGCATAGGTACTCAACGTCATCAGTTTCATAAAGCCCTCTCAAATTTTCGGATTCATACGATGATTTATAACAGGCTTGACTTTTGCCTACTCAAAAACTTCATAATTAGTAAAAATAGATGTAGTTGTAGCCACTTTCTTCCCAACATTATGTTCCTTTGCGGTTTCTTTAGGGGTGACGCAAGAGGGCCAACCATAATATCGGCAGATATTTTCTACACATAAATCAATCTTTTTTTTTTTAATTTTTTTGATGATATATTGGACTGCCGTGCAAACTGCGAGATCCAATTTTAAGTCACCATTTGATGAATAAAGGGTGTTTGGATCAAAACCCAGCTGACTTAAACTTTACGCATTTCCAAAATTTTGCACGTGCATGGCGAAAATCCAAACTACTCTCACACCAATTTCTCGAAATTGTTGAACGTGGCTAAATCAACTGTTACCAATGTATTAAATGTGTTCGGTGAGCATTTGTCGACAACCAGGAAAGCTGGAGTGGGGGGAAATCGAAAGCCGGAGGCCACAGCGACGACAAACAGTGTTGCCCACTGTTTCGAGCGGAACCCCAACCTCTCCGTCCGAGATGTCGCAAAGAAGCTGGAAGTGGCGCCTGCAACCGTGGATTGAGCTAAAAAACGAGCTGGACTGTCGACTTATAAGAAAGTGGTGACTCCAAATCGCGACGATAAACAAAACACGTCGGCCAAAGCAGGATCGCGAAGCTTGTACACGACGATGCTGACGAAGTTTGATTGCGTGGTACAGGACGATGAAGCTTACGTCAAGGCAGACTTTAAACAGCTTCTTGGACAGGAATTTTATACGACAACCGGACGGGGAAAGATATTTTCAAGTGCATTAAACTGTCAAAGTTCGCGAAGAAGTATCTGGTGTGGCAGGCCATCTGTACCTGTGATTTGAAGAGCAACGTTTACATTGCGACCGGAACCGTCAACCAGGAAATTTATCTGAGCGAGTGCCTACAAAAACGTCTACTGCCTTTCCTGAAGCGACACAATTGTTCCGTTCTATTTTGACCGAATTTGGCACCTTGCCATTACGGAAAAAAGGTCATGGATTGGTATGCTGCCAACAACGTTCAAGTGGTGCCTAAGGACAAGAAGCCTCCCAACACGCCAGAGCTCCGCCCAATCGAACAATATTGGGCCATCGTCAAGCGGAACCTTAAGAAGACCCAAAAAGCTGTTGTGAGCGAGAAACAGTTCAAGGCAAACTGGTGTTCTGCGGCGAATAAAGTGGACAAGGAGACTGTACAAAATCTCATGGCAGGTGTTAAACGAAAGACCTAACGATGATGTAGATCTTCAAATCGTCTGCGTAGAACATCAAGCAGCAGTTTTCGAGGACGTGGGACACATAATTGAACAACTTGCGAACAAAGTTGCTTCCTTGCGGTACCTCACATCGAGGAATGAATGGTGCAGATATGGCTGGTTCTATTTTCACGAACGAATGGCGATCGGTTAAGTACGATCTTAACCACCTTCACATTCTCGAAGATACTCGTAATCGCTCAAGCTTAGCTAACATAATATCATGATTAACTGTGTCGAAAGGGACAAGGGACAGCCCACTGGGGTTCTACGCAAAGGAGACTTACGTAGGAGACTACGTAGCAATGTATAATTTTTTTTTTATTTCCAAGATTTAAGGTATACGACCAAGGGAAAGCTGAAACTGTTTCGGCCATCGCTGGCTGCCAATTCACAAGAATTTGGAACGGTAAGTTAGATAAATTCCAATGAAACAAACTCTTTAGCTGGGAAAATCAAATTGGTCGTCCTATAGAGGACAGATTTTAAATGGTCCATGTTTGATCGATCTTCTTTGGATCTGTCGTATGGCCCATTCACATCTTTATTAGTGTTTTGCGACAATTGATTAGCCAGTAAATACTAGCGTCATATATGCAACATTTGTTAGCAGATTATTGACATCAATTAACTGCAAATTACTAGTAACTGGTCATGCTAATGTTGCTAGTCGATGCATTTTCTGCACACATTAGCGTTGATGATGGTGGTTGCTTTATACCGTTCAGAACGCTCAACGTTATCGCCTTTCCGAATGATGGCTGCCAACTAGATCAAACACAAGTACCTCTTGGTTGCACCAACCTGGCTCATTGCCACTCCGCACAGCTTCGTTACTGCTGGACGAATGAAGCAAGTGGCAAAGGTGTACCCTTATGTATTGTTCATTGTTGCACTCACTACATTTGAAGTCTGTGATAGGAAAAATACTGTGCATTTGATAGATTTACTCTGCAGAGCGTAATTATAAGACATCACCTTATATTTGCGTTATTTTCAATGAACATCAATAGTTTCAAATATTGGAATCGAAGCGTAGACATATGACATAAATTTATGCAAAAATTTTGGAAATCTGAGATATTAACGCTTAAAACCTGACCACATTTCGTGACGATCTCAATTTGATTTTTTTTTTAATTGTACCCCAGTATAGAAAACAAAGACGTACTCCTACGTCAAAACAAAAACCTAGGACATGAGTTGAAAGTGTTTGATTCAATACCAGTAATGCAGCACGAAAAATTGGTGCCCGCATTACTGTGTAGTTATCAGTCACTCACCAAACGCAACATATCGAAATACAACCGAAAAGAAGATTACAATACCAAATTATTTTTCAATTATGTATCTATAAAAATGTGTACACTCAAGGGACGTGTCGCAAGATAAGACCCCTCACATATCAATTTAAATACATTGAGGTGGAGTGTGCCGGTATGTAAGATCGAAATGTTTGGTTGTTCTTCTAGTAATGTTGTAACAACGATAATTGTCTTGTTTTACCTGTAGATACACCTTGAGATTGTTGTGGAGTGTTAGCACAAAACAAATCAAATATAAGATATCAGTATCCGATCAAACAGGTTTCCGAAATTGCATACGTGCAGCTGGAAGACGGAACGTGGAGGAGGCGAATAAACCACGAATTGCATCAGTTTCTGGAAGAACCTCCCATCGTACGCATCGCAAAAATCGGTCTACTACGATGGGCTGGGCATGTCGTAAGGATGTCGGACGACAGCCCTGTGAAAATGGTTCTCGAAAACGAACCGACGGGTACAAGAAGAAGAGGCGCGCAACGAGCAAGGTGGATCGATCAAGTAGAAGGCGGAACCCCTCCGCAGACAGCGAGGCTGGCGAGGTACAGCTATGGACCGATTACAATGCACAGAAAAAAATAATGAATATTAACAGGTGCGTAAAATTTCCCCTCGTTTAATTCCATGCCAAAGGAGGCGTAAACAACAAAATTGCTATCTTTCATGCGCCATACAGCAGACTAGATTCAGGCATTATCTGGCATAAATTTACACGAAATATTTTCTGCCAAATCTGCATTCCCTTTATGTGCATTAGATAACGCAGACAATTAAATGTGTCCTTCTATTTGTGTGGAGACAACTTCTGTGTACAGCAGAGGCCACACCGGCCTTGGTCTGATTGGTAAGGTAAGGTAGGTTTCCGAAATTGGAACCAAATTCCCGGATATTGCTCGGTTGGTTTCGATAAACGGGTAGTTTTCGGTATTCTCAGTTAAACTCGTTAGAGTTAGACCCTTCGTTTATGTCAGGTACAAGTACCAGAAAGAACACAACGAATGATCCTAAAAACTGGATGAAACGTACAACGATTTTTTTCCTTCGGAAACAATTCTAGTCATTTGTTGAAGGATTTGAAAAGAAGGACGATTTAGATATCAATAAGGTCATTCTGGTGCTTTTGAAACAATTTCTATTTTTTCAACTTACTGCATGTTTCTCAGCACATTTTCTTATAGCTCTCAATCGACTCAGTACTATAAGTAACATCTTCGGAGTGCCCTCGGCTTTGTAGTACGGCCTCTTGTATTCACGATTTTGAAACATTGATCTTCTTAACAGTAAAGCGGATCGCAGCAAGCCGTGCTTTGAAAATGACGTGTTATGCTTTTGCTGCGTCGTTCTCGTGGAAATAAAATTAAATAATATTCCTTCATTCAACTGAAATAAATGGTGAAATTATAGTTTTTCTGAGTGCTTTGCGTAGGACGTTGTGAATGGAATCCCTCTCATAGTGTGTTATGGTCGTGTTTCTTGAGATGGATTGTTTTTATTACCATTTTTTGGGTTTTTAGTGACCCGCTCCCGTATCCGGACGAGCTTTCCAGCATCATATAAGGAACATTGGTGAGGTCGTTTTATATTATCAAAAATATACCTTAACTATATACACGCCAGGACCAAGAATTTCCATTTTTGATTCTGGAAGTCTGAATATCCATTCGATGTGTGAAGATTTTCATGCGGGGCTTATTGCATATGAAGATGACCTCAGAGTGTACGTGTAGGAACAGGCATTCTTGAAATGGGTCGTTGGATTTTCAATAGAGCTGTCACCTTCAATCTCCAGGGCTAAAAATGTTTGCACATAGTGATCACATATAAATTATTGAAGAAATGCAGACAAGTTTCTTCCATAAAAGCACTGCCGGTTAGTGGGAGATTGACTGTAAAGACACACACACACACATTGATCTTCTTAACAGTAAAGCGGAATTATGTAAATGAGAAAATAACTTATTGAAGATGAAGCTATTTTTGGCGAGACTATTTACGACAAATTTATGTTCAAGGCTCGAATCGGCAATGTTATGAGGAAAATGTTCAAAGTGCTTGCAAAAGGTTGTGTTTGTGGTTATAGTTATTTTTTTAATGTGCCACATCTTGAGAGATTTTACAAAAAATAAAACTGTTAACAATACAGGCCAAGAACGAGAGGACTGGTTGCCTCTTGAATCTTCTCATAGAGTTCAAATCATCAAATCAACAGTGTGACTCACCTTCGATAAGATCTACTTGTGGAGGCCAGTTGTACCGCGCTACGAACTTATCTATTAATAGACCGGGGAACACTTTCAATCGACAACATCACCGACGGACACAAAAGGGGCAAACGGAGTTGAATATTCGCCAGCATGTCTAATGCTCGTTCGCCTGAACAAAGAGAACTTTAACAAATTTCAATCACAGATTTATTCATTCCATTCCAGATTGAATCAAATTAACCGACCGTAGTGTCCGTTACTTGGCCCAGCGACACAGGGAAGAAATTACTTAATCAAATAATAAAATTATTGGTCATTGTGTGTATCTACAACAACCATTCTTCGCTGCAGTAAATTAATGTTTGATCGCATTCGAGAAGATGGACATCTTGATTTGTCCAACCGAGCGACCGAGCCGAAGCCGAACGGATGGACGAGTTATGTTCGGAGATGATGGTTTCTCAAGATCCCATCGCGTTCGTCGTCGCAGCAGCGTGAGGCCACGTTTGACGTGCGGGTTTGCCTTTCTAAATAATAATAAAAAAAAACAACAACAACCACAACTACGAAAGAAAAACAACCAAACTACCATACATCTGTATTCAGCAGTTGTGTACAAGTAGTAGTATGTATCTTCTCCATTCGGTGCAATGACAAAAGAAGCTGAATCTGCCACGGCTATTATTTCAATTCGAGCATTGATTGAATTATTGCTCAGCCTGGTGCCTTTAAAATAGGTAGCTTGAGGCATGTCAAAAACGACACGGTTCAGAAATGTGACGAAATAAGCAGCGACCATAAGTCCGGCGATGCGC
This sequence comes from Aedes koreicus, assembly GCA_024533555.2. Classification (NCBI taxonomy): domain Eukaryota; kingdom Metazoa; phylum Arthropoda; class Insecta; order Diptera; family Culicidae; genus Aedes; species Aedes koreicus. The sequence goes on from JAHHFK020001455.1 coordinate 68,593, forward strand.
AACGACAGGAACTTGCCCAATAGCTACTCTTGGATAGCGATCTACTACGATTCGACTGGCAAGGCAAACACTAGATAAGGTTTCTTATGAATGAAAAACCCGTTTCCTTCCACTTGTCGTATCTTCGTTTTGTTTTCAGCTATCCGCTTTGGCAATCACTTTTGATTAAGGTCGCTAGGTTGACGCAAGAATTGTGATTTGTTATCAAACTAAATCGATTGGCTTGGCTACGGTATGTACAATTCGTCTTTCGTCATCGTATCCGGTTGTTTGTTATGCAACCCTCGAAGTGACAACTTTGTAGTTGAAGACAATTTTGTGATAACATTGATGTTCGAAATTTCCGACCGGAAGAAGAGCCCAGCCCCTATTTGCCTCATGACCGAAATCAATTTTGCAGCACCACTTGTTTTCAATGAAATCAAATTGTTCCATGCATGTTTTATGCATCCAACCAAACCGCATTCACTCGTACATTGATTATGCAACAATTGCATGCTTCATTAGGAAAATAGCTCGCTTTCCCGGAATGCATTTATCACCTCATATTGTTCCCCCGTTTAGGCATTATTATTGCTGCCGCTCGCTACTATCGCAATTTTGTTGATATCACATAAATAAAAGTATTTCTGGGAATATGCACCATGAAGAGGGGAAACGCCAGTCACTTTTTGTATGGAAAAATTCCTAGAAGAGGACTTGATTATATACCTCTATAAACTACAGTGGAAAACGAATTGTATCATTCTATGAATGAGTAATTGCAGTTTCATTTATCCCCCTCCCCCTTCCGCACCTCTTTGGAGAATTGAATTAATTTTATGCATGGGGACAGAAGTAGTGGTCCGAAAGGATTTTTTCCACGAAGGCTTTCAGTCCGGACGAATTCCACTAATGAGTTATGACAGTTCCGATATAAATACTTTTGTATTCATTGGAATTGGAACGATGGGAGTTGATTTTGGAGTATGCCGATATTCGCTCACGCTGAAGGGAACTGGAGCGTTCCATGAAAATTTCCCGGGCAAGGCTACGAACACACGTCACAGTATCGGAAATCATGGCAAAGCTTTAAAATAGAATTCTCGCCAAATCTGCGCCAATGTAACTACCACAGAAAACTAGTCCATCGTCTACCATTTTGAGTACCCAAATACGCAGTCATGCACTTCTATTAAAAGGACAAGCCATATTATCCACACTAGGAAAAAAAAATCTTCAAAAAAAAAACTAAAAAACATAAAATTAATAACAAATAAAAAAATATTGAGGGCCCAGACACCACCCCGGGGGGTGGGGAAATGTTTAAAAAAAAAGCAGGCGATAGTATGAACTTTACCGCCCTTTAGTGAACTCTCCTTCGAAGACTGTTAATTCTAACAAAGACTTTTTAGTCTTCAACAGCCTCAAGCTTCTGATAAATCTTGGGACATCCAATGTATTTTTTTGTAGTCGTTCTTTGAACCATTTTGTGAATTTTCTCTAGATCATCCATTTCTTCGTAGGGATAATTGAGATAATCGTAGGGAATTTCTGGATAACTTCTGTGGTCTTATCCAAAATATCCAAAATTTAGTTTTATTCCAGCCGTATAGCTCCCGGCTTTGTTGATAAAACTATATTCAAAACTGTTTTGTCTACCAACAACTCCTCTTTGCTTCTTTATAGCCAAAATTTGTGAAAACAATTCAATAAAACCTTTATAATACTATAAAGATTTTGAAAATGTTCTAGTGATAGATACTATGACTTAAGAACCTTCATAAAACCTATTGGCTGTCATGAAAACCAGCATACGGCCAAATGGCTACAGCTGTCAAACTTCACTGTGATATCGTGATTGGTTTTTGTTGTTCTGCTTTGCTCGATTCTCTGCGCTTCTGATTCATTTGGCAGTAAATAATAGGTATCTAAGAAAAAAGTTCTAGTTTTGCGGGAAATTTTGTTTGATAGCAAAATGTCCAAAACAAGTTGAGTTTTTTTTTACAGCGTATAATGCTCCTAATCATATACGCATTAAATTTTATGGTGAATATTGGTACGATAAGAGCCGAAAATTAATGCGCCTCGGAAATTATGCGAGTATACAACAACAAATAAATTCAATAAATTAATCATGAATTTCTTGGCAATGTATGGAATTCAATAAAGTTATCTAAAAAATGCCGGAATTGGTCTCCGATCCACAGTTTATTTGCATTACACATAAAATTTGGTGCATTAATTTTTTCATATTTCAATTATTTCTTATATTTCAATATGGCGATAAGAAAAAAATATCACAATTCTAACTAGAAAATAAGAAGAATGATTAGTAATTTCCATTTAATTCCAACTACCTTTATTGCTTATCTTGACAGATACGCGTATTTCGTCTACAATGTGCAGACTTCTTCAGTGTCGTGTACTAATACTCGACTGAAAGAAAACCTTCGCCACCTGCCGTATTTATCCTATTTTCTAAATACAAACACTTGTACCTACAGCTAACATTTCTTGTACCTAACCTATCCTGAGTCCAAAACAAATATTATACTTGATATCTACCTCGCCTTTTCTTTATACCCAACCTGATTATTCCGTAGCAGCGGGTGTTCCACTGCGTCGGTTTTGATGTCGTTTGGGTATTAAGTTAAAGAGCCATGTGTACCCGTTACCTTGGTCTTTGTTTAGTAGATTTGTGTTTTGTTGTTTGTTAATTTCTAAGCTTTCTGCGACGTCTAATTTCCAGGGTGTAGAGGTAGTCCGTAAGATTGTGATGTCATTCGTCGTTATGTCGTGATTTTCCGTAAAGATGTGTTCTGCAACTGTCGATTTGAAGTTATGTGAAATTCCTTTGTCAGTCTGTTTGACAGCCTTAGTCACCTCCGCTTGATGCTCTTTGAACCTTGTTGCCAAGGTTCTCTTTGTTTGACCTACATACATTTTGCTGCAGTGTTTACACTTAATTTTGTATACCCCTGCTCTGCCTAATACATCTATAATTCATCACAATTCTGCCATAAAGCCAAGTTTTCTTCGCAATGACTACTTTAAAACTACTTGGTCATTTGGTGACTTCCCTCAATGCCAATTTGCCGTTTAATGCATTTACTGGAGGCAAAATGGTTTTAAAATGCTTTTTCAACTGACCATTATAAGACAATATGAATGAGTCCAAAGACGGCATTTCAAAACAGCATTTTATAAGTTCCTAAAGTCGAAATAAAACCTCCGATAGGAGTGAAAGGAATTTGAGAAAACGAGGTTTTAAGACCGTTTTAAACAAGCTGTGTAGGTTCTCATAAACCTGACCAAAATATGAAACCTATTGGCACCACTTGGTGTCATAATAAAACCAAATTGATTTCTAGTGGCTTTGATAAAACCTCTATAAAACTTAATAAAGCCGGATGGTTTTAGCAATGTTACTTGGGATTCTTACTCTACGTTTAATTTTCTCTAGATGTTTTTTCAAAGGATTTTCATGCACTTTTCTGATAACTCATTCCTATGAAAATCCTTTACATTCTCTTTGCATGCTTTAATAAATTTTCTTTCAGAAATGTTACCTTTCTTGAGATTTTTTGTGTGCTTCATTCTGGTGATTTTCAGTCTCCTGGGCTGGTTCATCACCTTTAGCATAAAATATACTATACATTTTGTTTTTGTAATACTTTTATTGTCTGTGTATATATTAATCCTGTTCTGTGTGATGATACCCTTTGCCGTTCATTATTCTGTATATAGACTGTTCCGATAATTATAAATACACTATTGATTAACCGTCAATTCAAAATGCATGCAGCATTCAACCAAATTTTTGCTCCTTCCTGTTGTTTACATCCGAATGAAACTGATGTTGTCATTTTTTTCAATTTTTCGCACGGAAGTTTGAAAATGCGTGGTCTTTCTCCCGAGCAAAGAAAACGGATTGTCCACAAACGGTGCACCGCCAGTGGTCTTTCGATCAGAAAACTGGCTGAGGAAGAAGGTGTTAGCGTGGGAGCAGTTCAAACCGCATTTCGGAAGTATCAACAACAGCGCTCTTTCGTAGATTCTTCTAGACGGGCTAGAAAACCCGGTCCCGCTGACCCTACAATCGACAGAAAGGTAAGGGACTTTTTTAAGCGTTATCCTTTAGCATCAGTCCGAGATGTGGCTAAAAAGCTAGGTACTTCGGCGAATAATGTTATGCGTGCCAAGGAGAGAATGAGTCTGCAGACTCGCCGGAAGCAGAACCAGCTGAAAGCTGCACGACAAACTGCTGACCAAACCATCGGGTTGTGTTATCATGGACGATGAAACCCACATAAAATTCGAATAAATTTGCCGGGACCCCAGTTTTATACCTCGCCGAAGGGAAAGGTTGTACCTGGATCAGTGAAAGCCATTTACACCGAAAAATTCGGCAAGAAGGTAATGGTGTGGCAGGTCATATGTGGATGTGGAAAAATATCTCGTCCATTCATTACGACAGACAAAATGCGAAGAAGTGTCTGCAAAAAAGGTTGCTGCCCTTGATCAAACAGCATAACAAGCCTAAAATCTTTTGGCCTGAGCTTGTTTCCTTCTATTGCTCTAAATATGCACTAGAGTGGTATAAAAGGAACAATGTTGTATTTGTACCAAGGGAGATGAATCCACCAAACTGCCCAGAGATTCACCGTACCGAAACTTTCTGGGCTTTGACGAAGGTGAAGCTGAGAAAACACTCGAAACCAGCGGATAGTGTTGAAAAATTTAAGAAAGATTGGCCAAAAGTGGTGAAAATGGTAAGAGAAAGCACTGCACTGTTAAGGGAAAAGTTAGAGAACTCGCCTACCCTACGAACAATCAAGCAAATTGAAATGAAGATGGAAAGAAAACATTGTTATTTACTATGTTTGAGAATAAAATAATCTAATCAAAGAATGGTCCTTTTTATTTGAGTAAAAAAGTGTATTTATATTTTTCGGGACAGTCTATAGTTGCTCACTTTCACTTTTTTTAAAAACACTATTCAACAAAACTTTTTGAGCGTATTAGTAGAACTATTGTGATTGGGAAACTATAAGAATTTAAAATTAACACTTCATATGATCACTTTAACAAAAATAAAAATAAAATATTGAAGCACTTTTTCAAAATTATCACTTCTTCAGTGTCCAAGTTGAGCACTCGGATACTAGTGATAATTTTGAAAAAGTGCTTCAATATTTTATTTTTATTTTTGTTAAAGTGATCATATGAAGTGTTAATTTTAAATTCACCTAGTTTCCCAATCTATAGTTGCTGTTTGCGTTTGTTTTGCTGGTCGTGTTTTGCGAATGTTCCATCATCTGCCGCTAGATGGTGTTCTCTTATGTTGGGTAAGTGGCGGGAGAGTTTTGGTGGCTGAATTTGTGATGGCTAAATTGACGTTTTGTTCATCGTATATGTTGCGTGATCGAGGATTTCCGGTTTTTTTTTTCAAGTGTGGTGGTTTTGATAGTGTTCAGTAGGATAGATATCCCATCTGATGCTATATTTCTCGGTCCAGCTGTTGAAAGGATTTGCGCTCGAGATGCGCTGGTCGAGAGAACGCGAAAGTATAGTGGAATCTTTGGTGCCGGTGACAATGGGTAAGGAAATTGGAGTAGTTTTGTTGATGAAAAACATGTTGGGCCGGTACCCGGGATGCAAAATGTTTCGGCCAATTCGTACCCCCGCTAAGATGGATTGGGGAATTTCATGTCGTGAGTTTCAGGCTTTCCCTAGTCGGCTAGGTAAGTAAAAACGCTAACAACTGGGTGCTTAGAGTTCCGGTTACTGTATGTCCATTAATAAACTTTATCCGCTATTCCGGTTGCTTAAAAGAAATGTGTTCGATTTTCGGTGGCTGTATCAAAATCGATTCTGTTTATACATTTTTTTTTTTTCAGCCCTTTTAAAGTCTGCGTGTCACTGGGGTTTCTCTCGCCTGTCGGGAGGGTCGGCCGATAGCGATAGAGGTCGGATGCCCTAAACGTGTCGTAGCAAAGTCCTCTTGGATGCTACCCGAAGTGCCGGGGAATACGCGGAGTTTCGTATTTTGGGGACTCACAGAGAATGTGTTCTCTCGCGTTTTGTATTTCGCATATGTGGCGGGGGTGTTCTTATACTGTGCTGTGTCCGGATCGTATCTGTGATAGCCCGCGCTCTGCTGCTCTTTTGTAATAAGGGGGGCGGTTGTTTCGTCTATATCACTGAAAATTAATTTTCGTTTAAATTACGAAATCGAAGGTAGGACTAACAAATCTATTCGTTGTTTTCTGCAACGAAACTGATTTGTTCTTTTTAAGAAGCTACCTTCGTATTTAATGCCACACGCGCAACTGTCAAACGCACTAAGCATTTGTTGACACAAAAAGAACATTCGTTCATTGTACGAAAACAATACAAAGAGCTACGCGTAATTTGTTACCAATAAAAAGAGAAACGTCGCTCTGGTGGTTGCATGAACGACTGACAGATCTACTTTATCGGCTCAAAATATAATTGAAGAAAAAATGCAACCACGAGGAGTTCTTCAGCGATTTATTTTTTAATGTTTCTGAAATGGGGTTCGATCCGGTATTTTAAGGAGGAGCTGTTTTTGAGTCCTTGGTTGATCTCACTAAGCCATGTTGACTCGTAAGAAGTTACTTGATTAATGTGCATGAGCTTCTAACTTTCGACAGCGCTTTAATTTCTATTTTGGGATAAATTAATGATTTCCGCTCATCCCAGCAGGAAAACCAACATTTTTGAGTACGATCAAAGAGAAGCAGCGATTGGCTGGTCTTCACGAAATTCATTTTATGCATTGTACAAAAAAGGTGTAATGAAAAAGGTATAATTTTGTTAGCGACAAGCAATATTAATGTTTCATACATTTCACGAGACATTTGTTCTATGTACATAATCCATGTTTACGAAACGAGTGAAAGCTTATTTACGAAAATAAATTTTTAGTGATGCAACCCGTATGTTGGTAACAAGAATATATGTGGGCGATTTCGTGAGGGGGGGGGTGGGGGGGCGGATGGGAAAGTGGATGGGGGGGGGGCTTTTGGTGTGTTGTGTTGGGGGGGGTGGGGGGGGGGGGGGGGGGGGGGGGGGGGGCGGTTGGGGGAGTAATAAGAGTTCGCCTCTCCTGTTGTCGAGACGCCATTTTCAAAACTTCAATTTAAAAGAAAACAATATGCACATTGTCGCGAAGGTGAAAGGATTCACAGACAGCTAAACCATACACTGAAAGAAATTCTTACGTTTAGTCAGACTCGATTGCCGACACTAAGTCAGTTACCAACGTTGCTGCTGCGTAGATTCCAGACACTTCAGCCGAGATAGCCGAACAGATATTTGACAGCTTGTTGCTTATGTAAACTGAGTTTTCCCTGGCTACAGCCGACTCCATGCCCGGTTTTGTAACGGTCTGTATTTCTCACTTGATAGTCTGCGTTTTTTTTTCGTTGATTAGTGCTCTCACCGATATCCTCAAACGTTCGGAGTTATCTCCCGCTTTGAATTGTTTCCTGATCTTGTTTTCTGTCTTGAGGAGTGTGGGGGCAAATTCTACTTCTTGGGACCGTACCCATAAGCTTTGATAATCTGTGGCTACACCGTTGCGTTGGTCGCCTGCACAGTTAAAAAAAAAAAACAAGTAATTTTCTGCGATATATAATGCACATAAAGAGAATGCTAGATTTGGCAGATATTAATGGGATATTTCATGAAAATTTAAGCCAGATAATACCTGAATCTAGTCTGTTGTAGAGATGGGCATTCCATTCCTGAGCTGTTCCACTGAATCGATTCATTTCATTGAGCAAATGACAACCAGCTCTCTAAAAAAGAATCGTAGCTCACCAGCTCACCCGTTATCACTGTCCGCTTTGCTTTCCTGTGAGCTGAACAATTCATCGACTCTGTCAAATCAAAATGCAGAAAAGAAAAAGAGTAGAGTGCTGTGTAATGTGAACTGATTCCCTTTTGTTTTCTTTTTTCCACAAATCGCTGAACCAGCTGTCACTTTGCGAAGCACAATCTCATGCAACGCTAACAAGAGTAAGTTTCAAAATATACAAATCTAACTAGTTCTACTGCGTTGGTGCTAGTATTTACTCTAAAGATTCTAAAATCCATTTTATTTTCGAATGATTATTTAAAAATAAAGTGGAATCCTTTTGTTAATTTTTTAACTGAATAATAAATACATGTCGAATCTCACTGAGTGGTGAATCAAACATCTCGATTATAGTTGTTTAAAAAAAAGCAGGTCAAAAGAATCGATTTATTCCGATGAGCTGATCGGCTCAGATCCGCTCTTTAAAATGAGCTGAATTGCCATCTCTGATCTGTTGTGTGAAAGATTGCAAACATTGTTGTATGGCGCATGCAAGATTGCAAACAATTCCGTTGTTAACGCTTCCTTTGGCTTGGAATTAAACGAGGGGAAATTTTACGCGCTTGTTAAAATACAATTTTTTTTCTGTGTGTACTGTACTGCTGGCTATCAACGCTAGAAAGTTATCGGTTGAACCGCTAGTTATTTCGCAAAGTCCGGCCGTGTTGGAGTGTAATTTGTCAACTTTAAATTGAAAAATGACTTCATTTTGCAAACTCTGTCTATTTTGTGGACGTCTGCCTTAATTTTCTGAAATTCTGTTATTTCAAGGAATTTTTCAAGAGATCTTTCCTCTTGTTTGGTTTTTGCGATGAACCTGTCCCCGAAAAAAAAAAAATTGTTGGACAAAAAAAAAAAAAAAATATGGTTATATTTTGTTAAATTTGGGTTACGGGGGCCCCCCTCCACCTCTGGGGGAAAATGAAAAAAATGGGGAGGAGCCCTCCTACTTTTTAAAATTTTTGAAAAACACGGGGACTCGTGGACTGCGAGAATGGAGACAATTTCTGTATACAGTAGAAGCCACCCCGGCCTTGATTTGATTGGTTTGGTAAATAAAAGGGGGGAGGGGAAAAGGTAAATATTTTATACCAACAGCTAATTATGCTAAGAAGGCGCCAGGCCACATATTTTTACTACTATTTTGAATATTTAAAGGGCGATACGGTCAAAATTTGGTCAATATCAACTTGACGTATTTCTTTCAATTTTGCATTTAAAAAACCTGAACACCCCTCATTTTGAAGGTGTGTGTGTAGAATGTTGCTCCTATTTTGATTTTGGAATTCACTCTTCAGTTGTCAAAATGCCGTCCAAGCAAGAAGAGCAGCGTATCAAAATTTTGCTCGCGCATCGCGAAAATCCGAGCTACTCGCACGCAAAGTTGGCAAAATCGCTAAAAGTTGCCAAATCAACCGTTACAAATGTAATTAATGTGTTTGGGGAACGTTTGTCGACAGCCAGGAAGTCTGGATCGGGGGGAAATCGAAAACCGGAAGCCGCTGAGACGACAAAGAGAGTTGCCGGTAGTTTCAAGCGAAACCCTAACCTATCTCTCCGAGATGCCGCAAATAAGCTGGGTGTATCGTCTAAAACCGTGCATCGAGCCAAAAAACGAGCCGGACTATCGACTTACAAGAAGGTAGTGATTCCAAATCGCGATGATGAACAAAATACGACGGCCAAAGCGCGATCCCGGAGGCTGTACACGACGATGCTGACGAAGTTTGACTGCGTGGTAATGGACGACGAAACCTACGTCAAAGCCGACTACAAGCAGCTTCCGGGACAGGAGTTTTATACGGCAAAAGGAAGGGGAAAGGTAGCAGATATTTTCAAGCACACGAAACTGTCAAAGTTCGCAAAGAAATATCTGGTTTGGCAAGCCATCTGTACCTGTGGCTTGAAAAGCAGCATTTTCATAGCTTCCGGGACTGTCAACCAAGAAATTTACGTTAAAGAGTGTTTGAATAAACGTCTGCTGCCTTTTCCTGAAGAAACACGGTTGTTCCGTACTGTTTTGGCCGGATTTGGCATCTTGCCATTACGGTAAAAAGGCCATGGAGTGGTACGCCGCCAACAACGTGCAGGTGGTTCCCAAGGACAAGAACCCTCCCAACACGCCAGAGCTCCGCCCAATTGAGAAATACTGGGCTATTGTCAAGCGGAACCTAAAGAAGACCAAAAAAAACTGCTAAGGACGAGCAGCAGTTCAAGGCAAACTGGCTTTCTGCGGCGAAGAAGGTGGACAAGGTGGCTGTACAAAATCTGATGGCAGGGGTCAAGCGTAAGGCCCGGCAATTCGGATTTGGAAAAGCGGAAGCCTAACTGAATATTTTTCCTGAATTTTATACTAATTGAACTTGAAAAAGAAATTTAATTTGATTTTTTAAATAAACGATTTCACCGATTTACACGCGTTTTCCCTTGACCAAATTTTGACCGTATCACCCTTTATTGGAGTGTTTGCTTGCAGAGGTTACTCTATGTTATGATCGAGGAAATATGTTTGCCTGCGGTAGAACTAGAGAACGGTAGAAAGTAAATAAATTTTTGCTATATCTTAAAAAAGTGTATCTACGAATATAGAAACGATGTCCTAGACTTTTCAGGCTATATCAGGACTATTCAGAAAGCAATGTATAACATTTCTGTCATTTCAGGATCAACCAAGTGGAAAATTCATGTAGTAGATACGTATGAAGTAGTACTTTTGTATTATAAACATTCATACATAATTATATAAACAATTAATGCTAATACTGGGAAATGGGAGGGACCATCAGGGCACCTGATTGAAGCACTCTAGATAAAGAGAGTGGGAATGCCAATTCCCCATTGCTTACAGTTTGTGAATAGAGGGCGGGTTCTTCTTCCCGCCCATTGGGGCATTCTCATGTTAGATAGCTCGCTCTTTTGAGCAATTATTCAATCTTTTTGTTATAACGGTGAAAAATTCTTTGCTAAGCTGCTGGCTGGACGCAACAATTGCCTGACATTCTCCTTCAATCTGGATCATGAACTTCACTGCACGTTTAACCCCGGGAGATGCAAACAAACTTGGCATTAAATTTGGAGAGCACAAATGTCATCTCCCAAATATAATGCAGTGATGCAATTGATAATCCAGTTATGGTACGTTACAACGAACACGGAGTAGCAATTTAATTACTGCATATTAAGAGGGAGATTACATGTATGCTTTCAAAGTTTCACGCTAAGGCTCACTTGTATCTTTACCTTGAGTTAATTCATTACAAACTCTTCTTGTCCCAAGCAGCATGATTTTCTTTTAATTAACATCCTCTTTTGCTTCTAATTAACTAATGCATAACTATCTAAGTGTTGTATAAAACGGTACGCGATTGCGAGATAAACAGCCGCGAATCGCATATCAGTCCCATATTTAAGAAACAACATACCGATAAGAGCTTTTGACAAAGGTCTAGTTTTGAGATGTCTTTTGTAGATTTTTCGGATGAGATGTAAAAAAACTTTTTCACTTATATTCTACAGAGAAGAGTGAACCAGTGAAACAGATAAGGCTTGAGTCTTTTAATATCTGGACGCACTGTTTATTTCACTGCTGCGCTCCTAGGATATGGAATGCAGTTTGTTTTAGAATGTTTCCTCCTTCAGTGCTGAAACCTTCGTCACGATTAATTTTGTAGGAATTATGTGTGATGGAAGCCACGCGCACAAAAATTATTTTTTGGGCTCACTCTAAGAGTAAAGGGGGGGGGGGGTATTATAAATAACAAAAATTTGGTTGAATTTGATTGATTGCCCGGGGCAACTTCGGCAAAACTGGTGGGGGGCGGAAAGGGGGGGGCAACATCATAGAAAGTCGCGTAGTGGAACAAAGAATCAGAAGTTGCAATTGAAGGAGTTGAGAATGATTAGCACAAACTCAGGGCTGTCGGATTACGATATCGTCAAGAAAATCAACGCCTGCCAAAGCACCGTCAAAAAGATTCGCCTGAGAGAAGGATTTCGATTTTTTCGGGCCAGTAAGCAGCCAAACAGAACACTGAAGCAGAATCTAGTGGCAAAACGTGCCCGGAAGATGTACAATGAGGTGCTGACGAAATACGAAGGATGCATCCTCATGGACGACGACACGTACGTGAAGATGGATTATGGGCAGCTTCGAGGACAAAAGTTCTATAAAGCCACTAGTCGAGGTGATGTCCCTAGCGAGTTAAAATTCGTTTTGTCCCGATAAATTCGCAAGAAAGTTTTTGATCTGAAAAGGTATTTGCAGCTGGACCATGGATTCCAAAATGTACAAGCAGGAGTGCCTGAATAAACATATTCTTCCGCACATTATAGCTGACAATGGACATGTAACGTTTTGGCCTGATTTGGCAAGCTGTCACTACAGCGGAGATTGCGACAACGAGGTGGATTTCTTCAAAAAGGGAACATCAATTCACCCAATCGCCCTCAATGCCGCCCAATTGCGAAATATTGGGCAATTGTCAAACAGAAGTTGAAGAGTGGAAAATTGACTCGGGATGTAACAGAGTGAAGAGATGGTGGATAAAAATGGCCGCTCTGGTTGACCAACAGATTGTCCAGAATATGATGAGTGGTATTCGAAGAAAAGTTCGAGATTTCATAAAAACTAAGTCGGAATACTTTTTTTACTTAACTATTTAAACCTTTATTTAACCTTTATTTCTGAGAAATATCTGTTTTATCTTTTGCGTCGAGATATTAAATGACTCAAGCCTTAAACGAGCAGCAACGATTGATTTGTCCTTAAGTATCATTATATTTGAATCTCAAATTGTTGAGATATTCCGGCATACAAAATGCAATTGAAACCCCTTCTGCTTTGGATTTGCTGATTTAATTACGTGCACAAAGAATGTAAACATTCAGATAAGGTTTTGTAACTTTTCAAGTAAATTAAACCAACAATTATGAACGTATGGATACATCATCTGGAAGTTTATATGGGCACTCGATGATTCTTTTCGATGTGCCGAAGCAAAATAGGTTCGTATGCTGGAATAATTCTCTATGGCATCAGTATTGATAAATATTCGTTGATGCAAGTTGAAATGTTCAATTTTCCTGCAATTTTTGGTGGATCACATCTTTCTAAAATTCCAAGAGAAATTCCAAGGTAACCAGCTTAAATGGAATACATAACATTCACAAAGCATAAAACCGAAAATGGACAACCGAGATCAAACTCTGATGCAATGGATTCATAGAAAATCCTTATCAAGCATGACAAGCCCGGGAAATGTACGAGGTTATTCATCGCACATTACTTAGCATCATTCATCTTCTATGCGATCTGAAATCCCCAGCTCGATTCTATTGATTTTCAACTACGCTCTATCCACTGCTAAGCATCAATCACCACATTGCCTTCGTTCTCATTCTAAACAAGAGAGCAAAAATGTAGAAATTTTATCATATCACCATACGGCAATCGACCACCCTTTCCAGGAAGGTTTTCTGAGCGCAGATCAGACTGTCTTACTTTTCCTCCTCTACTTTAGAAACGGCCATAAAATACGTCACGCAAAAACAGACTCCCACATAGCCACGTTTATTGCATGGACATCACCTAATTTTCGTGAGATCATCCCAGTTTCTAAACCACCCCATCCCCTCCCCCCTTGGAGGGCGACGTACTTAATGGACGATCCCCTTTGGGTCGTTCGTTCTGAAAGTCAGTTCACACTTTCGACCTTGATATTCTAGGAAGTACTAATGATTATACCGAAGCGCGAAGCGCAGTGAAGGATTTCTTCAGCCCCGCACGATAAAATATCATTTTAATCCATCATATTCACGCTGTTTCATATCAACATCACCACCGCCGCTTTCGTACGTCACTTTTGATGTTCAGAAAGTAAATGCTTCCCGGAAATGGGTTACATTCCTCGCCTCATGCAGCCCACAGCCCAAAGTGTGTCAGATGCAACCTACGACAACTAAAAAAGCAACGATTCAACGAGCAAGCGAAGAGGCAGGATTTACCCTCGAATGAGGGTAAAACATTCAACAACATCGTTCGCAAAAGTTGAACACACAAACGAGATGGTAAAAGGATATCGATTTTCTTTCGTCATCCACCCACCCACAACACCCACCAGACACACGAAGTGTAGGTGTAAACGAACGAACCCAGTATGATTTTCGAAGGATTTATGTTCGTTGTCCTACTTGGAACGATGGATGAAGGCTGTCGGAGCGAAAACGCGCGCCGTTGGTTGTTATTTTCGAGCAAATCCCGACCCTTGAGGCTCGACCTCGCCAGCCAGCTGAACACGATGAAATCCCGGGATGCGCAGTAAATTCTCATTAGAAAATTGTGGTGTTTGTGCCTTCGTGGAACTACAATCCGAAGCCTTTGGGAAGGGAAATGAGATTCACTTCTGTGTGACTCATCTATCAATCAGGGCACGGGATCCAGTTGGGATTAGGACCGTTTTTTTTTTATGCTCGACAAAAGGAGATTTGCTTCGATAGAGAAGAAGTAGTGAACATTCCTGCCAAGCAACTGGCATAGTCTGGCTTCGAGGGTATTGCTAGCCACTCGGAACAGTTCTGAGAAAGTTTTAATTAGCTCGAAATAGCAGCGATCAGTGTTAAAACAAACACCGAGGTTCATATTCTTACTTCGAACAGTTCTGGCCATAGAAATCGCTGAAACTCACAAATCATACGGCCACTCGTGTTATCATCGCAGTAACCCGTTTTGCATTCTCATGATTTCGCTCCGCTGTCAGTAATATGCGGACAAGTGACGAAACTAATTGGAAAGTGATTACCAGGAATTGTCCCCTCGCATCGACAACAACAACAAGAACACCAGAGTTGGGTTCCACGCGCGCATCGAATTACTCCTGTCGTCGTCGGCAATCGAGTCTAACGGTGCCCAAACCGAGTCGATTGAACTGCTGACTTCTCGCTTCAGGGACTCTCGAATTGCGACACCTTCTTTCTCCGGTACCGTTTGTTGTCAGGTCTGAAATTTGTGTTGCTTTTCACCTTTGTTTGTTTGTGCATCTGTACGCTGGGTCAAGTTGTGCTGACGGTTTGCACTCCGGGCGTCACATACCTACACGGAGAGGTTGTAATGGAACACGAAATACGAGAACGTGCTTCGATTTGTCGGCTGAGTTCGACACAATTCTGTTGGCCGGAATTTAGCGCTTTAGCTGGACTTTCGCTTTCCCGATATCATCGTAACGGTGTAGGATTGATGTGTAGATTAACATTGAATTGGCGATCAGAGATTTTGAATTTCTTATACTTGAGAATGTTTTGAGGTACAGACAAGGCTTAGTGTAGAGTCATAAAATAGTTTGAACAACGCAATCGCTCATTCCAAGAATTGTGACAAATGAACGACATCGTTAACGAAGATTTGTCTCAATGACACAAAATCCCACAAATAAATATTGAATTGCACACTACCGGCCTGGATCTTACACCCAGCTGTCGCCAACCATTGCGAGATTGCGTTCATTCATAGGTACTGCGAACCCACACCGCATAAACCACAATTCAACTGCGCTGTCGTCGTCGTCGTCGTCGTCCTAGTAAATGTTGTTGTTTATTCGTTACAGGCTCATGTTTCCTGCGCCGCAAAGTTTACAAACATCTTGATAACCCGCGGGAACAAAAGAGGAAAACCTACTCACCTTTCGTGCTGCTTCCTTCGGTTGTGTTCAATATCTTCTCCTCGCAATCCCCAATCGGGCTCTGTCGCACCGATGCCATTACACAGCGAGGACATTCCCCTGCACTGGATGGGTGTTCCTCGTTGCTGTGAGCTTCGGCAGCACTGCTCGGGGAACATTGGTTCAATTTCAAATCACTCAACTTATCACTCATTTCGCACACTGAACTGGCCGTAACCATTAAACTGGGACTAACTGGGCCTGGGGTAGGAGCACTGGCCAGCAATTGTTGCTGTTGTCTCAGTTGCTGCTGATGCTGTTGCATGGTACGATTCAGGACACTAGCATTGTTGCTTATGCTGTTGGAAGTGCTATCACAGATCACGTTTCCAGAGTAGGAAGTCGTGGGAATTGGAGTGGCAGTGGTGGAAACTGCCAGGAAGGAAGACGTCGGACACGTCCACGGTCCAATATGATGATGGTGGTGGTGATGGTGATGATGGTGATGATGCAGCAAATGATGATGATTGCTCAGGATATCACTGATCAGTGAAGCATCATTGTTATTTGCACAATCATTTGATGCCGAGATAACACTGGCCGGTGCTGTAACGCCTACGCTTGGAAGTGGGTTTCCATTGATCGTTTCAATGTTGTTGACACAATCGGGTGTACTACAATTACAGCCACATTTGGCGGCCGTTTGTTGTGAAGAATTGTTATTGTTATTAGCACCGATGGTACCGTAAATTGGCGCCGTCGATGGGCTGCTGCTGGTAGACGGTGCTAAACTAATCGGACAGTTATTGTTCTCGTAACAGCCACACTTGGGATGCATCGTCGCTGTGGGTGGTAACGACGACGGTTCCGGACCACCATTGGTTTCCTGCTGTTGGGAAGAGGGTGTCTCACAAGCAATCCGATTGCCTTCTTCATCACCGCCTACCGTCTCTTGGTTCGGTTCCATCTTCAACATACAAATCGTTATAACCAAACTACTGTTCGCGGAACCGTCCGTGGGATCTACATCGGCTTCCACAAACTCACTGCCACTGCCAGCGGCAACTGATTGATGCTGCGCTTGGCTCTGCTCTGTCTGCTCTTTCGCTGTTTGACTTTTTTGCCGGCGACTATGCCTAGCCCCCATGAGAGAGCTCTTACCCTCACTCGGAGATTCGTTTTTTTAAGTCCAAAACTCTTTCCGCTGTTGTTTCGTCGCTGATTCCGATTAATTTTTCCCACAGACAGGACAATTTTTCGACATCTGCCTTTTGAGTCGAGAGGCGCGTGCGATGAGCGCTGCTGTCCTTCAAATCCTCAGCTTAGAGCCGCACTCACACGCTCGCACGGAGCACCAGCGCCGTTGTTCGATGTCGGGTAGTTGGAATGTGATGGCAAACAGGCGAAAAAGTTCCTAGAAAGAGATTAAAATTTATTAGATTTCTGCTGAACTTTATTCATGTGTGTTGTGTGTTGTGTGTTGTGTGCGTTTTTTTTTTTCCTCGATGCTGAGAGAAAATTTTGTTTGTTTATTACTGTCTCTACCCCTACTACCTGCACGTCGGCATAGAAAGGCAAGAGGGTATGGGAATGTGGGGCGATGGAGAAGTTGGTTCAACGTTTTCAACGAGTTAATTAAATAGAATTATTTTATTCGAGAATCGTTCAGCAATGTCACTAAGACCTCAAAAATATGTCTGTTGCGGTAAACAGCAAAAAGTTTGTCTATCGAAATATCAAACAAATCTCGAGTACTTTTTCAAATGGACGTAAGTAACATTTGGACGAAGATGAGAAAATCAGCATTGAACTTTTTTGAGTTTATTTTTATTCCTATTTGAAAACCGGACATGTTTATCCCAATTAAATTCTACTAAATGACACATTGGTAAAAGATATTGCATGACTGTGCTTAAAAACTACACTAGGAGTGAAAATTCAAGCTTCATTTAGAAAAAATGTTTCTTACAACGGTCTGCAATCGAAAGAGATAATACGTTATTTTGATAAGTCAGTCAGATGGCATGTTACTTGCGTCAAAATGATACGCCATTCTGCGAATGGCAATGTTGTTACGTCGAAATGTTACGTCAAGTTGTCATATTTCACACAGATACGTCGAACTTTTTAAAATGACGTTTATTTTTTTTTTTCTACAACAAAACGTTGTAAAAATATTTTTGCTAAAAAAATCAATTTTTACTGAAAAAAAATCTAAATATTTAACCTTGTGGTATTAAGACTTTTACTAACGAGTCGTTAATGGGCATCCAAGTGATATAATAATGTTTCGCAGTTACTTTTCAACACAAGCGACGTATCTACCATTATTCCCAAAGAGTGCAAAAGTGATTTTACACCGTTTTGAAAAAAAAAGTTAGTTAAATCTTCCAAGAATAATCCATCAGAAACTTCAGCAAACAAGGGCATATATACATGATTTTTTAACAACATGCCATGAACAACGCGTTTGTTTACATTTTGTGACTTACGTCCTTTTGAAAAAGTACTCGAGATATATTGGAACTGACAAGTCCACAGCTCAAGTGTGTTCCACACAATTTTGACTTTCGATTCAAAGGGAAAGGGCAGAAGGTAAATTTTATCGAATAGTAGAGCTTGATGAGTCTATTCCGATTATTCCGATTAAAATTCACTTCCCCTAGTCTGAGTGTGAGTTTCTCAGCGTCTGAATGTGCATCTTGGTCTGAAAAAAAATTGATACAGAATTCGACTTTAAAATTTCAAGAAATCAGTTTTGAATACTTGAAAATACGTATTCTAGTTCCTATTCTGAGGTGAAATTCTGCTTCCTTTCCCCTCACGGTCATGATTTCACGGATATGATGTGATAAGACCTGGAGGATGAACTTACTACGCTATTGTTTTATTTGAATAAGGAATTGAATGATGAGGCTTATTAAACCATTTTGAACATTGAACAAAATTAAACATTGAAACAAACAGATAAATTGATCCAAACGACAACATTCGATTTCAAACTCATTCAACTTCACTTGAAAACAAATCACTGTTTGAAAATTCAACGGCCAAGTTCAACTCGCAGCAGACGATCGAGGAGGTGATCTTGTGGTATTTTATCCCAGATTTCCACTCCTTCATGTTTTTTAGAGCAGACTTCGGCCTTCAACATACTCCAGACAGCGAAGTCCATGGGGTTCAGGTCCGGCGAACTCACTGGCCACTCAGAGCTCGAAATGAACCCTGGACAATGTTCCGCAATCCAGAGTTGGGTTTTCTTCGCTTTGTGAGCCGTCGCCGGGTCCTGTTGGAAAACCCAAGCCCTGGAACCAAAATGACACCGTGCCACGGTTCGATGGTGTTCTGTAGAACTAGTTTCCGATGTGTATGTTGGTTGATCTTCACTCCTTCAGGGTCAAAAACCAACGTCGTCCTGCCATCACGGGTGATTCCGGCCCAAACTATCACCGATGCTGGTTTCTGTCACCTGGTCGGCATGGGTTCGTGATCTTTCTGGCAACCAAACTCTGTCGGTCTGCTTATTCACGAACTGCTGTACGGTGAAGAGTTTTCGTCGGTAAACACGATATTCTCCGACCTTCCTCCTGCGACCCTCTTCAGCAGCACCTTCGCTCTTTTTACCCGTTCTTGTTTCTGCCTCACCGAAAGGTCTTGAACCTTCTGGATCTTGTAGGGCTTGGTCTGAAGTTTATCTTTCAGGATCCGACGGCGACTTCGATCCGATACGTTGAGATCCTCCGCCAATTTAGTGACACTACGTCGAGGATTTCTCTTAAAACGCCTCTTGACAATCTTCAAGGCAACCATAGCACTACCTTTCTGTTCGAGGTCCATTTTTCCGGATAACACTCGATTGCAAAAGTAACACAGACATCCACTGACAGCCAAGACACAATGTAAACAAAGCGACGACGGATCGTCCAATACAGTTTTGTGTGAACGTAATAAAGACTGTTGAAGTAATAAAGCAGTTCAATTGCCGGACCCTGTAGATTAGAGGCAAAACAATACATCCAAAGTTAACTGATCGTATCGGTAGTTTGAATCATGAAATCATGAATAAGTGTTATGAACTCAAAAAATAAGAAAAGAGTTCGTTTTATAGTGTTTTGTCGACGCTAAAGGTTTTTTTTTTTTTTTTTTTTTTTATTAATTTTTTTTTTTTTGTGTTTTTTTTTTTGTAGAGAGAGGGGTATTATGAGAGGGGGGGGGGTTGTATTAAAAAAAAATTGTTTGTTGTGTAAAAAAAAATCTTTTTTGGGGTTAGTAGGGGGGGTGGTACTTTTTTTTTTTTTGGGGGGGGTGGTAAAATTATAGGTGTGTGGGTTTTTTTTTTGTTTTTTAGTTTTCAGTTTTTTGTTTAGTTGGGTGTATATGTTTTCTACTAGGTTAGTCAAAAAGTTTCGAAAGCGACATCTATGGAGCAGTAGAAAACACCAAAATTTCTACGCCATTTTAATATTTCATCTTTCATAAGAACGTAATCAAAATTTTATTTCGATCAGTCAATTCATTCTTTGTTTACAAGCCATTTGAAGTTGACGTGTCAGTGTATTTTTTAACAATGGAAAAATCCCAATACCGTGCAGTGATTAAATTCGTTGTTTTGGAAGGTTTATCGGCTACTGAGATTCATGCAAAGATGGTGAAAGTATTAAAGGAGTCTTCTCCTTCATTTCCAACCGTTCACCGATGGGTTTTGGAGTTTAAGCGTGGCCGTACAAGCGTTGAAGACGATCCACGCTCAGGACGTCCAAAAAGTGCATCAACACCAGAAATCATAGCGAAAATACAGGATATGGTTTTGGAAGATAATCGATCGACTGTGGATGTGTTAGCTGACACCATAGGCATCTCACATGGAACAACATGGCATGTTTTGGCTGAAGTTTTGCGTTTAAAAAACCTGTGTGCACAATGGGTGCCGCATTTGCTTACAATGCAACAAAAACACGTTCGAAGGCGACTTTCTGAGCAACATTTGGAGAAAATTCGAAAGGATAAAAAGGATTTTCTGCGTCGATTCATCACTATGGATGAGACTTAGGCCCATCACCATGATCCTGAATCAAAGCTAAGGAGTTGTGTGAACCAGGCAGTTCGGCTCCGATGCAAGTTCGTGTCCAGAAATCGGCCAGGAAGGTTTTAGCGTCAGGTTTTGGGGGTCAAAAAAAATATTTGAGGGATATTTTCACAAAAAAAAGAAAAGAAAATCAACTATTAATATTGGTGTTTCTTGGGGAGGGGAGGAAAAAAATTGTGAAATGAGACCCGGTTTGCAGAAGAAAACATATTTTTTCTTAACAATATACCTGAATCCACCCAGGAGATTTGAAAACTGATTTCTTCCATTATACCATTGATAGCTAATGGGGTTTATATTACATACACCTCCCTCCACACACATACACACACGGGGGTGTGGAAGTAGTTCGCCTCCCCGCGGTGCACCCTGGAAACATTAGCTCCCCTTAACGGCTAAACGAACTACAACGGAGGAGGCGCCATATGGCGCGGGATCTGGCAGGAAGCCGTAAGCGGTCGTGACATGGGGAACAGGAACGACCCTGGGGTAGCCGCCCCCAGACGTTCCTACCCCGGTCCTGGCCCTGGCTTTCTCGATCGGAGGAAGGACCATGTGACGCGCGGTTCGGCAGGTACCGTAAGTGGTCGGGTAGGCAGATCGCGGACGATCTGGCGCGGACTTCCCGAACCCTGCTTGGATCCAGGAGCATCTCGATCGAATCAGCGTCAGGTCGGTGAAGCTAACTACTAAACACCTATGTAGTTAGACATAGTGGGTGCGTAAAGCACACTAGCCCCCTCCCTGAAGTAATACCGAAAGGTGGTTCCGGGGAGGGCCGGGGCTGGAGGCACGGGTGGGTTTTTAGTGGGTCGAGGAGTTGGCGCCCTCATCCCCACACCCTGAGTTCTTCAGGAGTCTGTTTGCAGATTTTCCATTCCGCCTAAAAAAAAAAACACACACACACACACACACACACGCGCGCGCACACGACCCCCCCCCCCCCCACCCCCCACTCACACTCACGTAAAATTTCAGTTCAATCATGTTCAGTTTTGTTTGCATTTCCTAGCAAATTCTTCCTCGGATTCTGACTGTTTCTTGAGTCAAGAACTTTGAATAAAACTTTTTTTTTTTCTTAAGGTGTGGGGTTTTTTTAGAAGGGTTATAAAAAACTATTGAAATCTTCGCTTACTGGTGACCATCGATAATGACACCATTAGAAACATAAAAAGATGAAGTATGTATATATTCTCGTGCTTATATTGAATTCCAAAAGCGTCCTAAAGGGGCTGTTAAATAACAGACACGGTGCCTTTCAACGGAGGATCGACCTACGACATGCGGATGATCCGCAAACTGCATTCATGACCCGAGACTTGTGAAATACATGTAGGTAGATCTTTACTGTTGATGAAAATATGTATAAGTTTTTGATTTTAAAACAATTTTGTTAATAGGGGGTGAAATTTTCCAATGAAAATAACAAATCTCAATAGATAGTGTACTTTGAACAATCGGTGGTGTCACGTGAGTTTCAAGTGGAAAGTCATTAAATTTTCAATCTTGATAGGGGGGTTTAATTAATTTAGCACAGCAAAATAAGAAACCAGTAAATTGTGTATACAATAAAAAGGCACCGTAAATCTTCTGTAACTTTTGAACCGTATGAGTAAAATACCTGACAATTTGAGCAAACCTTATTCATAGGTATTGTTTACATCTGTCAGGTTTCATAGTTATTCATTCAGTAGTTCCATACATGTCGTCGAAACAAGAAATTGTCCGTGAAAAAATGTTGAGCACTTACAATCAAAATCCAGAGGCGTCCCACCGATGGATCGCTAAAAAGCTTGGAATTGCAAATACAACCGTGTCTCGTGTGATAAAAACCTTCCAGGAGCGTCTGAGTGCCCGAAAGAAGGAAAGGAGGTGTCCTTAAGTGAGCCAATGGACAGTAAAATGGCCAGGAAAGAGGTGCAACAGTTCAAGAATCGTCCAAACATATCAATTCGGGATGTCGCTAAAAAGTTTTCAATCGGTTTTGTGCATAAAACCATGAAGCGGGCTGGATTACATGTTTGCAAGGTGCAAAAAGCCCCAAAACGGAATGAAAATCACCGAAGTTGCTCACCAAATCGTGTTGCATCGTGATGGATGACGAAACTTACGTCGAGGCCGATTTCCGTCAACTTCCTGGGCAAGAATATTTCGTTGCCAACTCAAAGTTCGATGTTCCGGAGAATGTTCGAAAAAAATATATCGAAATTTGCAAAGAAATTCCGGATCTGGCTGGCGATTTACGGATGTGGTGAAATAAGCGCTCCCTTCATCACTTCCGGACCAGTCAACGGTGCGATTTACACGGAAGAGTGCCTTAAGAAGCGTCTCTTGTCATTCATAAGGAAGCACAAAAGATCGTCTCTGTTTTGGCCTGATCCAGTATCCTGCCACTACGCTCGAAATGTGTTGGAGTGGTTCCGAGCCAACGCGGTCAATTTTATGCGAAAAGATATGAACCAAACAAATTTACCGGAACTTCGCCCAATTGAAAAATTCTGGCAATTATAAAGACGAAACTTCGCAAACATAAAAAAAAAAAAAAGGGAATAAAAAAAAGAAATGTGGGGAAGAAATATTAATAATGGTTTGGTCTTTATTTTAATTTGGTGGAAAAAGAAGTGGTATTTATTTGATGTTGTAGTGGTGGGTGTGGGCATCAACATCGTCGCCTAGGCCGAATATTCACGCTGCGAAGGTTATGCTGTGTATTTGGTGGGACCAAGTTGGTGTTATTTATTATGAGCTGTTGAAACCAAACGAAACCATTACCGGGGAACGGTATCGAACTCAATTGATGCGATTGAGCCGAGCACTGCACGAAAAACGGCCACAATACGAGCACAGACACGAAAAAGTGATTTTTCAGCATGACAACGCTCGACCTCACGTTGCGAAACCCGTGAAAACCTACTTGGAAACGCTCAAATGGGAAGTCCTACCCCACCCGCCATATTCTCCTGATATTGCGCCGTCCGATTATTACTTGTTCCGTTCGATGGCACATGGTCTCACTGGTCAGCAATTCCACTCATATGATGACATCTCAAAATGGCTTGATTCTTGGATAGCATCAAAAGACGAACAGTTCTATCGAAATGGTATTCACGTTCTACCAGAAAGATGGGAAAAAGTCGTAGCTAGTGATGGGCAATACTTTGAATAATTCGTTTGTAACCTTTGTTTTCAAAATAAAGTTCCTTTTTCACCAAAAAACAGCGAGAACTTTGTTGCGCACCTAATATTTTTGACGAACTTTACTAGTTCAATGCAAAACTTTGTATATTATTAGTATGTTTTGGAAAATATATTATGTTTTCAACCAAGAGGATTTTTCTATTTTTAGCGTAAGGATGCAATATCTGATTGAGGAAATAATTTGAAAACATTTCAATAATTTTGATTATATTACAGGACTTGTTATCAATGACTTCAACGATAATAAAATAACTTAATATTGTAGTATCCAAAGAGTAATAAATTGTTAACTCTTTTATTAATTGGACTGTTCATTCCACCGTTTTAGTGGAAAAATGATCACGATCGGATCAATAATAATCATTATGAGTTGCATTTTCGACATCAGGTGGAATATTTCTAAAGATTAATATTATAAAAAAATAAGGGAAGAGCTCTGGAACAAAATTTCTTTAAAAAATATCTAGAGGAAGTTTGCAGGAATATTTCGCATGAGAATCCTTGAGAAATTGTGTGGTCGATTCGATTCCCGATCCGGAAAAGAAAATCTTTCGAGTTGGAAATTTTCTCGACTTCGCTGGGCATCCCTTCGGCATTGTGCTTGCCACACAATATCCCAATGCACACATTGGTGTTGGCATAGAAAACTCTCAATTAATAAATGTGGAAGTGTTTCTAGAAAACTATGCAGGAAACAGGCGAAAGTTTATTGAAAAAGAGCGCCTATGCCAGTTAGAAGACGTAGAAGGAAGAGACTTGAATTTTCACAAAATCTTCTGATGGATTTCTTGTATGTCCTACCGATCTATCTCTGGCCATCCTCTAGTTCCTCTGGGCACGTCTTCTCGGTCTGCTAACAGATTTCATCCAGATTATATTTTTTTTTATTTGTTCTGCGGACTCTTCATATTTACCATCAAACTTTCTCTAGGACTCTTTCCAGAGTTATTTCCTAAATCTTCTCTAATTTTCTAATCTTTGGACCAACTTTTAGCCATTTTTTCCATCATTTTCTATAAATTGGTACCAGGTTTTCCTATGGACTTCTCCGAGAATATTTGACGAAATACTCTAGGTGTTATTGTGACTTGCCTCCAGATTTTTTGAGAAATGTTTTTGGATCTGTTTTAGGGTTCCCGCAAGATCTTATTTAAACAACTTTGACGTTTTCTCCTTACTTGCTGGTAATAGTAGCGGAAAGCAGCGGATTATTTCTATTTAGCACCGGACATCTTTCTGGTTTAAGTGGTAGCACGGTAGTACTTTCTCCTTTAAAGACTGTATTCGATGAAATTTGGACACACGCAATTGTTCGTAACTTTTTAGCGTGTGGGTAAAAAATATTGAAATTTTAACTGAATGTATTTCATTGTGTTGTGTCAATTGTGTAATGAATTTCGTGAAAATCGGTCGAGTGATTTCAGTGATGGCTTCGAATGAAGAAATAGTGCGCCAACAAATTTTGGGCACTCACTTCGAAAACCCAAACGCTTCTCATCGATGGATCGGAAAACAGCTTGGAATCGCACATTCAACCGTATCTCATGTGATCAAAACGTTCAAGGACCGTAAGACAACCAAGCGGAAAAATGGTAGTGGCAAAAAACGTGGCACATCAAATCCGGAGAAGGCCAGGATGGTATTGAACCATGTTGCGAAAAAGGCGAAAGTTTCAGTTTGTTTTGTGCAGAAAACAATGAAAAGTTCTGGATTACATGTGTACAAGGTCCAGAAGGCACCGAACCGGAGCGATAAACAGAACTCGATGGCCAAAACTCGTGCAAGAAAACTGTACAGGGAGTGGCTCACAAAACCGTTCTGCATTGTGATGGACGATGAGACCTACATTAAAGCCGACACCAAACAAATGCCAGGACAGGAACACTACGTCGCCACCTCTAAGTTGGCCGTTCCGGAGAGTGTACGGAAGAAGAAATTGTCGAAATTCGCCAAAAAATTCCTTGTCTGGCAAGCGATCTGCGGATGTGGCAAAATGAGTCAGCCCTTCATCACCTCTGGGACCGTCAACGGACAAATCTACAAGGACGAATGCCTCCAAAAACGACTTCTGCCCTTCTTGAGATCTCACGATGGCCCGACACTGTTTTGGCCGGATTTGGCATCTTGCCACTATGCCCGGCCCGTCTTAGACTGGTACAAAGATAATAATGTAGTTTTTGTACCAAAAGACGTCAACCCTCCAAACACTCCGGAACTTCGCCCAATTGAAAAATTTAGGGCAATCATGAAGGCAAAGCTCGTTAAAACTCCAAAACTGATAGAAAATGAACTTGAACTAAAGAAAGTGTGGTTAAAAGTAAGTAAGCAAGTCGGTCCTATCATTGCCCAAAATTTGATGAAAGGGGTCAAGGCAAAGGTGCTGGCATTTGGATTGGGAGAAGAGGTTCAATAAACCAATGATGAAAAAATTAACCATTTAGTAGTACTTTATTTCCAGAAAGTTTGAAAAGAATCCGGCTCAAGGAAAATTGTTGGTGACCTATTTTGTGTGTCCAAATTTCATCGAATACAGTCTTTACTTCAACATGCTCTTCGTGATTCGTGATTAATCCTTGTTTAAAGTCATTGTTTACAATTGGTTTTTAGGCCCCATTTGATTATATTAAAATAATTTGATATAATTTGTATTTTTTTTTTATTGAATTATACTCTTTAAAATGTTATTCGAGTACAGGTTAAGTCACAATTCTATTTACTTAATTTATTTCTTAGTTCACTACTTTACAAGATAGGTTGATTTATACAACTTCCCTTTATTTTTTTAAGGTTTTTGATTTTTTTGTTAGAATTTTTTAGATAACCTGTTGGTTTGTGGGGATAAAAATTCTTTAATTTTTGTTTTAGCTTAATGGACGGAAACAAAAGGGCTCTCCATAAAACTTTGCGTTTTCTCTTTCCTCCGGCTATCGATGTTCGACGAACGAGGGATCTCATAGATTTTAGCGAAGGCGACTCAAAAGCAGATGGCGCATGTTGATCGAATATTCCGTCGTATACGTACACTTGCTCAGGACCTTGCGGAATTGGTGAAGATACTCCCAAATTTCCAATTTTCCTACAGACTTCATCAAAATTATACGTTTTCTTCAAATCGATCTTCGAGCTAGATCTAGATGTTTACAGAAATTCCAATGTGTACTTCAATCCCGTAATCTATTTGGCTGAAATGTATGCTGAATATTCTAAGGATTTTCCGGGAATTTATTTTTCATTATTGAGAGCACATCTGAGTAAGAATTAGAAACAAATCATTGCACCTGCCTTCAGTGACGGACGATACATTAAGACCAAAGTCCGATTTTCATATAAAATGGTCATATTTGGAGGCTTGTCTTTCTCTTTCCCGTGAAGTAATTGAACTGAACTTTTGGCAATAGCCTAGAAATAACCTGAATTTTCATCTTTAATAAATTCCTAATTTTTCATTCATCACTTCAGAAACTACAGACACCACCTACGACAAAACAATAAGACTTTCTTTTGATATCCATAGTTTAGGCCATGTTTTTATTTTTTAATTTTTTTATTAATCATTTATTTGACAGGCTCAATCGAATCAACTTTACAGAGCCAAGTTTTCATATTTTTTACATCATTTATCTTAAAACTTATGTTAGGGGGCGCGCCCGTCTCGAGATTAATAGGAATTACAAATTACGGATGGGAAGATGGGTGGGAATTTAAAGTATAGTATACATAACACATTAATTTTAAATTCTAAATTGTCTTAACACTTATAACTATACAATGTATGGATTTCTTTAAACTTGAACATTTTTTTGAAAAAGAAAAAAAAAACACAAACACAGATAAAAAAAAGAAGTTTAGGCCATGTTGATGAGTGTGAATTACAATCTATAGTATGCTGATATTAAAGTGACCCGTGCATCAATAATCAAAATTCAGATCCTCAAATTCGAGCATCCTTTATGGAAATCAAAAAGTGGTCTTATTGTTTTGTCGTAAGCGGTGTCTGTAACTTTTAAAGTGGTGAATGAAAAATGATGGATTTAATGCAGATGACAATTTAGGCTACTTCTGGACCACAGCCGAAATTTCAGCTCAATTGGTTCTCGAGAAAATGAAAAACAAGGCTTTGGTCTTATTGTATTGTGAAAGGCAGGCTTTGATCTTATTGTATTGTCCGTCACTGTAAATCACAAACATATATCCATACAGAGTGGCATCTCGATGGTTTGAAAAATGACTGCACCGTTCAATCACCGTTGTTTCAATTGACAATATTATTCAAGATTCAAGTGACACAATAAATAGCCAAAACAATGGAGTTGTGAGATCCAACACCAAGGGGGGAATCCCATCAGGTCCTTGGAACATCTAATTTATTTTTTTTTAGCAGCATGTGGTAGAGGATATTTGTTCTAGGGGATATTCATAAACCACGTAAACTTTTATGGGGGACGGGGATGTCTGACCGAAGTCTACGCTCCATACAAAATTTCAAAAAATATAAAAAATAGTTGGATATCGTAGGAGTTTCGTGATTCGAGGTTAATCTTGAAAGTCATTGTTTACAATTGGTTTTTGGGCCCTATTTGATTATATTAAAATAATTTGATATAATTGGCGTTTGATTATATTAAAATAATTAGAATGTGCCTACATTAGAAATACACAATGATGATGGTCTTGTCCGATCGATTCGTCAATTGCCGTAGAGGATTCTAATTCCAAACATCCATCCCACGTGGCGTGGATTTCGTCGAACGAACATCATTCAATCCCCTGATGGATGAGGAAGGCATCCATTCCTCGGAATTTCACCAGCCCAATCTTCGTTCTGTTCCTTTTTTGACGTCAAAGTCAAACCCACAGCGGACACAACTCCCCGATCAGGAAGCACCATGCCATATCGACGACAAACGGCCGCAATTGAGCGCTCATACCAACGTTCGATGGTGCTGGATGAACGTCGTCGCATGCCTTTCAATTATGCCGCGCGCCGCGGCATGTTCCTCTTACTTCATTTGCTTCTTTTTCCGCATTTCAACCATCAACAATGGAAATTTAATGGAATTCTTGCGAATAGTGGTGCTCCGGTTCTCGAAAAAAAAGCCCACAAATTGACTTCTCGGTTCGGAAGTGGGTTTTCGTTTCGTGTGTCCTACACAAAGTGATGCGTTGTTTCAGCTCGGACATGATGACAGAGAGGGAGCAGAAGTGGAAACAAAACAACGAAATAACGAGAAAAGCAATAAGTGGGAAAACGGCGAAGGCCAGAGTTTCAACTGGTTGAGAATATGAAAGGAACACAGCAGAAGAAGGACACCCAACTGTTTCCGAAGAAAACACAGTTCCTCGGAAGCTACTTAAAAGGAGAACTCTGCTACAATTCGGAAGAAAGAAGGATCCCTTGTTATTACAGGGACAAACGGCCTCGAGTTAACCCCTGTCCCCAGACTGATTACTCTATTGTAGACGACTATGACCTGCAACAGCTGGCCACTGATGGTAGGGTTGGTTAAAATTGAATTTCCCTGTAATTTCGAATTGGACACGTAATTCCTATTCATGTTGTTGAAGCGTCTCGGCCTTATCAGTAATTGCAATGAACGATTTCCAGCGAATTTCACACGATATTGGACATGTATTCACCGGAAAAATAAACCGTGAACCATGTCGGTTAAATTACTTCACTAGAAATTGTTTTGTTTGTTCAGCAGTTTTTCCACACGTGTACTCGAGCAGGGGATTCTTTTATAAGCGAGAAAGAATGAAAAATTAATTACTACTCGAGCAGTATTCATCGCATGGCCATATTTCACGCCATGCACAATGAAGTTATCGTGAACACACACATATTCTCGATGTTGATGGTTTGTTTGGTCAGGGTGCTCCATGTCCACGACGATAGTCGGAGGGGGGTGGTTCAGGTTCAGGCGCACCAACTATGAATACGTAATAAATCAAATGGTGCCCGATTCTCCATCAGTCGAAGAGTAAAAATACTTGGATATGATTATTTTCCTATCCTCACACAACATGGCCTACTATAGGCCACGAATCGAAAAACCTAATGCAAGGTGCGAGCGAGGGCCGAGGAATAGAATTTCCCCGAATCGGTATTTATAAACCCTGCGAAACTAAACGGGGCTTGAGTCATCTCGTTTGGCGCTTGGTCAAGACTCCTGCTGTACATATATTTGCATTTGCGGCAAGGTTTAATGTCTTTTCCGTGAAGAGGCTATTTAAGTGTTGAGTTGGTACCGCTGTGCTTCTATATAAGTCCGTTCGGAGAAATTGAACGATTATAAAAAGAAGTGGTGCTGCGTCGGATTGAGGGGAGAGCGGGGGGAAAAAAGTGATTTTTATGGTTCATTAAAATGGCACAAACGAAGACAAATATACCATCATCCAAGAAATTGGCTGGTAGGCGGGGGTTTTATGATCAATTGTTGTTAGGCTACTGCAAGCGATTAAGGCATTTTGGGTTGGTTTTCCCTTTCCGTGGATCACCGCAAGTGAATTCAGTGAAAGTCGGTTCGCTAATAATGATTGATGATTTCCTGTTGCATTCACTGATACAATGACAATTGGATGGATTTTGTTGGAATAGTGGCAAAAAAATGAATTTCACTTATTAAGAGCCAAATAATGTGTTTCATTTTTAATCCAATCTAAATGCGTATTTTTTAACCGATACGCGTATTTCGTCTCCTACACAGTTTGAAAAATTCGAGGAAAATTTAACTACATATCATGCACATAAAGGGAATTCTGATCATTTGCACAAATTTAATTGAAGACTTAATTTTACACGTGTTTTTTTTTTTTTGAGGGCAGTAAATGGACACGATTCAAATTACCATTTCATACAACGTGTATTTTTGTGATTTGTGTTGAAAATCTGTTTGCACTCTCGAAACATTAAACAAACAGCTATAGTCCATTTGTAAACTAGAAATTTTGATGTAGTAACTCATTCTTATTAGCAAATCGTTTTATTTATTTCGTTAGAATATTTTTTATTTTGAAAATAAGTAAATTTGATTGGTCCATCAAAATAATTAGTACACTAATGGTACCTGTTCATAACAATGTTTTTATATACGAAGGGATTAAAAAGTAAGAAAGTTTTACGGAAAAAAACTATGAGCTTAACATCTTCTTACAAATCCTAAGCATGATACGTTACACATTCGAAGACGTTATGAAACATATCATAAACCTATGTAAACAGGCAAATTTCTTCTTAATATTTTTAATGGTTCTTTACATTTATTACAGGCATTTGTGCATTATTATCTTTAAAATAAAACTTGTAATGTCTTTATCTAAATCTCTTATTTTTCTCTACATTTTTTCATTCCATCTTTGGATCTTTCTTCATATCTTTCTCTACTATTCTATTCGCAGTCATAGTTCGGAAAGACACCTCCTGCCCCAAGCTCATTTGCTTCCAACCTTGTAAGCATTGGGTTCCGAACCTGTTGTTGGAGAGGTTTTCTGCTACGAAGAACTCATAATTTCTTTCGCCTGTCTGTAAGCATTTAAAATAATAGAAATTGGGGGGGTTTTTAAGAGGATGTTATGAGAGAATGAGATAGTATTTACAGAAATGTTAGAAATGAACATGATTCATCAATAGAAAATATAGTTTCATGAATCTGCATTTTGGTGCATTTTAGTACAGCAGTAAGAAACATGCTGCATACAATTTTTGTTGCCCTTTTTGGGGGGTAGAAAAGATCGAAGTTGCACCTCTTGGGTGTGCTTTTGCCGCGAGCGGACTTGTTTTCCCTGCTGTCAGTTTTTTCGCTGTTTATAATTTGAACAAAATTTTCGTAATACGAACAAATTAATTTTTAACCAGTTCGGCAGCGGCGGCAAAGTGAAGTGCGGTGTTGTGGAGAGTGTTGAAATTTTCGGGAAAAGTGCCCGATCTGGAACGAAAATCGCGGTTGAATCTTTCCGGGGAGGTCATTTCTCTTGGATGGCTTCTTTGCTGTCGTTCTCCTGTTGATTCTGGCTTTTTTGCGCGACCGACGTTTGGCGGCTGATCGATTCTCATTAGTACCGGAAGTTGTGCGCATCATTGTGTGATATCAGCTTTGAACTGGAATGAAAATACCCGTGGAAATATAGTGCCGTTCCAGTTGAAAACTAGCGACACTGGCGACAATCGATTTTACTTCAGTTCCATGTGTTGTAAGTTTTATAAAAAAAGATTGAAGTTTTGTGGTAAGTAAATTCAAGCCAAAAAAAAAAAAAAAAGATATATTGTGAATCACTAAATACGCGTCAATCAAGCATTGCACATACGCTTGATTGAAAGTTTCAGTATGTCACTACTGGAGCGGGGCTTATTGTGCACGAAGATAGCTTCGGAATGCTTGCGTTCTTGAAATGGGCTATTGGAGTCGCGGTAGAGCTGTCACCTTCTAATCCCCGGATTTAAACTTTTTGCAAATGTAAACAGCAAATATGAAACAGTTGCAGGAAGATTCTATCCATAATACCGCTGCCAGACAGTGGGAATTAGATTGTAAACACACACACACACACCTCTTGTGAGAGCTCTAACGAGATCGCAGCAAGCCGTGCTTCGAAAAAGGTGTGTTTTGTTTTTTGTGGGGTGGTTTTGGGGAAAAAAAAAAAAAAAAAATTAGTTTTTTAATTAAAAAAGAAAAAGTGCTGTAGTGAATACAATCGATTCCCTCTCGAAATGTCTAAGTGTCGGTAGTGTTTCCCCCTTTTTTTTTGTGTGCTTCGCCCAGCACCCGGGAGAAGAGTTACATCAGCTTAGTATTGGTTATTAGTGGTAATATTGTGACATTCAGGCATAATTTATTAGTTTGGAGTGTTTTTCCGCTTTGTCGCGAGTGAATTGATGATTATTAGCAGTTTTGAAGCTTGATATAGAGTCGCCTCATAGCTGGGATTTGCATTATTGGCAGAGTGTGGAGTGAAAAAAAAGAAGACTAGTGCAATGTAGAGAACGGCCATTTGCTGGTCAGAGCAGCAAACGAAAACAACGCGTATGGGCGAGTGAAAAGCTTGCACATAATTTTAGGTGCATTCACCACGGGGTGCACAGAGTTTTGTTATGCAGGTTGCATATCTAGCGGGCGGTTTAGTAACGTTAATTTTTGCGCATATTTAATCGCGAGTGCATGAAATTATTTACGAATTATCGTCGAACATTTTTATTTTTACAAATGAACAAGATAGTGTGATTGAGGAGGCGGACATGGGTGAGATCTATCTGATTATAACTATATAACAATAATCTTATTTTCAAATAATACTAAATACGTGCCTGGTTTGGAAATTTCACATTTCCAAATCTGGAAGTGTGTTGCAGTGCTCTTATCCAAATTATATCGGTAATGTTTACATGCGGGGCTTATTGTATGTGGAAGTAACCTCGGATCGGGCGCGACTCTCCAGACATTCTGAAATGGGTTGCTGGATCTGCAATAGAGCTATCACTTTCTAGCTCCCGGATTAAAGCTGCTTCTAATGGTCACTTGAATGATTGTTGTAAACATATTTCTTCCATAATGCCATTACCGGCCGATTGGTGTTAGATTGGACACACACACCTCTTGTGAGAGCTCTAACATGAAACACTCCAAAATCATCCACATTATAACATAAAATTGAAAGTCATTATTGTTTTATCAGAAATATAAATAAAAATCAATGATGTAGTAAACATTTCCAGTATTTGGCCATTTTTTGGAGGGAAGAAGCAGAAAAAGTACTATTGAAACGAACATATTTCATGTACATTGAAATACTGAAGCTTTGCCTTGGTCTAATGATATAGAGAGGGAACTACCAGTAAAATTCACCAACCTGATGTTTGAATGTTTGTGATTCAAGCATTGATATATTTGTAATAAACATACATTGCCTTGTGGCAATGTATGTTTATTACAAATACAAAACGGCAACTTTCAATTAATAGCTGTTAAAGTTTATTCAGAACACTATGTTGAGACATGCAATAACCATAAACCACTGTCCCATTTTGTAAGGGATTCGAGCGGCATCCGGACTGTTGGTGTAGATCGGTTTAAGTTGGTACTCAAGCGTTGAGATGAATTACCTTGTTTTCCTAATGAAATACCACTATCACACTCTGTGAGTGGCCGCAATAGCATCCTTACTGTTGGTTTAAATCGGTCCAAATCGGCTTTCCAGCATTATAAAACATCTCCTAGTTTCCCAATGAAAAACCACTATCAAAATCGGCTTTTCAGCATTATTAAATATCACTTTGTTTTCCCAATGAAAAACCACAATCACACTTTGTGAGTGGCCCCAATAGCATCCTTACTGTTGGTTTAAATCGGTTCAAATCGGAAATCGGTACTTATTACACTTGACAGCTTATCGTTTACCAAAACGAACCCTGCTGCCATCCAAAATCCCAGTGATTTCTCGTGGAAGTGCAGTGGATTCCGCGGCATCCAATAAAGCAAGTATCATGTCAACATATTCCTACCCATTCCCTACTTGACCTGCATTCGGGCGAGGTCGGCGCCGGTATTGCCTTAAATTGGGATCACCAGTTTTTACACATTGAAGATGTATGTTAGTCCCAAGCATCATCTGTTGGTTCTCTGTGTAATAACAGCTGATCTGGCAACAACGGAGTAGCAACCTCGGGCGGTCAATCATGCTCATGCTCATGCTCAACACTATGTTGAGACATGCAATAGACATGCTTTGAAGGCTTCAAAAGTGAAAGAACGTACAAGAAGGTAAATAAAATTGAAATCCATCAGTATCAGAGAATTTTCAGTTGTTGTTTTAAATAATGGGAAATTTCTATTTGCAGCTCGGTTCCTTGATATCCAGGTAGAGAAGGAATGATGGCACTTCGTCTAAACTCATTTTAATACAGGGAAAGTCGATGAAGAATGATATGCCCTTATTCCTGCTTAATTTAGAATTACCCATGCATGGATTTTAATAGTTACAACTTGAAGGTTTCGCTCAACGGAGTTTCCGCTTCCAACATATTCAACTTCTTGGAATCTTGGACGCTTAAAGGTCCTAGAGGAACGCGTTTCAACCCAAGTGCCTCCGGCTGGTTAGACGAGAAGATTTTAGAAGATTGTTTCATAACGCTTTTCCTGCCAGCAACAAGGCATTTGAACGGATCGGCTATGCTGATCGGAGACAATCTTTCCTCACATTTGTGTTCGAAGGTTGTTGAAATCTGCTTTCAAAAAGGTACAAGATTCATCTGCTTGCCACCGAACGCAACCTATCTGACCAATGAAGCGAGAGTGGCGAAAGATTCGGGGACGCTCGCTGGTCTCCCGTGAAGGTTCTAAGAATAAAACAATTCATAAAAGCAGACAATGGCCCTGAATACCCCCAAGTGACCATAAGCATTAAGCTATAGCCAGATAATAGCACTGTAGCAGCATTAAGCTCTATTCAAGCTCTAACCAAAATTTAGCATTATCGCCAGCATTATATGCGCCTATAAGGCTGTTATAATGCATAAAAGCGTTTATCACGTGCACATACATGCTATATATCTGTTGTTTTGTGTTTGTTTCTTGATTATCGAGATTTT
The DNA here is from genome assembly GCA_024533555.2 of Aedes koreicus. NCBI lineage: Eukaryota > Metazoa > Arthropoda > Insecta > Diptera > Culicidae > Aedes > Aedes koreicus. Next base: position 103,977 of record JAHHFK020001455.1, read on the forward strand.
CAGTCTCGGGCTGGTTCATCTCCCGTCGTAGTCACTCAAATACCTCTTTTTGGGTATTTTCGTAACTTGTCCGGGGGTGAGATTCGAACTCGTGACTTTGGCACGAGAGGTATGGATGCTAACCACTACGCCGGGGTCGCCCCCTGCTTTATATCTGCATTTAGTGCTAATACCATGTAACGCTTAGAATTTGTTTATAAAACCATTGAACCCTTTCGATCGCATATTTCACAGGTAGCAAAGACAGCGGTACAATCATGCATGATGATACAAGGTACCTTGGTTCGGGACGCAGTACAGTAAATTTTCGCAGTATATTAAAGTTACAAAATAATACTTTAATCATACTAATACACCCGTTCAATGCTAATGATATGAATTTACACTAAGTGGTTTGTTTGTAGCTCATTGTTACATGCATTTGTTCTTCCTCTTTTGCTAAAAAAATCATGAGTGAACTTTGAAATTCCATTATCGAAATGAAGTAACATGCTACAATTGATGGCTCATGAGTCTGGCATAATTCTTCATGATTGCTGGTGTAATCTAGTATTCACTGACAGCACACTGCTAGATTTTTGTTGACAATTGTCATTTTGTATTGGCCAACACATACGCAACTTTCTGATTTCGCTTGCTCTTCAGTGCCTAAGTGTTAATAATCCCGCAGAAAAGTTTCATTTTACAGTAAAACTTTTGTTTACTGTATATTTCAGTGACAAGAAGGTAGGAGTTGCGCTAAATGCTCTTAGAACTGAAAAAAATGTATATGATCTTTATATGTGTGATATCAAGTGCTTAATGGCTCGAGACAAACTTGGAATGGTACTTCGAAAAAAAAAAATCGGAGATTACCTGGGCGGAATGCCACAAAATAAACTTGAAAAAATCGACCACCATCTAGACTGTATTCCAAGTTCGCTCTACTGGAAAATTTGCCGCGGATCACCGAGGAAGAAGACCACGTACCACGACGTCAGGAGACGACTCGATGATTGCAAGAAGAATCAAGAACGATCCCTTCAACTCGTCCTTTAGATCCAAAAGGAATTACAGCTGCTAGTGTCGGACCGGACAATCAGGCGACGTACCCTTGCCGCCCGATTAGTTTCCCCTCGTCCTGCGAAGATGCCTCTGTTATCGGTGAAAAACCAAAAGAAGCGGCTCCTGTTTCCTCGATTATGGCATTCTCAAAAATGTTATGCTACCGTATGCAGAGTGGAATATACCAATAAAATGGATATTTCAACAAGATAACAACCCCAAACACACTGCCAAAGTCGTCAAACAGTGGTTTAAGGATAACAATGTAATATGATAGTTATGGATTGGCCACCGCAAGAGATCGTAAATCGAAGAATCAACCGCGAAAAAGTGCGCAATAAGGATCAACTAGTTGAGCAAATCCAAAAAGTCGAATCTCACAAGGCATTATTGACAACCTGATCCACTCCATGCCTCAATGGTACAAGGCTGTAATCGACAATAATGGATTTACAATGAAATATTGAAAGCCGACGGCAATCTATACGAAGTTACATTTGTTTTGTCCAGGAGGATAATTTCTCGTTTTGTTCATTTGATAAAGACTGTATTCGATAGAATTTTGACACACAAAATAGGTCACCAAAAATTTTCCTTGAGCCCGATTCTTTTCAAACTTTCTGGAAATAAAGTACTACAAAATGGTTAAGTTTTGACATCATTGGTTTATTGAACCTCTTCTCCCAACCCAAATGTCCGCACCTTTGCCTTGACCCCTTTCATCAAATTTTGGGCAATGATAGGACCGACTTGCTTACTTTTAACCACACTTTCTTTAGTTCAAGTTCATTTTCTATCAGTTTTGGAGTTTTAACGAGCTTTGCCTTCATGATTGCCCAAAATTTTTCAATAGGGCGAAGTTTCGGAGTGTTTGGAGGGTTGACGTCTTTTGGTACAAAAACTACATTATTATCTTTGTACCAGTCTAAGACGGGCCGGGCATAGTGGCAAGATGCCAAATCCGGCCAAAATAGTATCGGGCAATCGTGAGATCTCAAGAAGGGCAGAAGTCGTTTTTGGAGGCATTCGTCCTTGTAGATTTGTCCGTTGACGGTCCCAGAGGTGATGAAGGGCTGACTCATTTTGCCACATCCGCAGATCGCTTGCCAGACAAGGAATTTTTTGGAGAATTTCGACAGTTTCTTCTTCCGTACACTCTCCGTAACGGCAAACTTAGAGGTGGCGACGTAGTGTTCCTGTACTGGCATTTGTTTGGTGGCGGCTTTAATGTAGGTCTCATCGTCCATCACAATGCAGAACGGTTTTGTGAGCCACTCCCTGTACAGTTTTCTTGCACGAGTTTTGGCCACCGAGTTCTGTTTATCGCTCCGGTTCGGTGCCTTCTGGACCTTGTTCACATGTAATCCAGAATGTTTCATTGTTTTCTGCACAAAACAAACTGAAACTTTCGCCTTTTTCGCAACATCCCTGATCGAAATGTTGGGATAACGCTTAAATTGGTTCAATACCATCCTGGCCTTCTCCGGATTTGATGTGCCACGTTTTTTGCCACTACCATTTTTCCGCTTGGTTGTCTTACGGTCCTTGAACGTTTTGATCACATGAGATACGGTTGAATGTGCGATTCCGAGCTGTTTTCCGATCCATCGATGAGAAGCGTTTGGGTTTTCGAAGTGAGTGCCCAAAATTTGTTGGCGCACTATTTCTTCATTCGAAGCCATCACTGAAATCACTCGACCGATTTTCACGAAATTCATTACACAATTGATACAACACAAAGAAATACATTCAGTTAAAATTTCAATAATTTTACCCACACGCTTAAAAGTTACGAACAATTGCGTGTGTCCAAATTTCATCGAATACAGTCTTTAATAAAGGGTGTCCCACATCAAATTGCATCTCGGAAAAAGCACTGTAGAAAATTACCTAGTTGACCGATCCTTTTCAAACTTTCAGACAATAAAATATAACTCATTAGTAAGCTTTTGGCATATTTGTTTCATTCAACTTCAATACCATAAACGTACGCTCGCACCTTACGCTTAACTCTACTCATTAGGTTCTATACAACATCTAGCTGCAGCTTCTTCTGTACGGAAACCCACTTTTTTTCATGTCTTCTTCAGATTTGGGATGCTTCCGTACACTGAAAATTTATTTTCGTAAATTAGCTTTCACTCGTTTCGTAAACATCGGTTTTGTACATAGAACAAATGTCTCGTAAATTGTACGAAACATTCTTATAGCTTGTCATCTGGTGAATTGCTATCATTACAAATTTTTGTACAAAGCACGAAGTGAATTTCGTGAAGATCAGCCAATCGCTGCTTCTTTCCAATCGTACTCATAAACGTTGGTCCTGCTGCTGGGGTGGGCGGGAATCATTGATGTATTCCAAAATTGTAAAAAGTCAACTTCATACTCATTACTGAATTTGCTTCTCACGAGTCACCATGGTCTACTGAGATCAACCAAGCATTCAATAACAGCTCTGTAAGTCGCATACGAAATAGGCCTATCTGTCAAAAGATAAGCTTTCTGTAGTGGAATTTTAACGGCCTTTGCTCTAGTTTACTAGTGACAGTTTAAAAAAGTGTTTTAGTTTCTTTTTTTTTTTAAAGTGATAAAGTGAAGTGTTAATTTGAATTTTCCTAGTTTTCCAATAACAATCGTTCTACTAATACGCTCGAAAAAGTGTTTAAAAAAAAAAAGTGAAGTTGAGTTATGTTTATTTTGATTACCTGCATGCCTTTTTTTTGCTGCGCAATTTTTGATCGTCTTTGGTTCGTTGTTTTGTCCAACACTGTTCAACAAGGTATATCATACACTCTTAGAAATTATTATTTTTAAACAAGACGTAATTCAAATACGCTCTGCGTCTGAAGATTTCATGCAAAATTAAGTTTCCCGAATACGAAACTGGCGCATCTCAGCAAAAGGTGCATTAGATTGAGCATGAGCATGAGCATGATTGACCGCCCACGGATGCAATTCCGTTATTGCCAGATCAGCTGTTATTACACAGAGAACCAACAGATCATGCTTCTTCAATGTGTAAAAACTGGTGAGCCATTATAAAGCAATACCGGCGCCGGCCGTGCCCGAATGCTGGTCAAGTAGGGAATGGGAAGGAACGTGTTGACATGATACTCGCTTTGAAGGAAGCCGAGAAATCCTCTGCACTTCCACGAGAAATCACTGGGATGTTGGATAGTTTGGGAAAGGTTAGCAGCAGGGTTCGTTTTGGTGAACGATACGCTGAAAGTACATACCTACACTATCCGCCAAAAGCAATAGACCGCTCAAATGTGACTGAAAATAGACAAGCATAACGAAAAACAAAACAAAACAAAATAGACAAAATAAAACAGGATATTAGATATTGTCTTCAAAATATGGTAGAGATAAATTATTTGTTGCTTTGCAAACCAGCTCTCCTCGATGTCCTAGATGGCCAAGTCCTGCTGGACCCGCAGCTGCAGCCGTTGGCACTCGTCCACATCAACCCGGCCGTCACCGACGTGTCGGAAACCTTCCGTTAGTAACATGATATCTATTTCTAATACACTCTTCTTGCACCGATTAATTTACAAACTAAGCCTGCACACCGAATCAAAATTCACTTTGGCACAGTTGCGGTATTTTCCTCTAAAATCTAGTTCTAGATATTGGCACTTGGTTGCAGGAAACAGACTCAATAAGAAAAATAAACTTACTTATGACCACTAACTTTACACGGTTGCTAAACAATACACACTATCTTCCCCCACAATACCCGCGAACGACGACACTTTGGACCTGAGCTCGCTTGAGGAAAAATCACCAACACACAACAGCGCAATTGATTGTATGCAGTTTTTTGAATCCCGCGACACGCAACACTCTTCTAACTTCAGCTCACCGGAACCAATTGCACACCCACACTAGTAATCCGCGACGCAGAACAACGCGACGCGCGACGAGGTGCTACTGCCGCAGACGTCGTGCCAGATCCTCAACAAAAGGTGCATTAGATAGAATTGATTTTCTCGTCTCTTTTGACTGATTCTTATGTCCAAACGGCCGCTCGTGTATGTCGGTCTCAAGGCACCGAAATTTACTTGAATTTTTGTTAGTGTGTCAAACCGAAGAATTCTGAGAACTTGGGTAGAAACATTATTTTTCTGTTTATTGACTAACCAAACTTGATAGCGAGATGGCTCAGGCTTTCGTTAATCTCTGACTACCATGTTAATGCCGGTTCCTAATATTAACAAGCGTGACGTCAGCGCGGTCCCAATGCAATCGCAATTTGCGTGAAATTACAAGAAAAAAAAATCGCCTGCGGGAAACTGACGCACAGTTTACGTCAAACCGCTTTATTTAGCACGTGGCCATTTCCTACGTCAGCTGGTCAATCCCCAACTATTCATCACATTTGAGCGCTCCCGGCCGAAACAGGTAAGCAGGTGCGAATGTTTGCTCATTCAGTTAGCAGAATCGGGGTCGGAAAGCCTGTTTCGTTTGCTGGCCCGAAGCCAGGGAGTGCGGTGACTGCTTTGTTTGACATTGGCGCACGTAACAAGCCCCATTATCGTTGGCGTCATTTCATATACCCCAATTGTTTGTTCATTCTTGAAAAGTCATGGCATTTCCATTCCAGTCAGGGATTGCATTTAAGTGGCACCGCCTGTCTGGAAGTCTTTCTTCGGCACTCTCAATTGCGCGTCGCCGTCGTCGCCGTCGTCGTCGTAGCATTCATTTGCATTTAGCACATTATTATTATTTGCGGTCAGGGGTGAAAATTACCAATTGTAGACAGTGACGTTGACCCTCTCTGTTCGCATTCCGAGTGTAAAGATATGTCTCATGGACAGCGGCTGCGTTGTTTGGTGTTAGCCGGTCGCAAAATAACATCAAGTAATTTGTGGTAATTAACCAACCGAAAGCCTCATTTCCAGTTCAGCGAAAAAATGTTTAAACTAAATATAAAACACATACCGGTGACGGCCGGTAAAACCACAACAATCGGCAAGCTCAATTGAAACACTTCATGTTAGTTTACGTGAATTCCGCGATGGCTCCGGTGGAAAACCGCGGAACGCGGAGATGAAACGACGCAGTGTATGTTCACGGTTGTTTATTTTGCGCTTCGATACTGCGTGTATGCGCGCCCTGAATGGCGATTCAGAATTCCAACTTTTCCGGGAAATATGATAGTTACTCAGTTCATCATCACCGTCATCATCATCATCATTACCATGAACATTGTTAATGGAACGGGGTAGACACGCTATTTGTTTACACATTTTGTTGATATATGTTGATATTGCGCTGAGGGCATGATGTCATTCACCCTTCAGAGTGAACTTTGTAGAATTTTCAAGGCCGCGGACACGGCACCTTCAGTAGGGCAGGTTAGATAAGTTCTGAGTAGTAAATTATCTAGAATTCGGAATTAACGTGGAAAGATAAAAGTAACACAATTTCACCTGTATTCATGGTGAATCGTCACATGACAGCATGATTCTATGGAACTTCCATGACGCAATGGTAACCAGAAAGGCTTACGAGAAATAAGCTATTCCAGCTTAAAGCAAATATATTTGACATTGATGCCGTTTCAAGATATAAAGACTGTATTCGATGAAATTTGGACACACGCAATTGTTCGTAACTTTTTCGCGTGTTGGTAAAAAATATTGAAATTTTAACTGAATGTATTTCTTTGTGTTGTATCAATTGTGTAATGAATTTCGTGAAAATCGGTCGAGTGATTTCAGTGATGGCTTCGAATGAAGAATTAGTGCGCCAACAAATTTTGGGCACTCACTTCGAAAACCCAAACGCTTCTCATCGATGGATCGGAAAACAGCTCGGAATCGCACATTCAACCGTATCTCATGTGATCAAAACGTTCAAGGACCGTAAGACAACCAAGCGGAAAAATGGTAGTGGCAAAAAACGTGGCACATCAAATCCGGAGAAGGCCAGGATGGTATTGAACCAATTTAAGCGTTATCCCAACATTTCGATCAGGGATGTTGCGAAAAAGGCGAAAGTTTCAGTTTGTTTTGTGCAGAAAACAATGAAACGTTCTGGATTACATGTGTACAAGGTCCAGAAGGCACCGAACCGGAGCGATAAACAGAACTCGATGGCCAAAACTCGTGCAAGAAAACTGTACAGGGAGTGGCTCACAAAACCGTTCTGCATTGTGATGGACGATGAGACCTACATTAAAGCCGCCACCAAACAAATGCCAGGACAGGAACACTACGTCGCCACCTCTAAGTTGGCCGTTCCGGAGAGTGTACGGAAGAAGAAACTGTCGAAATTCGCCAAAAAATTCCTTGTCTGGCAAGCGATCTGCGGATGTGGCAAAATGAGTCAGCCCTTCATCACCTCTGGGACCGTCAACGGACAAATCTACAAGGACGAATACCTCCAAAAACGACTTCTGCCCTTCTTGAGATCTCACGATGGCCCGACACTATTTTGGCCGGATTTGGCATCTTGCCACTATGCCCGGCCCGTCTTAGACTGGTACAAAGATAATAATGTAGTTTTTGTACCAAAAGACGTCAACCCTCCAAACACTCCGAACTTCGCCCAATTGAAAAATTTAGGGCAATCATGAAGGCAAAGCTCGTTAAAACTCCAAAACTGATAGAAAATGAACTTGAACTAAAGAAAGTGTGGTTAAAAGTAAGTAAGCAAGTCGGTCCTATCATTGCCCAAAATTTGATGAAAGGGGTCAAGGCAAAGGTGCGGACATTTGGGTTGGGAGAAGAGGTTCAATAAACCAATGATGTCAAAACTTAACCATTTTGTAGTACTTTATTTCCAGAAAGTTTGAAAAGAATCGGGCTCAAGGAAAATTTTTGGTGACCTATTTTGTGTGTCCAAATTTCATCGAATACAGTCTTTATTATTAGAATTGCGCACTGAAAATGCTTAATTAAAGTTGTTTAAAAATGTTTACAGATGGCCTGCAGAATTCGGATGAAGATGATTCAATCACCAAAGTGAGGACTATTATAGTCCAGATGAAGAAGTAAGGGAGGATGATGAAACGCTTCGAAAATTCGGATAATTATCGATTTGTAAACAACTTTAATTAAGTAGTTGCAGTGCGTTATTCTAATAATATATCAAGCATAAAAAATGCTGATATCAGACGGCTAACATTACGGTAGCTTACCTGGGCAGTGAGTGGTAGATGAAGACGAGAATTTAAGAAAAATCCAATTTCATCAGATGCCTTCTGTGTTCGAATTCTAAGTGGACCAGACTTTTTGACAAGCGGCCAATTAAAAAAAAAACGCAGAGATCTTTGGGATTGGTTCTGTGAATCGTCTCCTAACTCGCGAAAATAAAAAAAGTATCAGCAACGATGAGTCAGGGTCAATTATCAACTCTTCTCCAGCTTGGGAAATCAAAGTTTGCGTGACCGGAGTCTATTTGTTGTATCAATTAGGTTGCTTAAATTTCGCCGGAAAACGGCGGCCTGCCGACGACACGCGCGCTCGACTCCGAATACTTCACTGGAAATATACATGCTAACACAATTGGAACACAATTTTTCGCACCGTCGACCAATTAGCTGCACGGCGGGATGAGATGAGGCATTGTTGTTCTGTTTACACCGGATGGTTGGATCCAATGATTATGCGTGGTGGTGGCGGTGGTTATCTGGTGACCCATTTCAGCAGAATGGATTTTGAAATTAATAAGGGTATACGCTAGGGTGGGCCCTGTTTGTATTTTTGTAATAAACGACAAATCTAATTTACCATCTGATGCATTAAAAATTGACACATTTTGACATTTACTCGAAAAGTACTGCATGCGCTGCCAGGGGAATTCCAGTTCTGCTGAATTCAATTTCACCAGGAATTTCATCAACACCGCGTCACTCATTGTTACTAAGTAGCTAAGTAATCACATTTCACCCGTCAGAGTGTGCCAATAACAATTTGCGATTAATTGTTGATTCGAAACCTTGTTGCACTCTCGGCGATCAAAGCCACACGTGTGTACAGCTCCCGTATGTTGCTGCTGGCTGGTAGGAGCGAATGGACCCCGCACTGTAGGCGAGTACCATTTCTCAGAATGCAGACATAAAAGGATGATGAACACACGACAACAGCTGGCAGCAAAAGATGAATTCTCCGAAGTGTGCGCATTTGCGATAAGGTTTTCTCCGGAATTCAATTTCGGTTAAGTTAAGCTTCCCCAAGACAAGGGTGTTGGCAGCACTGCCAATTCTTCAACTGAAAATTGTAGCCCAAGTTCTTCGTAACTTCAGCTGCCCATTTTTTTAGACTACCTTCAGAGAACTGCTGTTGTTTTAGATATCGAAAATGCATGGTGCGTTGCTTCCGTTCTAATTGAGAAACTAATTCATCAAAATGCAAATCATATCTCCAATCAGTTAGTGGCCATGAACAATGTTTTGTTTTGCTAATTTCAACGTTTGCAAAACGAAAATGGAAACTCCGTTTCCATGGCTCTGCTTGTTCAGTTTAAACATGCATGAATCAATGCTTATCTTCTGAATAATTTCGCAAATGAAACAACGGTTACAACATTCCAGACGTCAAACGTGCGTGGGATCATTCACGCTAACTTGTGCTGAGCGCGCGCGCATTCGAAAACATTCCAGCGACGCCCTCTAGCGCGAGCTCGAACTGCAGAAGCAGCTGCTACGACGTTTGCATCGAAAAATCAACTCTGGCGCGTAGAAGACACCAACGAACAGGATAGCCAGCAGGAGGATTGCAATTCGCGTCATACCATCATGCAGTGTGCAGCAATTCTGGTTTGGTGTCTGCATGCAAGGGAGGGGCACGATGACTCTTTTATGAGACGCCATCCTGCATGCTGTTGCTTGGACGATCACGATGGCGCAGTGATGCTTCTGTTTTTCTTTTTCGCCATCAACAACATAAAACAGACACACGATGCAATATCTGTGTGCAGTGGACCAAAAGTAGATTTTATGAGTTCGTGGGAGATCGTAGGTGGGGGTTGTTTGGTAACGGAGCAGCATTTGAAACTCAAACAAGTGATCTGCCATTCACGGTAGGATGGAGATTTCCGTAAAACAGAAGTCTTTAGGATGAGGCTGGGAGTGTCGCGGACTCCCAAGGAAGCCGTAAAACTGAGAGGAAACCCAATCAAAAAAAAAAAAAAAAAAACAAGAGGCGAAAGACGCATTAACATGAAATATTACTGTTGCGATGAATTTTTAATGACACATTCGTACACTGACTGCTCTTCTACCTTTGGTCGACGGCAGCAGTGAAAGATGATCACGTTTCTAACTCTACGAATGAGACAGCAGAGTAGATCCAAGAAGTGCATCTGCTGTTGGTTGATTCTGTGGTTGTGGACTTTCAGTAGATTCCAAAAATTCGATGTTCGAGGGGGGGCCAATTCGAAGAAACTGTGGTGCGGTTGGCTTCATCTTCGCCCAGAGGAAATCAATCATAGTGTAGAGGGACGGCACATATGCTTCGGCGGTTCGTTCGATTTGCGGTGGAGGTTTGACTGAAGGCATGGGTGAATGGACGAACGACGGACGAACGGACGGACGAACGAACCTGTTATGCCTTCTACTTGGCGGTGTGCCAGTGTGAGTGTTGTTGTTGCATTTTCATCTTATTTTTGTCTTGAGTTCTGCGTGGATTGGATGCGATGTGAAGAAGTGTTGCTTGAGCAGACTCGCCGCACACATTGATAGACATGTTCGTTTTTGGACTCGTGGCGATGTATTGGGCAAGCATTATTTATGGCTTGTTTATAATATGGCAACCGGAGTGCTATGAACTGTCATATCCATCAGTGTGGGGTTAATGTGTGAAGATTTTTTGTGGGTTAATATTTTTTTGGAAACCGTGAACGATATGCCTCCGCTGAGAGGATAGAAGAGGTACGTTGCCCTCAGTCCCAGTGCGAATGATGTGTTGTTGTAAGTCTATATAGTGACTTGCCTGTTAAGCTGGTGTTTGGGTTTTATGCGAAGAGGAAGTCAGGTGAAGACCTTCAGGTTGCTGGGATGATGATTGAGCCGGACGTAACTTGTTGTAGTTAGCGCAGGTATCGTGTTGAGCGGTTATCTTCATAAATTTTGGTTTGTTTTCTGTTGGATCTTCTTCGTGGCTAATTTATTTCAACTGGAACTTTGAAAATCCTAGCTTGGTTACTGGTTACATTTAAGTGGCTTCGTTCCTATGACTCAATCTATAGTAATACGTTTCCATTAAATGGGAAATAAATCGAATGGCCGTACTGAGAACTATGCGGTATACTAGGTGTCAGGAAGTGACATACCGTAACGCTTGCATTAAAAATAAGAAGCTATTTTCGGATGGATATGAAAAAAAAATATCAAAACAAAACTAATTTTCATTAACTGAAATTGTCTGATATCTTTTAACATATGGCAAACAACCTGATCCTGAAATTTTCAGCGTAAAGAGCAATGATGGAGTCTCTGAAAAGGATTTTAATGTATTGCAATTTTTATAGCATTATTTTGGATTTTGTCATGTTTATTTTTAAAAAAATGTCTCCTCCCTTGCGCTGAACTGGCCAGCTTGACGTGCCAAAAGGGCTCAGTAGGGATTCTTCGTCAAGACTCCAAGCGAAGAGTCAGTTTCATTGTGATTATATCACATTAATTAGGTTTTCCATTATATTTATCTACTCACTTTATTGTATTATTACCGTAGTAACATATGGCATTCAAATGATTCATTTCATTAATTAGGTGCACTGTAGTACCTATGACAGTGGTTCCCAACATTTTTGGGCTCGCGACCCCCTTTTTGAATCAGTAATGGCCCCGCGACCCCCTTCGAAAACTAATGTGATTATGTTGCGATAAAAAATAAAGAAATACATCAATTTACGATCTCTTTGATTTATTACGACATTTTATGTAACCAGGGAAAAACACTCTCAGTGTGATTGCTGCCCCTGGATTTGGGACACTAGATTTGAAATTCGGGGCTGTGTTTGAGACAACGCCAATCTCATGACATCTTCAACATCTTTGAAGTAGAGTTGAAAATCCTCTTTCACAAAGGTATGTTGACACGAATGGGATTAGGATCTTCAATGCCTTCATGGAAACTTTGGGATACGAGCCATACATAGCACACCAGAACTGGCTCAGTTCCTTTTCATGAAACAAATCGCGAGACGAAGAATCGTTTTTCAGGTCCAAATATTCATCCTGTATCTCATCTGGAAGGCTAGCCACAGTCAATGAAGATGAAAACGGGTTGCGTACTAAAGCAGCTACTTCTTGCTTCAACTCGGGAAAATACTTCTCAAATTGATGCTCCAGAGAATCCAAATGTGCAATAATTTCTGCTTGGAGAGCCGAAGTCAGCTCGCTTGCTCCTTTATCGGTCATATTGCACAGACGATCAAACATGGCAACATTTCCCATCTTAACTTTTTGGCGCCAATTTTTTAGTTTTTTCGCGAATGCATGAAGATGATCTTGGAAGTGAGCAAGATTGGATTGTTTGCCCTGAAGTTTCAAATTCAGCAAATTCAGATGCTCAAAAACATCAGCTAAGTAAGCGAGACGCTTCTGAAAGTCTCCTTCATTAAAATGAGCAAGGAAATCATTTTTCCCTTGAGCTTTCAAAAACGTTTGGATCTCATCCTTCAACTCGAAAACACGGTTGAGTACATTACCCTTCGACAACCAGCGTACGGAAGTGTAGAAAAGAAGAACCCCATGATCTGAGTTCATTTCCCTGCAGAGTTCCTTGAATAAACGTGTATTCAGGGCTCCAGACTTAACATAGTTAACAATCTTTATGACCAATTCCAGTACTTTCAATAACCCTTCCGGCAACGTCTTGCTGGCAAGAGCATATCGATGGATCATGCAAAGGACACCTGCGGCAAGCTCCTTGACCTTCTTCTGAAATCCAGATTTCTTGCCAAGCATTGCAGGACCTCCATCGGTGCAAACCCCACAAAGTTTTTTCCACTGCAAGTCACCAGATTAAAAAAACGCCTTGATTTTAGCCATGATATCATCACTTTTGGTAGTAGTTTTCAAGTCACGAACAAAAAGCAGAAACTCCTCCTTTAAATTGCCAGCAGAACGTCGGTACAAAAGTCTCGTGCCAAACACCAGGGCTCGACAGCTGCACAGCTGCATTTTGGACACTGTCGTCCAGTGGATTCATCGAGTTGGATTGCGAAAAATACGTTAAAGGAGATTCAAGAACGCTCCGGGGCCGCAGTTTTATACTACATCTGTTCGGGAACGTGTGCCAACCGCAGATACGTCTTTGCGATGGAGAAATTCGGTCTGAAAGTGCTCATTTGGCAAGCTATTTGCACATGTGGCTTGCGTTCTTCAATTTTCTATACAAAAGGAACTATAAATGCTGAGATTTATCAAAAGGTATGTTTGATCAGAACAGGTTGCTCCCATTGTATGGAAAGCACCAGTCCCCTGCTGTCTTCTGGCCAGATTTGGCATCGGCACATTACGCCTAATCCACTCTGCAGTGTGGCTGACGGAGAATAGCATCAAGTTCGTAGAAAAAGACATCAACCCACCAAACCATCCTTAGTACCATGCTCGGCATGCTTGGTATCCAAATGCCGTTTCAATTTTGATGGCTTCATTGATTCAACACTCAACACAACGCCACAAAGCTCGCACTGTGGCTTTTCGACGCCATTAACGATTATAGTTGTGAAAGCGAATTTCATATACTACTCGCGGTGTGTTGTGTTTTTTTTTTACGGTGAGGGCGCCTATATAAAATACAAAATTTTTTTTTTTTTTCTTGTCCTATTTTAAATTTATTGAATACTTTACCTATTCAAGTTGACAATATTTAGTTTGCAGCGGTAAACCAAAATCTCAGCAAAATTTTAAATGTGGAAGCAACAAATTGGTCGGTTGATTGACTCGGGACTCGACGCGTGAATGGCCAGCTCAGTTGTAAAAGAAGACAAACCAAATGAGCCAACTACTACTGCGCATTCTCTGAGTTTTTCTTCACGTTTAACGACGCACCAGGACGCACACTAATACATCAACTCACATCTCAGTAAGAAGGAAAGAGCAAGTAAAAAATGAATCCATTCAATCGCGTGTGCTAGCAAGAAAAAGACAATGGAAGCACCCTAATAAATTTCGTATGGTTATTTTTTTAAGATTGGGTAAATTGAAAGGGGGGGGGGTGGGGTGGTAGGATTTTTGAGCAACTGTCCTTCGTTGCCTTCCGTTCACCACTACTGCTCTACTCGAACGAATTATAAGACGCACGAAGACCAAAATATACTCGTCTATTCTTTAAATTCATGCACTTTATAAGTAGGTTGCATTTTATTTTATGGATCAGTTATTTTTTTTATTCTGTATGCATAAAAATTGTCACGCTGGTCAGACGCCCGCGACCCCCCTAGAAGGCCCTCGCGACCCCCCTGGGGGTCGCGGACCACCGGTTGGGAAGCCCCGTTATCAAACGGTATAAGGAAACATTGACGACGATTCGGAAGCCTCAAGCCAATCGTCGGAGTGGAACTGTCGACCGGAAACTGCGTGGTAAGATTTTGAAGACGATTAAGAGGAATCCCAATCTGTCGGACCGTGATTTGGCCAGAAAATTCGGTGCTGCCCATAGTACCGTGAGGAGAACTCGACTCGGGAAGGAATCAAGTCGTATCGAGCTAGCAAACAGCCAAATCGGACCATAAAACAGAATAGTGTGGCCAAAATCCGTGCTCGGAAGCTATACGACCAGGTGCTGACCAAGTTCGACGGGTGTCTTCTGATGGACGATGAAACCTATGTCAAGGCTGACTTCGGGCAAATCCCAGGTCAAAAATTTTACTTGGCAACGGCTCGGGGGGATGTTCCAGCCAAATTTAAATTTGTTTTTGCCGACAAATTTGCACGAAAATTCATGATTTGGCAGGGCATTTGCAGCTGTGGCAAAAAAACGAAAGTTTTCGTTACAAATAAGACAATGACGTCGGAACTATACCAAAAAGAGTGTCTCCAAAAACGAATTTTGCCGTTCATTCGATCCCACGACCATCCCGTAATGTTTTGGCCAGATTTGGCAAGCTGTCATTACAGCAAAGTCGTTCAAGAATGGTATGCAGAGAAAGGGGTCCAGGTTGTTCCGAAAAACCTTAACCCACCCAACTGCCCCCAGTTCCGCCCTATTGAGAAATACTGGGCAATCATGAAGAGGAGACTCAAGGCAAAGGGAAAGGTTGTCAAAGACATCAATCAGATGAAGACCTGGTGGAATAAGATAGCTAAAACGATGGACGAAGAAGGTGTGCGCCGCCTAATGAGCCGTGTTACAGGAAAAAATCGAGAATTCCTTCGAAACCGTGACGAATAATTTTATCCGTATTTTTTCTTAAAAGTATGAAGAAAACGCTACATTTGTATAAAAAAAGATCTTGAATTCAATAATAAATAACTGAAATACAGGCAATTGTTTTTGTTCCAATTCTATCTGAAGCAAGCTTTATAGAGGGCGGGCTCTTCTCCCCGCCCATTGGGGCATCCTCATGTTAGATAGCTCGCTCTTTTGACCAGTTGTTCAAACTTGTTGTTGGAAGGAGATTCTTTATATCCCTGTGGAAACATATAAGTGATGTTGCTCATCGATCCACCCAACCCGTTTTTTGCCCTTCATACAATGGCATAATGAGAATAATCAGTGGTTTCTTAATCAAGTCTAACAGAGAGGAGAACCCATTGCTGTCGGACTTAGTGACGTTTGTGAGACAGACCAAAAACGGATACAAACGAAAACGGATCGCGCAATTCGTTCGAACGAACGATGTTCGGTTCGAATGGTTAGAAACGGTTCGAACGAAAACGGGAATACGAATGTGACATTCTTTCGAACGTTTCCTCTACGAACGTAAACAAGAATAGGGGTGTGTATCATACATTTATTTAAAAAAAAAATGTCTCCTTAAAATTCTAACATTTCTGTCAAGAAACATGTTTCAACAGATTCGACTTAACATCTAACATATGTGTCTCCACTTGCCATATTCTTTGACAGTGACACAAATGTTAAGACAGAAAAAGCTAGTGGCGACACTGGGTTAGCCGGATCTTCGGCCATAGCCGTCGAAAAGAATGATTTTGGCATATTCTACAACTCTCTGGTCGCCTTATCGCTCAATTCCTTTTTGGTTTGGTTTGGTTGTTCGAATCAATCCTCCGGTTCAAGTTTGCCTCAATGTTTTCAATTGGGCGCAGCTGGGGCACGTTGGGGGATTGGTGTTCTTGGGGACGACTGGGATTTTCAAATGCTTCATCTCCTCCAGCGACTGCATCGCGTAATGTGCCGAGGTCAAATTCGGGTGGTATTTCTGAATGGAGAAGAGCGGCTTTGACATCCCCATCTCGTAGATTGTCAGCCACAAGAGGACCTTCTACGGAAACTCGTGTGGGAGATCGCTGCTCATTGTCTTGGGGAACGCCAGTCATTGCCGTCGAGCGTCAGGTTCGTCTCGTCGTCCATGATCACAACCAAGTTGCGCTTCGCAGGGAAGACATTCTTGACCAGCACCTGTCACGAGGATGAATTTCAACACCTTTCCTTGCGTGTTCCGCTTCAGCGTTTGCTGCACCTTCTGGTAACGCAAAACCGTCGGACTGCCGGAATCCGGCTTGCGGTCGATGCTCTCTTTCCATGAGCACCAGGATCTGGTATAGTGACGGACGGTACGATAAGACCAAAGCCCGATTTTAATACAAAACGGTCTTTTTGGGGGGTTTTTTTTTCTTTTTCCCTTTAAAAAATTGGGTGAAATTTTCGGTTTTGTCTAGAAAAAAACTGTATTTTCCTTTTTTTTTTTTTTTTTTTTTTTTTTTTTTTTCGGCGGTTTCTTTCCCAACAACGGGAAGCCACCCCACGGCGGCAGGCGGAACCCCCCCCCCCCCCCACACAACCCACAACCAAGGGGGGGGGCCCCCTTCCTTTCTCTTTGCAAAAAAGACGGAGGAGGAGATTTTTTTTCTCGCAAAAAAAATTCTTATTTTTTTTTTATTATAAACACACACACACACCAAGGCGTGTGGTGTGCGCGATATGCACGGGTCGAAATCGTTAGCACAGTGGGGTGGAATGGGTGGTTTTTTAAGATGCCAATTGAAGACCTAACATCGTGTGCTAATAATGAAGTTGCACGAAAACTAAAAGAAATAGATGTTTGGTGTCAAAGAACGAATCATAGAACATGATAAGAGGCTCAGTTTTGTCAGAAAAAATAATCGAGTTTATCATGCATTTATTGGAAAAAATCTGCAAAAATGTCCGATAAATTACCAATTTCAAACTTTGTTATTCTTGAAATGTAACTAGCCTCATTCAACGGCGAAATTTTGTGATAACGATTTAAAGCAAATTTTCTTAGCTTTCGAATGAACGTAAATGATTTACTCTTCAGAGAATAATCTTTGCGTTAGTGCAAGTTAAGTGCAAACATACCACCGAAATAAAAAAGTTCAATAACTCTGTAATAGTTGAGATTTGACCATATGCGTAGAATGATTTTTTTCATCAAATATGATCTTCTTTCAGCCCCTGAAAGATTCTTAATAAGGAACCAAACACCCTGTATTAGGGTGCCAATCCAATGTATGGGAAAAATCTGGCCATCGAATTAAAAAAACAAAAAGTAGTGCTCAAAAGTTTCTCCTCAAAAGAAGTCCCCATGCAAAATTTGAGCTCAATCGGACTTCGTTAAGTGGACCCCCAAAGGGGTCAAAGTTTGACTTTTTTGACCCATGAAAAATTTCCCAAGGTAGGGGTACATGAAAATTCCGAAATCGAAATTTTTTGTTTTGATGCCAAATGTCTTAAAAATACATGAAACGTCGAGAACTGGTGTTAGCTCGAAAAACTCGACTCTCTGGGACAGCCAATTTTTGAGATGGGGGAGTGAATTCAATTTTACTTGAATGATTTGAATTCAACTGCTGAGACATTCATGGCAATAGTATTGAAACATAACTTATATCATCGTTGGCAACTGCTATTGTGTGTAAAATTTCATTAGGGTGGTTCGCTTATTTTCCACTAGGGTGGTCCTTTTTGATGAAAAATTTAAAAATAATTGCATTTGAATAGAATATATAGAAGATAACAGTATTGAAACATCTATTAAATAATCATTAGCCACTGTCAGCATGTAATATGTGATATTTTGTTAGGGTGGCCCACTTTTTTTTCATAGGAGTGGTCCCTTTTGTAGAAAATTAAAAAAAAAAAATTGTCGAAAATTAAAAAAAAAATCCCTGAGCGCGAGCGGGTATTCAGATCGTTTGGTTTGATCCATTTTCGCTATTTGAACATTCATTTAGTGAAATATTATGTTAAACTTTAAACTTACCACAAATAAGCACTTTGTCAAATGACTTTTGAGCTGTGGAATTACACCAAAACAGGGTTAAACCCTCTGATCCAAACGGAAATGCGCAACCGATTATACCAAACGAATGGAGAACCATAACAAAACAAAAAAAAACCTCAGATCGGTTGCGGTTGGCAGTGTTGCCGTTTTACAAATGTCAAATCACTTTTGGGCGCTACTGTAGACTGTACTTTAAACAAATGAGACGCACAAAAATGGTGGCCAAAAATTCAATTTTAGCCGGATTGGCTTCAAACTTTCATGGAATAAACAACAACATTGTGGATAGGTTTCTACCCCATCGGTTTATTGGATCTGCTCTTCTTGACCGAACGCCGCAATTTGTCAGTCTAGCTCCTTCATTCGGCCTATGTAACAGATATGTCATAAGCTCTGCGATTAACGAAAAATCATGGTGACGTCATAGTGATCAACTTAGCCTTATGCAATTGAGAACAAAACAATTCCATGAGATGATATTCCTTTTATGTATTTAATTTTGAAGTAAAGCTATATAAATAGATAAAATTTCACCCAAACATCCACATTATTTCATTGAAGTTAAACTTTCCTTATTGATTCAAAAGACATTCTTCCAAATGTCAATTTTCTTAGGTTTCAACACTGGCGAGCAGTCGTTGTCCAGATAGGCGTTGGTGTAGTTGGCTGTTGGTGCCGATGCTTCCGTAAACCTTGCTGCGAGAAACATGTCTGCTGAAGCCTACGAGTTGTCGGGAAAAAGCCGCCCGTGACAATTGACACCATTGAACATAACTAATAACTAAACAACCTGTTTGAAGTTTGCTTTTTTGCAATCGCTGCCCGCTATTTGCTGGCATGTGATGATTTCCCTATCACAGTCATCATTCTCTTATAACTAGTTGTTTAATGCTGGTAATGTTCTCTTCAAAATCCAATCAGTGCTTGAAAGTGTTCGATAAGAATCAAATAACTCGCTCAAAGAATCGCTCAAGCGTTCAAAGGAGCAGCAATCAGAGCGTCCAAGAACCGCTGCCGAGAGAGCTCGCTGTTACCGAGTGAAAAGTAAAGCGGCCGAAGGTAATTCGTCGCCTACTGGTCTGGGACGCTGGAGAAGGTCCTTCAACTCGAGGTAGGAAATCTTAACTTACTTTCGTCAAGCAAATAGCAGGCTTTCCAACAAAGCGTCATTTTCAAGTTGGTTATCAATATGATAGGAAGAATAAATCTATTAATCTTTAATAGTCTAATTTAAATAATAGCAGGAGTCGATTTTCAAACATTTGGGGAAATTATTAATGGTGTTTGGAATTCCTGCACGAACATTATTGTTGAAAATTGATGATCACTCTGAATAATGATAAATTAAAGTTAGTTATTCTAGAAGGAAAACTGATTTACTTGAAAATAAAAATATAAATGTGTGTCTTTACAATCAATCTCCCACTGACCGGCGGTGCTTTTATGGAAGAAACTTGTCTGCATTTCTTCAGTAATTTATATGTGATCACTATGTGCAAACATTTTTAGCCCTGGAGATTGAAGGTGACAGCTCTATTGAAAATCCAACGACCCATTTCAAGAATGCCTGTTCATACACGTACATTCTGAGGTCATTGAAAATAAAGATATATATTGCTCATTATTCTCTTGAACTACAGACAAACAGACACAATACTCGGAAATCATTCAACGAACATGAAAAGTAGCCAATTTTAATGTGTTGTTAGTTAGTAATATGGCTGTTGCGCGCATTCTGATTTAAATTTTGTTTTACATTAATACATTACAGGGTGGCCACATGTTAAATTTAAAATTCCCGCATTTTTCCCGCATTTTTTGCATAATTTTTAGATTAGATTATTAGATTTTTTAGAAGCTTTTGGGGAAATTGTTCAATTAGAAATGCTTTGACTTGTTTCAATTAGGCAAAATGACGGATAGCTGCTGTAAATCGGACTTCTTGCGTATTGCGAAGCCTGCTTTGGTCTCACTCTATATAAGTCATTGATCTTTCAAATTTCTAGAAGCATAAAAAGCGAAGAAAAATAGTAAAGTATTTGAGATTTTCGAGTACAAAATGATGCACAAAACTATACTCGGTGTGAAATTCAAATCATGTATGACGCAGATACAGGGTGCAAAACTTTCGCTTCATGCATCTACAAAGGCGAGCTCCACCGAGTTTACTATCGAGTTGATGGTTAAGCAATTAAAACACGGCAGACTTATATGGGCAGGTTATTTAATGCAAATGGAAAAAAAATTGAAACAATCATATTCAGAGGACAGCGACCGGTATGGTGTATTCATTGGTTGTGCGCTAAGGAAGCGCACAAGAATTCATCAACAGGCAGGAGAAATAGAGGAACTTCGGTAAGAACAAACAAAGATGGAACTTTAATATACCTTTTAATTCTTAGCATAGCATACCATAGCATTTTCCCACCATACACAATCCTGGATTGACTGTTGTAGAGACAATGGAAGCGACCGAAGAGCTCGCGAAAAGAAAAATTTTCATAGATTTACAATGAAATGTATTGTATGTTACAATTTGTAACCAAATAATAGAATCTATAGTATAGTATATAGATAAGATGGCAATAGGAGTCATTGTTGATGGCAGAATGAGAATCTAACGTCAATTGAAACATCGACAATAGAAAAGGGAGGTTGTTATGTATCTTAACTATCGAAAAAATATTTTATTTACTATTAATTATATCGTTTCACAATTGTTGAAAGTTCTAGCAATTGGGGTAAATAGTAGATCTATTGGAGTGATAATATACATTTTCAATTTATCTGATACATGAACTATAAGATTCACGGTCAGAAATAGAATTTTATATTATTGTAAAGATTGGACTCGGAAAAATGGTTTGTTTTGGGGGATTTTTTGGGGAAAAATTATGAATTTTGGGGTTTGTGTTGTTTGTGGTGGTGGGTTAGGAAAGGGGGGAGGGGGGGGCCCGGGGGGGGGGAGGAAGAGGGGAGGACGAGGGGGGGGGAGGGGGGGGGGAGGCGAGGGGGGGGTATTTTAATTGTATGGTTATTTTTATCCGGGCTGCCTTGGGTTTGACAGGCTCTTCATCCATCGTTCTCTTTGCTCAACTCCTGGGCAGGTCCTTATGATCAACAGGGATGGGAGTGAAGTGTTGATTAGATATCTACTTGAGAAGATGCCGAGAACTCATGCTACCTTCATAGACATTTGAAGTTGGAAATTAGATGGGATTGTGCGGGCGGGAGGCTGTCCTTGGCTAGAAACGTACTTTTTAATTCTTGATCAATTTTTAAACAAAAGCTTTAAGCAATCAAGTTGAATCACAAAAACTTATAATTTAAAAGCCGGAGGAATCTACGCTCACTATTTTTGCTCGTCAATGCACGCTGCATTCCTCTGGGCACCGGCAAAAAGCTTCATTTTCTTTTGCTTCAAGCTTCTTTTCTGTTCTTTCTGCGTCTCTCTTCATTCTCGCTTTTTTTCTTGCAAATCTCCTTCACTTTTTTGTGCCGTCAGCGAATCGCCGTATCTGGTACGTGCGTTGCGTGCATGTTGTATCAAGGACTTCGTGATTTCAACGTCGTTGACTGTTCCAGCGGTCGTTAAGGCATCGTAGACAATTCTCTGCGCTATCATACTCTTTTCAGTTTGGTTCACCACCAGACACTTCTCATTTATTGAAAATCCTCGCTCCATCATCGCATTTCCGTGCACCTTTTTAACAAATGTTGTCAAATTTGACAGCTCCTTTCTGGAATGACCAATCAGCTCTAGCCACAAATTGTCTAAACGCTGTTCTTTTTTTCTGGAATCCGGCAAGCAACGTCTTTGAAGACGGCATCGAGCACAGCAGCCCAAATTCTTCTTTCACTTTGTCAACAGCTGCAGCGCTCAGATTGTCTTTATCTACGAACCTTTTCAGACTCAGCTCCAGACGCTTTTAAACTATGTCCGTGAAGTGAGTTATAACATTAGGGTTAATAAGGGGGAGGGGACAGGTAAAGGGGTATGTTATGGGGTTTGTGGAAGAAAAAAGAACAACGGTATGGGAATGCAAAAGCGTGTGTGGGGGTTTTTGCGGGGTTTTTGCGTTTTTGTGTGTGGGGGGGAGGAAAAAGTTTCCCAACAACATTATTAGGTGCGCAACTAAGTTCTCGCTGTTTTTTTGTGAAAAAGGAACTTTATTTTGAAAACAAAGGTTACAAACGAATTATTCAAAGTATTGCCCATCACTAGCTACGGCTTTTTCCCATCTTTCTGGTAGAACGTGAATACCATTTCGATAGAACTGTTTGTCTTTTGATGCTATCCAAGAATCAAGCCATTTTGAGATGTCATCATATGAGTGGAATTGCTGACCAGTGAGACCATGTGCCATCGAACGGAACAAGTAATAATCGGACGGTGCAATATCAGGAGAATATGGCGGGTGGGGTAGGACTTCCCATTTGAGCGTTTCCAAGTAGGTTTTCACGGGTTTCGCAACGTGAGGTCGAGCGTTGTCATGCTGAAGAATCACTTTTTCGTGTCTGTGCTCGTATTGTGGCCGTTTTTCGTGCAGTGCTCGGCTCAATCGCATCAATTGAGTTCGATACCGTTCCCCGGTAATGGTTTCGTTTTGTTTCAACAGCTCATAATAAATAACACCAACTTGGTCCCACCAAATACACAGCATAACCTTCGCAGCGTGAATATTCGGCCTAGGCGACGATGTTGAAGCATGCCCGGGCAGTCCCCATGAATGTTTCCGTTTTGGGTTACTGTAATGAATCCATTTTTCGTCACCCGTCACAATGCGATGTAGAAAACTCTTCCTTTTTTGCCGCTGGAGCAGTTGTTCACAGACGAAAAAACGACGCTCAACATCTCTTGGCTTCAAATCGTAAGGAACGCAAGTTCCTTGCTTTTGAATCATTCCCAACGCATGCAATCGCTTAGAAACGGCTTGGCGAGAAACTCCTAATCCTGAACCAAGCTCTTCTTGCGTTTGACACGGATCCTCATCGAGCAATGCCTCCAATTCAGAGTCTTCGAAGTTTTTTGGCCTTCCTTCACGCGGACGATCATCAACACTGAAATCACCGTTTTTGAAGCGACGAAACCAATCACGACACGTTGTTTCACTCAGAGCAGCATCACCGTAAACTTTTTGGAGCTCTCGATGTGCTTCAGCCGCCGTTTTCTTCGAATGAAAGAAGAAAATCAACACTTCCCGCAAATGACGATTATTTGGCACGAAATCAGACATCTTCAAACAACCAAATATATAACACTAAACCAAAATCACTGATTAGGCAAAGCGGTTTGTTTACCATATGTCTGAGCTTGGTTTATGACGCTTGAGATGAACTCTATTCGACCAGCACTTACAACTGGCGCCATCTATTGCTAAACAGCGGGAACTTAGTTGCGCACCTAATACTATACAAGTTTTGAATTGTCAAAAAAAGGGGAGGGGAGGGGAGGGATTAATTGTGTTGGTTGGGTGGTGGGTGGGGTG
The DNA here is from genome assembly GCA_024533555.2 of Aedes koreicus. Taxonomy (NCBI): domain Eukaryota; kingdom Metazoa; phylum Arthropoda; class Insecta; order Diptera; family Culicidae; genus Aedes; species Aedes koreicus. The sequence continues at coordinate 127,898 of JAHHFK020001455.1, forward strand.
GGGAAAAGTGGGGGGGGGGTTGGGGTGGGGGATGGGGGGGGGGTGGGGGGGGGGGGTGTGGGGGGGGGGGGGGGACAAAATGCCACTCCTGTTGGGTTCTGTTACATTAGCTAATGCTGCTTCACAATGAAAGAGTAAGCAATATATCTATTTCTGTTTGACAGTGTGCGTCTCTATTCGCGCGCAGAACAGCGAATTCCTATAGACACTCAAGTAATAGACCGGCCAACGTGCCGCCATGTTGTATCCAAAACGAACATTTCCCATACGATTTGACAGTTGTTTTGGATACATCAACTGTGCCAGACACACGTTGGCCGGTCTATTACTTGAGTGTCTATACGAATTCCCACTGAGAAATTGTCAGGATCGTCGACCTGGTGGGGGGGTTTGGAAAAAAGGGGGGGCCCGGGGGGGGGGGGGGGGGGGTCTCAGGTTTTGGGGGGGGGGGGGGGGGGAGGGGGGGTATTAAAAAAAAAAAACAACAACAGTGGTGTGAGAGGAGACAAACAACATATTTTTTTTTTTTTATTTTTTTTTTTTTTTTTTTTTTGGGGGATAGTAATTATTTTTTTTTTTGAAAAGGAAACCTTTTTAGTGGGGGGGGGGTTTGGGGAAAGAGGGAAGGAAAAGTATGGGTGGTAAGGGGGGGGGGGAGACAATTAATAGAGTAAATAATCTAATCTACATTTTACTACCTCATCAAAATTTTCTACAATTTTCACATAATATGTTTGTTTGAGTTATATACTCAACTCACATGGAAATCAGTTAATTTATCTAAAATGTGCTTAAGCTCATACGATGAAGAACTGAGTTAGTACATTAAATTGGTCAAATAAAATAAAATTAAAACCGCTTTAAGCATGCGTAGTCCTACGTCACTTTTGCGCGCAACCCCATTGGTCTGTATCTTATAGTTTTTGTTCATACATTTCTCTGCTTTCGGAAAAAACTAAAAAAAAAAATCGAAAGTAAAAAAAATGTTTACGATACTAAAAATAAAACCTCTTTTAAATCCCATTTGAGAACTTATTGATTTTATTCATAGACTCGCTAACTTCCGCTAACTGCTAGCTTAAGCCTCTCTTTTTCAAGAAATATTAACCAAAATCTCAATTAGACTTAACATTAACATTGAATTAGAGAAAGTAACAATAAAACGATTCAACTTTTCATTCTTGGATTTGGTGTTCTTCTTACTTTTCTTTAATAAGAAGCCATTGAAACCTCAGAATAACCTCAGTAGGTAAATAACTCAGTTTAGTGAGTGAAAAATTGTTGCTGTCCTGTCACCGAACAGGACATGATTGATCTGAGCGCTCACATCTAAAAAAGGTAGATAGAAGCCCAAAATAGACAATAAAAAGTTAATGCACAGAGATAAAAATGCAAAAATAAATAAAAAGAATTTGATCAACATTTGAAGATTTCCAAGCGTATCGCTTATCGCATATTTGGTTGTTGCCAGCCTTCGACTTAGTTTTCTAGATGAACGTCTAAAGTTAATAATAATTTTGTGTTCAGATTCGCACCTGCGCCGTTACCGACTGAGCAAGAGCAGACCACGCACACTATTTAGTTTGCTCTTGACTTATCTATCACTTGGTCAAACGTCTCCTGCTCGATTGATGAGCCCCTCAATAAAGCTAAAAGTCAAATTCTTAGAAATATGTTTAACTGCCTTCACCGTGGCCAGTTAACACATTTATCAGCGTTTCACTTTCTTTTCGTGGAATTCACCCAAGGACAATCAATCGATAATGATTCCACGAAACTCGATCGAATCACCGATTTTCTGTAGCTTGTGTCCGATTCCAGTATGGATGGGCTGACAATTCTCGAACCAGACCATGAGCGCCCCCTCGACGAGGCTTTCCCCTATCCTTCAACAAACAAGTCAATTCCGAGTGAAAAACAAGTGTTCGCGGAATGCGTAACAAAGTTGTTTACCACCAGTCGATTTTTATTTCGTTGTCGTCATCCAGCCGGATAGCAATCAGTTGTAGGTAGATTGCCTACACAACACAACGAGCGACAAACGGACCAACCGCCCTGGCAGCAGCCTTTAGTTAAGATTGCGCAAACAGCAGAGTGAGAGCGGAAATTCGCACATTATTTTGCGCGACATGACTAACGATTTCGAGTTGTGTCGTGCGGTGTACCGTTCAGTTTAAAGTAACAAATGAAAAACAGAACGTCGACGACGACGACGACGACGGTGGCCTGAGCAATTTTGCATCATTGTATGTTAGTTATTTCAAGCGCGCAACGAGCGTGTGTTTGTTTGCCTGCGCTGGATAGGTGGAGAAAGGAGATTGCTTGAAATTGATTTTCTAGTCATCTTTCGAATGCATTTCAACGGGATTTGTGCCAAACGGACCGGGAGAAAAACGGGGGGTCGTCGCTGCCAAGTGGCTCGTGTTTTGTTTGAGTGGGCGAACTTTCCACACTGCACTCAATTGCAGTTGTTTGAAATGCTTCCAAGAGATGAATCCTACACGTTTTACTGGTGATTTTGTTCAAAGTTACTTGATGTCCAGAAAAAAAAGCGAAGTTTGTTTTATTTTATGTAAGATAAGTGGCCAATTCCTACTACTCAAACTCCTCACGACATTACGAGTTTAGATGTTCTAGAACCTTGTGAAACTATTTGAGTTTAAATATTGCCATATTGTGCCTTATTTTTTTAAGATCATTGAGCATCAGGCTGTTCTAAAACTGCTCGATATTACGACTGATCGCAATTCCTACAAATTATGAATCCTTCCGAGCCGAAGTTGTCCTAGTCGCTAAGTTATTCTTGATGGTAAACAGAAACAAAAGGGAAACGCAAATTACATTAGTAGAACCCTCGTCAGTGGTAACACAAAATAGATACACGGTTCAAACCGCCGAAAATCCTTATGATTGCTTCATTATGAATTAACGAATCGAGGTCGCCAAGTCAACCAACTGCCATCCCACAACTGCTACTGCTGGTCGTCTACTGGGCCATTGTTGAGTCGCATTTTTTTTTCCCCCAACCACCAATAATGTTTTCAACTAATCTTTCTCCCATCATGGCTTCTTCGGAATCACGCCAGCAACGGAGTACAAAATGAGCACACCACAGCTTACGTCATCTCTCGGCCAAGAGGAAATCTCTCACGAATTAAAGCTAAAAGCTACTGCCGCTGTGGCTGCAGCGGCAGCGCATTGCGCTGCTTCGTATTCCGACCAAATTTAGCGCACCATATTAGTAGTAGTAGTTCCCGTTGCGTTTTGAGGTCGAGGTTTCAAAGCTACAAATTCGGCGGGCAAGGAGCTGAAAAAACAATGAACGGAAACACATAAATGTACAACAACAATCAAGTACGGTGGGTGTGAAAATCGCTGCTCAAGCAGCTGTCGATGGAATACCACTGCTGCAGTAGGAAGAGGAAAATATTTTACAGCTTTATAGAGGAAGAAGCAGTCGAATGGATGTTATGTGTTATCGCATATTTATTTTTAATCAACAACTCTACTTACCCGATTACACAGAAGTGCAGTTCTGCTGTTTTCATACGATGTAGCAGGCCTTTCTCGGTACCGCTATTATTGCCCACCGAACGGGACGGTTGAAAGCGATGCAGTCGAGTTGTTTTCTTTTGGCCTTATCAAATGCGCAGATAAGACGTAAACAAAATGCAAATATTTTAAATTTATTTCCTTTTCAAACGACCGCGACTGTTGTTTTGATCGCACAACCTTTCCCATTCACTCCAACACGAAAATCACACTAGCGACTGAGAACTGGTTGGGCACTTTTTGCACAAAACGACTCTGTTGTTGTTTTTGTTCGACGTAGCTGCTGGGATCGTCGTCGAATAAAAATTCATTCATGAAAATTAGATGACGATAACCTTGCTACCTTCGTTCCCTCCCCTTTTTCGCTACCCCTATCCCACTAATGACGACGATGATGAGATTCGGTCTTGACTCCGTTCTCTTCGTCACTGCTGTTGTCTTGGTGACCAATCCCCCGTATGCCGATTGAGACTGCGACAACGTCACACAAACACAATACCCAAACACCACAAAAGTAAACACTGTATTTTTTTATTCCTCTTTTATCTCGGAATTAAAGTTGCCTTCTTGTTGTTGTTTTTTTCCGCACTTTATACTGTTTTCTTCCAACTTACAAACGCTTCTTTTCCGTCTCGATCAAGATCCAACACACTAAAGACCAAACCCCTCACATCACACTAGCGCAGCGTAACTTTGCCCCAGAAGACGTCGTCGGACACAAACACTATCGCAAAATTCAATGGAATTGTTTCATCATCAAGAAATTGCTGCCTCGTCTCACAAGAAAATCAGCCCGACGAAAACAAAAATCGCACTTTTCCCCTAGGGATCTCAATCGCACAGCACAATTTCCACTTCCAAACGAATCCTCACTACATTGCACAACTTTCGTGACACAATTCAACACCGATTACACCGTGCAAAACGTGCAAAAGTGGCAAAATATCAGCACCTAATTATAATACCGTGCAGCACGAACCGAGGAACCAATCTCTGAGATACTCTGGCGGATGGATGCACGACGACGAAGTTGCGCGCACACACACGTTGGCCGAAAAGGGTGAGTGAGAAGATACCGTTCATTCGCTTTTTTGCTTCCACACACGTTGCTTGACGGTACTCGAATGCTATGCTCTTCGCTCTCTCTCGCAAATGCCACCGAAAGCTGCTGGCTCGACAGATTCCGTTCTGTTCGGACAGCGCAGAGTGTGGGAAATGAACGGTTCAAACGATCGAATGGGCATGGAGCTAACACACACAAACACATCTCAGAGGGCGATGATCGATTTGAAACCACATACGAATAAAATGAGGGAGCGAGATAGCACGACAACATTAGTCCGAATGAGAGAATTCAAAACAAACAAGATGGCGACAGGTGATGTACATCGATTTTCATAATCGAGTAATCACTTTGGACAAGGGGTGGCACCTCAAACGCGGCTGAATAAAATCAGGGTGTTTTATGAATGAAAGTTTCTTATAAAGGTCGGTATCGAGTTCAAAAGAAATTTCTTTTTCTATCTCAATCCCATGTTAAATTCCGTTTACTGAAACGGAAAAGTAAAGAATCGGAAAGAAATTTCTGCAGCAGTATCCACCTGAAAAGAACGAAAAATAAAAATGGAATTTGTAAGGTTCCCACGCAAACTAATGGGTGCTGTCAATTTTCCTTTCGGAAAAATATTCCGCTCGATTATTCCGTAAGTGAAAGTGACGTTTTGTTCCATGCAGATCAATTTTCAAAATTCCGCTTGGTAATATTGAACCAAATTCCGTAACCTCTTTACTTTTTAAGTCGATACTGGCCTTAATGACAAAACTTAGAGATGGAGGTATATTGATACAATTGTCATAACGATCGAAAATAATATGGGACCAGCAATAAATATTTTTCGTTTCATACGTTAAACAGAGTATCGGAAAAGTACGCTGAATTTAACATCTAATGTATTTAAATACCTCATATACAGTGTGTTAGGTTTCTTAGTGCAAATATTTTCAGGAACGATAGGAAAAAAATGTTTTTTGATTTTTAATTTGAAAATAATTTTTTATTTCCTAAGTAATTAGTAGTTTACTAATCTCTCTTCTCATTTTCTAGTTACAGGGATTCCACTAAAAAGCTCACACTCACCAGGATATGTAACTCATATATATTTAATATGGTTCTCCAATACAAAGTTTTAAAACACTGGCTACATTGAGCAGTTTTAATATGTTATAAGCCTATCTTGATGACGAATTTCTTGTTGAAATTATTGGACAACCGTTATTACATGTTATAACTCTGTAGTCTGAACAAGGCATAAGGCTTGCCTTATGGCCGAAAGCTTTAAGGTTCGAGTAGTACTTTTAATTGGAATTGAAATTGAAAAATGTTTTGTCATCATGGCGCTTGGTCGTCATTTCAAATTATGTGCTGAGAATATTTGCCTTATCTTGAAAAAAAATGCACGCAAATTGATTGCCATTTAAATCATGTGAATTAAATTTATAAATTTGTTCGTAGTTCCTGTAAAAGACATACAGAAGCTGAAACGGTTATATTCCTATCCTCAGCGTACAACTTTGAGCTCTGTGGAACCTGCGTATCTGTTTACCCAGATAAAACCATAACTGGTTGAAAATGCGAATAAAAGGCTCCGTTCCTCGATAGTTCATCTAGAAGAGGAGATTAAACACCGAACCCAAACATCCTCTTTTTATCGAGTGAATCCTCCGTTGGTTGATATCGAAACATTGAAATCGCATTTTCGAATGATAGATGCAGGCGGAGGACGATTTTGTAGAAACCAGATGAGTATCCTTCTAATGTTGAACAACTATAATAATACGCGAAGTGAATTGACCTCCGGTTCAAATTCGAATGCACGCTGTATGAAATATCGTCATCCCAAAGTGGAATGCGTAGTGCATTGGTAAACCCCTATAACGCAAATCATTTAAAATGAAGATGACAAACATTCCATTTTACATATTTCGGTAAAAACCCATCATTCACCATCAGAACTGCTACCATCACGAATAAAGGATCGATACCGACTTGCTTTCTACGGAGTCACGGAAAAATATTTCCTGACTTCTTCAATTCTTGTGCTCCCGTTGCAATCTTTGCTCAACGGTCGGGGAAGTGTAATATGAAATAAATTTATGTCGTTTAATTGTTTCAAATTATTCATAAATCGCTAATGATCTACACAGTTTCTCATCATCCGAAACGATCAACGGCTGATCGATGACGTCAAGCAGCAACTTCAAGATGAAGAGCTTGGGACCGGGGGAGCATATTCAGGGCTTGAAGGTGCGTGAGCTGAAATCAATCCAACTGGAACACATCGCTTTCAACCTTCAAGCTGCGGACATCCTAAAATAGGCGTTGCCTGTTTCAAAACTATTTGAAGACAGGAAGTTATTAGGACTTAAATAAAGTTTCGTTTGAATGTTAGCGAGATGTTAGGGATGTTAGCGTAGTAAGTATTGACTTCTATATGTTAAATAAAATCATTCTCTGCTGAGAATCTAGACCGACTAGATGTATTTTTTCTATCATGTGCATCACAGGAGGACTCGCGACTACAGGGAAGGAAGAAAACCATTGACTTTGTGTTTGATATGGTCTAAACGAAGAAGTACTACCAACAATCAATATGTAACTAGCGATTTGAAATTGTTTCACTGTTGTAGAACCCCTAGGTCCGAAGTATAACTTGCAGTCTGCACCTTGACATACACTCTTGCGCTTTTCAGTACTTTTCGGAACTAGTATCTTTGGCTTTGTTTTGATGCGCTATGTTATTTTGACAGAATATTTGAGGGTGTGTTGGTGAGATTTACGTTATTAGGGGTGAATCATTAAGCTTTGGACCGTTGTGCTAGTACTTCCTGAGCCAAACAACATATTCATTTTTTTCCTGACTATCTAGCCGCTAGTACTACCCCGAAAGACCAAACATTCGTTCTCTGTACCAGATTGGATACGCCCCCACTAAAGGAGTTGATATAAGTACCTGAGCATTCTACTCAAGAATGCTGTTGTCATCTAGATTACCACCTTGAGATACATCTCCCGATTCATGGTTTGGAGAAGGTTCTTTTTGACGAGATTGTGCCTCCGTGTACTGTCTATATTCCTTAAGGTTTTTAAGTTCCCGATCCCATTCTGACAGTTCACGTTGACGTCATTCGTTGAGTATATGTTGCTCCTGTTCTTGACGATATAGCTGCTCTTCCATGATCTTCAACTCACGTTGTATTTCCTCGTTGATTCGAATCTGTTCCTGAATTCATTCGGGTAACTCACACTGATGTTGTTCGTTGAGTATACGTTGTTCACAATCCTGACGACAAAACTGCTCTTCCAAGTCGCCGATCTCACGTTTGCTCGTTGAGGCTGCTCTGCTTATATTCCCGTCGTTGCAGTTCCTTTTCCTGCTCACTTTGCTTCTGAAGGTATGCATTTTGCTGTATTTTCAGCCGATTCAGCTCCACGCCCAATTCTTATTCACATTTCCGACGAATATTGCATTGTCATTGCTCAGAGGTTGGTTGATTTTGGAACAGCTTTGAACGAGTGCCTGTACTCGACTTGGTTACTAATAATCCATTCAATAGTATGTTCAAAGGGCCAATGTCAATGAATGGTACTATTTATGTGATTGAATTTCCACCAAAAACTCCCACCGCTAGAATCTGATTGTTTCTCTGCTATGCTTTTCATCGTGCGAGTTATCGATTGCAATCCGGAGCGGTAGCGCCTTGAACGGTTTTCATCGGTATAGGTGTTGAAGACGCAAGAACCTCAGTGGCTATTTTTGGATTTGTCCCTAACTCCTGTTCAGCATCGTTCACTTAGATTTTCGGAGATTGCTCACGAACTAGTCTGCTCAGTCATCGTATTTAACACCAAATAATCCAGTTCTGCCTGACCGCTATTTTGTTATCTTGTCGTTTTGTTGACTCAAGTGGCACAAATGTCCGGATCTTTCCTGTTCGTCTTGCTTTTCGAAATAATCAGAAGACGTAAACTGGAAATGGCTGCGGCACCCTAAATGAGAAGGACGAATTATAGAGGAGAACAAGTTGGGAGAACCGTTGGGGTTAGGCACTTATTATGGTTGTTGTTTATGCGAGAATTTACAGGGTGCGGCAGAAAATAATGCGAAAATGTTCAAACTTGAGTATTGGGTTAATTCGTGTAGCTAGTGACTAATTTCAGCCGAGAGTGTATTTGTTTATGTTTACTTTCAAGTGCTGCATCCAAACATTCTATTTGTTTTATTGCAAATTCTTCAAAATGTTCGCGAAAGAAGTGATCACCAGTTTGTTGCTCGCCCATAAGAAGCCGAAAGAGAATGCCAAGGTGGTAGGGTGCCATTTGGCAACAGTTTACCGCATAAAAAAGTCCCTGCAGGATGGTCCTAAGCAGCGGAAGCCGAGAAGCGCACGTCCGCGCTTTGCAGGCACGCCGAACGTGATCAAATCGGTCCGTGCAAAAATTGCTCGCAACCCGGTGCGTTCCATAAGAAAACTTGCAAAGGAAGCCAATATTTCGGAGAAATCCTTGCGGAGAATCATCAAAGAAGACCTGCATGCATCTTCCAGAGCCAGAGTGAAACGCCACTTGATTACGGACCGGGTCAAGGAACTACGAGTGACTCGTTCCAAGAGATTGCTTTCCTTGTTGCAGAAGGAAAAAATGATAATCCTGTTCTCCGACGAAAAGCTTTTCAGCATCGATGCTGTTCCGGAACGTTCCGTAAAAAGTGAAATTCAAATTTCAAACCAAACATCCGGCTGGTGTCATGATGTTTGGCTTGGTGGCGTCCAACGGTTTGAAAATGCCGCCTGTTTTCATTGATGCTGGAGTTAAAATCAATACCGAAGTGTATATCGGTACTTTAAAGGACCAAGTGCTTCCCTGGGTGAAGACCAATTTCTCCGAGGACCAAACCGTTGTCCTACAGCAGAATGGAGCGCCGTGTCACACGTCTAATCGAACCCAACAATGGTTGAACGATAACATGAAGTTTTGGCCGAAGGATTTGTGGCCCCCTAGCAGTCCAGATCTTAATCCGTTGGATTATCCGATTTGGGCCTATGTTGAAGCACGACCCTGCAAAACATCACACCCTAGTTTGAAAACCCTGAAGTCAACCATAACACGCACATGGCAGTCAATGTCGGAGGACTACGTCCGAAAGGCATGCTCTGGCTTCCGGCGTCGGCTCGAGGATGTTATTAACATGTAATGCCGTGAAACGCATATCAGTCCCACCTTTGCTTGCTTTTTTTATTCATATGGGACTGATATGCGTTTCACGGTAGTGTACGTCCCCAACCCCTCTGAAATCGAAAAATTTTAATTTAAAATTAATGATACTCCATCGTTAGCCATCGGATTTTGATGCAGTTTTTTGCAATAGATCACAAAATTATCCTAGTAACCCTGGTACATCCGAAAATATCCGTAGTTTTGGATTCCAAGGTGGGAGTACTGGGGTAAGTACCTGTCCTGGAATAATGGACAAAATATGTTTGGATGCGAAACATAGCATGCGGCATATCAAACTTCATGATTTTGCAAAACTAGGTCATCAGAAGACATTTTGAGGATTTCTGACCATACTGGCCACTAAAAAAGGTCCTGCGGGATTCGAGTTCCTCCGGGAAAATGGCCATATAGAAATCTTTACCAAAACCTAGCTTGTGACACATCAAACTTCATGATTTTGCGAAACTAGGTCCTCGGAGGACATTCTGAGGATTCCTGACCATACTGGCCACTTAGGAAGGCCCTGCGATGCTTCCATGGCATTTGAATGCCACATCATACTTCCACATTTTGACACATATTTGGTTTCCTCAGGCTCATCTTCAGATTCCAAAGGATCATCCTCAACAATCTCGTCTTCAATATCCTTTTCCACGATGCTCGAAGTATCGGATTTCACTGAACATTTTGCACCAGAAACAAACCAAAACGAAATTACAGTTTCAACCGAGAAACCACAAAAGTTGTTTTGAAATCAACACTTCTAACTATGCTTGTCTCGGTTAGCGGTACAAGCTCCAACTAAACCATTTATTACAAACGGATACTGTCGAGCTGGAAAAGACATGCACCAAAGCGTTACGAAATTTGGAAAAAGAATACAAAGAGGACGGACGGATTACAAAAGTGAAACGCGGTCTTCTTTGTTCAATCTAATCTAATACAAGCATACACAGTACGTACGATACAGATTCCTGGAAAATGATTTGGTTATATCTAAACCAATGCGTAACGAAATTTAGAAGAAGAGTACGAAGAGGACGTATGGATTACAAAAGTGAGGCGAGGTCGTGTTTGTTCAATCTATTCTACGAACATAAGCAGTATGAAAAAAATTTCCTGGAAAATGATTTGGTTATATTTTTTTAAATAATTTTTCATGTTAGTATTGATCAGTTTTGAATCAGGGCTTAGCTTAGTCTTTGATGTGTATGAAAATAAAAAATGTGTCCTGCACACAAATCACAAAAGAAACACGGTGCGTGGATTGCTTTTGAGCTACGCCTAGCGAAATTTCAAATATACGTCGGCAAAAATACCATCTCGAAATGTTGCTCTTGACTACACCTGGAAGTTCTAGGAGCGTGCACGCAAACCGATACTGCTGACTTGTGTCGTGAAATGCGATAACACTAATCGGCAGTGTTTCACTCCCTTCAAGTATATATGTTGAATTTTATAGATTTCGCCACGCTGAATTCAAATATGGGCTCGGAAATGCTTTAACACGTCCAGTTTTTGAGAAAAATGTGATTTAAACTCACAAAAACACGTACTTCCGTAGTAATATGATCTACCCAAGCAATAACTAGAATATTGGCTCTGCCCTTTGCAAGTTGGACTTGGGTTTTTTGGAATGACCCCCTCGAAACCCTTTGTGGGAACACGTTTTTCGCAAGACGGATGATTGATATAATAAACGGGGTTCATTCACACAATAAATTATATTTTTAAAAAAAACAATATTTTCTATTATAAAAAAATTAATCGTCGACTATAATCGGCCGTACGGAAATTGATTTGATCGGTTTTCTTTCCCCTTCTTTTTAAGAAGGCTCCTGGCTTTTTAATTAATTAAAATTAAGGAAAGGCGCGGCGTTTTCACGCTTTTTTTTTTTCATAAAAATTATTTTTTTTCAAAGTATTCATTAATACTTTTTTCTTTGTGCTTTTAAACTTTTAGCTGGCAGCTAAGGTCTGTATCCGCAATAATCCGGACACCTCAAAACATGAATAAAACATGAATTTCGCATTATATTTCCGTCGTAGTTATTTATTTCAGATTCAAGGGATGTGTTTTACCAATTCGTGAAGACAAAACATAGTTATTCGGTATTTGCATAACATTTTCGAACTTTGCGCTTAACTCCGTCCATTACGGTTTGTACAGACTCTTCAGAAATCGTAGAGGCCGTCTTTGTCCAAATTTGCTGGAAGTGTTTGATGTCTTTGATCCCTTGCTTCTTTCCAGAAAGCTTCCGCTTCATCAGAGCCCAATATCTCTCGATTGGTCGTTGCTCTGGGCAATTTGGCGGGTTTGAGGTTTTTGGTACAATGTTCACTTGATTTGCTTGGTACCACTCCCTCACAGTTTTAGCATAGTGGCATGATGCCAAATCGGGCCAGAACAAAGGTTTTTCTTTGTGACTTTTGATGAAGGGTAGCAATCGCTTCTGCAGACACTCTTTCTGATAGATCTCCTTGTTGATTGTGCCTGTAGTGACGAAAGATTTACTCTTTTTGCCACACGTAAAAATTGCTTCTCCACAGGTTTTTTTTGGGAAATTTCGATGCCTTCTTCGTTCTGAAATGCTCAACTGTAGCATACCTCGCCATAGCAGAATAAAAAGCCAGCCCTGGAAGCTGCTTGAAATCCTCCAGGACATAAGTTTCATCGTCCATAACAACGCATGAAAACTTCGTCAAATATTCGCAGTACAAACGTCGCGCCCGTGATTTTGCTGCCAAGTTCTGTTTGTCGTTGCGATTTGGAACTGTTTTTACTTTACACGACTTAAGTCCCAAACGTTGTTTTGATTTTTGGACAAAACCAGGCGACATCCCTATTTTACGAGTCACCGTTCGAATGGAGAGATTAGAGTTTTTCGTTAATATCCTTTTCATTTTTCGGTCCATGACAGGATCAGCGCGTCCAATGTTTTTGTCACTTCTCGGTTTCCTCTTCATCGTCAAACGTTCCGAAAATGATTTGAGCACATCGTGAACAGTGGATTTAGGCAAATCCAATGTTTTTTGCAAGGTCCCGTATTGACAAGTCGGGATTTGCCGTACGCCCGTATAAAATTCGCTAGCGCGCTTGTTTTTCTTTCGTCGCCATCTTGAATAATTAACATGAAAAATGAAAACAAAAATTATAGTGTTTTCAATTTGGGTTAAATGGGAAGACCTAAAAGGGGTAAAACACAAATTTAAAACACGGCTTCATATAATCATCATATCACTCGTGATGAAGCTTAAGAAACGGGGAAAAACGCCACTTAGAACGACGCGTCTGCACCCTTGACAATATTTCTTTTCTTACCCATTTTTCCTCTCTTCACCAAAATAAAAAAAAAATAGCATGGAAGTGCACCCGTCCCGGGAACTGGTCGGTTCCGGCCAGCGTGCGGGTCGTGACCGCAAGTCACAGGCCCACGTCCGCATTTGGAGCACCGAGTCCCTTCAAACACTGTACGTGTTCGGGATGGGTGAGCTGGACACCGGGGTCCTCGCAGTGGCCTTCTCGCAACTCAACGGAGGAAGCTACATCCTAGCAGTGGACGCTGGCCGCGAGAGTATACTGTCGGTGTGGCAGTGGCAGTGGGGACATTTACTCGGCAAGGTGGCGGTAAGTATCGTCGCTTATAACAGACTAGTATCATCCGCACCGCTGGCTGCCAATCTATTTAAAGTAACCAAGACCAACGACTTGACTGTCTTTATGCGACTGCAGTTGACCCAGTTCCTAATTAGAAAGCTTACGAATTACAATGTTTATTCTGGTGTTCCCTTAAAATGAGTCTTGATGGCTACAACTAATGGATAAAGTTTTCATCGACCGCACAACATTCCCCGAAAAAAAGAAGAAACAATTTGCACTTTGCAACGCCCGCCTGTCATGCAATGGCGCAACAAAACATACAAACCAAAAACCGGAAGTGCTTCAAACTTTCACGTTTCATTCACCTTCGTCCCCCCCTTTCATTTTGCATGCACCGGCGATGATGGTTACGGGTGTAATTCCAACTCAAACAAACGGGGAAATGGGATGGGGAACCGAAGTGAGAAGATAGGACGTTAATTTATGTCTATGTGTTAATTTTCGCTTCCTTCCGGCACCGGCACACGGCATTCCATCCCCCGTGGACGATGACGAGCGCAGACACTGCAAGAAGGCATTTGGGGCGCGACATTCCATCCGCTGGACGACAATCTATTGATCACACACGGCAAAGGCCACCTGGCGTTCTGGCACCGTCGGAAGGATGGGTTCTTCGAGAAGACAGACATTATCAAACCGGTAGGAAGATTGAGGTTATGTATTTTAGGAAAAGAACTCATTCCCTTACTTTTGTTCCGTTGCAGCCATCGAGAACTTTTGTGACATGTGTTCAGTTCGAACCGGACGGTGACGTAATCACTGCGGATAGCGACGGTTTCATCACGATCTACAGCGTTGACGCCGATGGGGCGTACTTTGTGCGAATGGAGTTTGAAGCGCATAGTAAGGCCATTTCCTGTCTGGTGATGCTGTCCGAGGGAACGCTCATTTCCGGCGGCGAGAAGGATCGAAAGATCGCCGCATGGGATTCGTTGCAGAATTACAAGCGAATTACAGACATCAAGGTGGGTAGGTTTGGTTACGGTGTAGATCACTCTTAATGAAAATCCTCGTCTAACAGCTACCGGAATCAGCCGGCGGAGTTCGTACGATCTACCCACAACGACCGGGTCGAAATGATGGAAACATCTACGTTGGAACTACGCGGAATAACATTCTGGAAGGATCGCTACAACGTCGGTTCAATCAGGTTATCTTTGGCCATGGCAAGCAATTGTTGGCACTGGCAGCACATCCAGACGACGAGGTATTTGCCACGGGTGGGCACGATAAATACGTTGCGCTATGGCGGCGCCATAAGCTCATCTGGACCTCGTTGGTGGGCTACGAGATCATTTCGCTAGCATTCCATCCGTACGGCGCTGCTCTGGCCGCAGGAAGCTCAGAGGGGCATCTGGTGGTGATCAATGCGGAGAATGGAGCGACCATGCTAACGATTCGCGTCTGCGGATCACCGCTAAATTGCGTGGAGTTCAATCAAGGTATGTGACTGAAAAGTAAAGTTTCGGCAATCACCAACACTCACCATTTTTTCTTTCCCAGTGGGTGACATGATCGCCATTGGTTCGCAAAACGGCAGTATCTACCTGTTCCGAGTATCGCGAGATGGGTTCTCGTACAAGAAGATCAACAAGATCCGGGGTTCGCAACCGCTGACCCACCTGGATTGGAGTTCCGAAGGCAACTTCCTCCAATCGGTAACGGTTGATTTTGATCTGCTCTTCTGGGACGTGAAATCCCTCTCGCCGGAGAAGAGTCCGATTGCTATGAAGGACGTCAAGTGGATGACCAACAACAGTACGGTCGGTTTCCTAGTGGCTGGCATGTGGAACAATCGCTACTATGCCACACCGGCCAATACCATCGTAACGACGGCATCCCGAACGGTCGCCCAAGATCTGATCGTCAGTGGTGATGGTGACGGATATCTGCGCCTATTCCGATACCCGTGCATTACAGCCCGGGCCGAGTTCACCGAAGCCAAGGTCTATTCCGGAACGTTGGCGTGCGTGAAATTCCTGTACGGCAACCACAGTCTGGTCACGGTTGGTGGCACCGACGCATCCCTCATGATCTGGGAACTCACCGAAGAATAGCCACTGTGGCCTCCGTGGCGTTCAGGTGCCGCGCCACAGTCCGCCTCTCCAGGTAATACTCCTAACACTAAGCTAGTAGCAAAACATCATCAAAAAGTAAACCCAAAAGCCCCCAAAACTCACATCACCGCCACCTCACCGAAAATCAGTCAAAATCCTCTCAGTAACGAACCAAGCGCTAGCAAAAACCCTAATCCAAATCAACCACCTTCACTCCAACAACAACCACAACAACAACAATCATCAGCGGGCGTCGTCGGGCCAACCGACGATCAGCGGCCGAGCCAATTGGGAAACACAGCGGAAACTGCAAACGGTACAGCTGATCAATGGGTATTTATGCAAGAAGAAAACAAATCCAGTTCCTTACCAAACCACAGAAACTAAAAATTCCTTATTCTTACGTTTGACCCCAGAAACCGCAAAACATCAGTCAATCAAGTTATTCGAGTATTATTTTAGTGTACAAGATCTTTGGTTTCTCTTCAGTTTTTTTTTGCTAATTTTTGTAGGTTAGATTATGACCAGTAGAACGATTAGAGATAGTTGCCTGTCACGGTTAGAACAGTAGATTTTGAAGTAGGCTTTAGTTATGTTTCTAGATTGATTATCGGTAGTCACACGTTAAGTTCGCATGATCTTAGGCTCATATTTTATTTCGTTACTAAGTAGCCAAAAAACATCAACCACTTTTAGGGTTATTTCTGGCCACTTGTGTCAAAAAAAATGCCATGTTTCATGGTCATATAGAGGGAACTACGGGTCTAATATCGCACTACTGCAGATGCGAAAATATCAGATGAGAAGATACCGTCGATTGAAACGTTTCAGTTTGATCAGATTATCCTATTGGAATCCGGTAAACAGAGCGAATTTCAGTGATATGTACGGAGTTCCCGATTGTAGTCCTTATTTCTCGCGTAACATTTGATAAGAGCCTATCTTCATTAATCGATTCTCTTCAGCAGCTTTCTCTTCTGAGAATATCGTGGCTGCAAAAGCATTTTCCGTAGATTTTATTGTTCAATCTACACCACCAACCAACCGCAACATTTTTTCGGCTATTGCGCAGTCATACGATCCATTCGGATCATCGCACCAGTAGTAATTCAGGCCAAACTAATCATGTGACAGCTGTGGCTTCTGTCATTTGACTGGGTCGACGAAGTATCACTCGGCCAGCAATGTAAACTGTCAATTTGGCGAGCAACTTCCAAACCACTCCAAGTTTCACATCGAATGAGTTTATTCTCAGGTATTGCGTCGTAGAGTTGCACTGCTTTGCTGACGCGACAGAAGCAGGTTATGGCACATGCATACACGTTCGTTCCGAAACGTATGATGAGCGTGTACAAGTGAAATTACTCGTCTCCAAATCAAAGGTAGCCCCCCTTGGAACCGCTCAGCATCTCTCACCTTCCGCTTGTTCGAAAAGCTCATTGCGGCGTTGGAAGCTTCACTGGAAGCTTTTTCTGGTCCGACTAGACAAATCGTTCTGCAGTGGCTGTAAGCCCCACCACGGACGTGACGAATCGTGTCGCCGAAATTCAAGCCCTGACGGTTCGTTTTGGCACCATATTTCCGAGAACAAAAACCCATGATCACGCGAAGAATCTCCACCGTAAACTTGGTAAGCAGTGATCTATGGAAGTACGGGACAGAGTGGCCTTAAGAGCAAGTTCACCACATAAGAGTTGGAGATGACGAAGAATGTGGTGCTTCACCCGAACTCGCTATTCGAAAAAACTTCATCGTTCCAGACTCTAGTTGGATATTGCTTTCGGTTCCATCGCAATACTCGCAACCAAACCCCCCTGACCTCCTGCAGGATTCTTCCCGTCGCCGATTTGAACCACGCCAAATTAGTTCTGGTGAAGCTTGTTCAGGCTGATGCTTTCCCCGAAGATCTGCAACGCTTGAAGAAACATCCAAGGGCGCATGGTGACCTGTGTGGAAAATTTCCTATATTATAGGAACTCCGGCGACACCTCTTCAAACGATATGATCTCCCCCGAGAAGTCTAAGATCATTCACATCTGCTTTGATAATACCCACAGGCCGAGGTTACCAAACGTTAGTATCGACGAGCTAGAGGCCAAGACAGTACGTGAAATGAAGCTACTTAGTGTGACAATCAATCACAAACTTCAGTTTGTGAGTGAAGCACGCCAATTCAGTGAAGTGGAACGTTAATTTGAACACTCTCCTTGTATGGCCACTTCTCTGGAGCTTCGCGCTATACTTGGACCAAGATTGCTAAGGCAACGATCGTGCCTTGCATACTTTATGGATCGGAGCTATGAAGCAGGGATGGTTTGTCCTAGAACATCAATGCAATGCGGCCTACGCGATTTTTAGCGGAGCCTTTGGACCTCACCAATAGCGTCCTTATTGGCGGTAAATGGTAAATGGTCCCCCGGATGAACGTAGTAACCGAAACTATGAAAGCCACGAGGTTACTACAAGGGGATCCTACAGGGGGATACAGATCTACCGTCTGTAGAACAAAAGAATGGTGGCACGAACTGTCAGGAGTAGAGATACCCACGTTGTGTCGACGACCTAGGCTGTGGTAACGGGCATTGGAACTCTACGTGCCCCAAAGTACACTGGCGTATAAAGCGATTGTGTGGAGCATAGGCAAACCCTGAGGTGGCTAAGGCTGCCTACTGGAAAGTTGCCTTCTCATACGAGGGTCGGATTCACGGATGGTTCAATGATCAAAGCCGACGTTGGTTATGGGGTGTCTGGGGAGGCCATAAGCTGCTACGGTTGGTTATCCGGTCTCAGTGGTATCTTCTCAGCTGTATCAAAAACACAACACAAGAGCGGAAGGATATGTCTAACCCTCGAAATCAGAAGGTTGTGACCCGGTTGAGGATACAGCATACACGGCTCACTCGTGGACTTTGGCTTAGCGGCAGTTTGGGCTACTGTCAAGGATGCGGTGCGGAAGTAGATGAGGGAAGATACGTGAGTAATATGTACAATACGTGAAGTATTGTATAACGACCTCTGTACTAAAGTATCTGACGGCTGTGTACTTATACAACAAGATGTAAGAAATTGATGTATAACCACAGAGAACACACATCCAAGCTGGAATGCCCTCCTGTTTTGCAACCGCCATTTGAAAATTACAGCTCGTTTCCGTTAGTTTTGGTGAATCTTATGTTGATGGCGCCACCTGCGCGGCTCGAGATTTGATAATTGTTGACTGTCTGTCAAGTTCAGTTCGGTGAAACCTGGACTAGGCGGCGCTGATTTTCCAACGGTTTGCTCTCAAAAATTTAGTAAATTGGGGGGAAAATATTCGAGCCTGGATGCCTGTTTTCAGTGGTATAACGGCACAGAAAAGTGACTACTGACAACTGTCACCAATCTGAGAAAGGCAGCCATAGACCTAGAGATCTTTAATGACAAGATCAAAAGTCTGTAGGGACACGAAGGATGTACAGGAGAGCTCATTATTGGACTCAGGTAGGTGCGGTCACTGGCCGTCTTAAATGAACTTAAATCGTCTAGAGCAGATGAGCAGTTTTAATACAAAGATACAAAAGAAGAACGCGCTTCAGTAGACACTCCTTGGGGTAGATCTCCACGTTTACAGTCCCGGAAGTCACGAACGGCGCACTCCGTTTGCCACATGAGCCGATCGATTGCCAAATCATGTATTTCTGGCAAACTTTGTAAGTTTATGCTTCCTTACTTCCTCCGGAACATCAATCTTGTGCTGGGCGGTGAAGAACAATAGCCCCGGAAGCTGCCGGAAGTCCGCCTTGACGTAAGTCTCATCATCCATGATGAGACAACGAGGCTTCGTCAGCATCTGGGTGTACAGTTTCCGAGCCCGTGACTTTCCCACCGTATTTTGCCGTTCGTCACGATTTGGAGCCTTCTGCACTTTGTTCAGACTTGGACAGATTCAACTTTGGGCCCACCCTACCGGAGAAATGGGGGGGCTCCCCATAAAAAAATTTACCCACTGTGATCCTGATCACTAATAGAACATCCATTCTGACCGCATTTCTCCTTCCGTTCGATGCTCAGAGTTTCGTAGTAACGTTTAATCACACGACTCACCGTTGACTGCATGATTCCGAGTTGTTTTCCGATGTCCCGATGAGAGAATTGAGGATGTTCAGGTGCTTGCGCAAAATCAATTCGCGACGTTGCTTTTCGGGTGACGCCATTTTTTCCGATTTCCGAAAAACTGACAACGATAAAAATACAACAACAAAAAAACACTCTAAACTACGACTACCTAAATTTTCAAGCGAAAATACCCAATGGGTAATTTTCTACAGCGTTTTTTCCGTGATGCTATTTGATGTGGGACACCCTTTACGCAATGCATAGATAATCGCACAGCGTCACCAGTGGCTTTCAAACTCGTCCACTTCGAGGCACGTTGGCATTCGCATCAGCATCTGTTTCTTCAGCAGGGTGACTATCGTCACTGAACGACTCGTCCTCCGCTTCATCGAACTCCTCGCCGTCACTCTCTGGTTGCTGAACAGAAGCTTCATCGCCTTCATCGCTTGCAGAACTTGACGAAAACGGTTCAAACAGCTGATCCTGTGTGTCTTAAGTGAACTAGATCGGGAAAGATTCTCAAGGAGCTTAAAAAGATTTTTTTTTTGGGGGAACGATTTTGGGGGAAGAGAAAGATAGACGACTGGTCTTTAACGAGTGAAAGCTATGAACTTCTCGGTTATTGGGAATCAACAGACTAGGTTGCTATGGTATTGGATTGGTGGTACTTTTTCAAAAACATAAGGTTGCTTAGACTGGTTGACTACACTTCAACACCCCTTCTCAATCAGTTAATCCTAGGTTTATCAGTAGAGCCTTGAACGTATGGACTCCAACGGCCTGGTAAATATATCAGCTATCTGATCCTCGGTCTTGATTGGTTCAATCTTCAGGGATCCTGAAGCCACATGGTCACTTCATCTCCAAATTCGCAATCTATATGTAGCCCCTGTTGTCTTCGTAGATGGTAACCGGTGCGCTAGCTTTTTTCAGGTCCTCTAGAACTCCTCTTAGCTAAATTGTTTCAGTCGCCGCAAGACTCTGAGCTGCATATCCTGCATCGCTGGATGATGTTGCTACTGTGTGCTGCTTCTTGCTACACCAGGAGACGAAACATCCGAACAGCTTGAGGAAATAGCCACTGATGGATTTCCTATCGGAGATATCGGAGGCCCAAACTTCACCAGCATATCCGACCAATTGGCACTCTCGATTCATCTCGCCGGAATAGTAGTGCCATTCCTCTAAATGTACCGGACGACGTGCTTCAGTGCTTGCCAATGTTAAGTCGTAGCGTTTTGCTGGAAACGACCCAGATATCCAACCGGAAAACATACGTCAGGTCGAAACACAGCATAACGTCAGTGTGCTGGATTGGAATTCTAGCCGGATTGCAGTCCATCGATCCCAAAACGTTTCATCAGACGATCGATATTTGCATTCTGCGACAGTTTCATTACATTGGCCTCGTAGTTGTATTCGATTTTGATGCCTAGTAAATGGCGCAGTTCACCTCAGTCACACATCGCAAACAGCGTAGCCAGGTTGGGCAATCGATGATAGGTTGCGTCCGGCCACCGGAAGGTCATCCACGTACAGGATCAGGATCAGTTCGTGTAAATACAATAGTCGTGCTTTGACCGTATGAAGCCCATCTTCAGCAGCTCTTTCCAGCACCTTGGAGATTGTGTGAGGCCATACAACAACTTCATCCGGAAGGGCCATGTAGATGGTTTTCTTCAAACGCCCATGCAGGAAAGCAGTCCGTACGTCCATTTGATGAAAGTGAAACTTGCGATGGACTCCGACTGCCAGTACAGCTCGGATTGTAGCCAGCCTTGCCACCGGTGCGTAGATTTCCTCGAAATCTTGTCCCAGCTTCTGGAGATAGCCCTTCGTCACCAAACGCACTTTGTAGCGAATGGGCCTATCTCGCCCTCCTTCAGTCTGAAGACCCATTTCGACTTGCGGCGTTTCTCGCCATCATAAGAGAGAGCCAAGTTCACTGTGGATCGCACGTAACCAATCCTCGCTGTCGTCACGTCCAGCTAACTCGCCATAGCTTTGTGGGATATCTATGAAAATTAAACCGCCAGAAGTTGCTTCGTAACGGACGAAGTAATCCCATAACATACTGGAGAGCGTGTTCTCCGGTCTCGCAGTGTTCTGGATAAGAAGGGAGCGCTGGTAGTGTTGTATTGTCAGGCTCTTTGGGTTGGGCTGCGTCGGCGTCGTCGTCCTTTTATTTTTGTCATGGAGAATCAGGATCAAGGATCAGGCTGGTAGCAATCAATCGAACCGCTTGACGTGTATACTATTTTCAGGCAACATTTTTGATTTGCTGGAAGTTGAGTTATGTGCGTAGGGTGCTGCTCTATTTGAGATGCAGAGAGATTTTTAATCTAGTTTTTCGAGATGTGCGCCCGCTTAGCAGATAGAGTTAAGATTAGTGATGATTTTCAAGGTATCCTGAAAAAAGATGGAGGGCGATGGAAAGAGATGCAAGAGATGGAACCAGATTTTTTCAAATATTGATTCGTTAGCATAATACTTTTCATCCATCTAAGATTGAGGTTTAGATGTGTCGCCTCCCATGGTAATTTGTCAGTTTTATGGAACCTGGAAATTGGCAGTGAAGGGTCCATTTGTTTATGTAAGGATAGTTAAAAAAAAAAAACAACTTTGCAGTTGCATTCTGTGAAACTGATTATACCTCGGGCATTATTAATTATATAATTTCCTCATCTTCAACCATCAAGCTCAGTTAGTTTTCATCAACGCCTAACACAAAAATTAGGTTTTCATCTCAAATCATCCACAGCAAGATTGGTTTGACTGCATTCCCTCAACTGAACCACCGACAAACCGACATCAATGAAGTAGCCTTGAATAATCAAAATACACTACTGACATCGCTCTAGCCGAGCCACAAAGTGTGTTCGGAACATTTGCTCTGAGCCCGGCAGATCGGATCGCTGAACAATTTAATCAAGCGTAAACAAAATTTTAACGAAAATGGCATCAATTTTGCATGTCGGTTTGTCAGTGCCAGATCTACTTTAGTTCGTATCATTTCTGCAAGGTTTCTTGAAAATAGGCAAAACCAAAGTAAATTCAAACCTTGCAGGATGATTTTTCATACTTTGTACCTATTTTCTTATTATTAAATCATAACCTTAAAATAATTGGCATGTTTACCAAATATACCTGATTTAGCTGTACTGCGAAACTTCCCACTCTCACGCCTTAGAAAAAATCTTCAGCTCATGACCACGATCCGTACGAAACAACCAAACCGAGACTGTAATTGGCTGTTAGTAGTTTAGCGTTCACCAACTTAGTGACATTTCCCGGGCAGCGAACAGCGACAACGACAGCAGCAGCTAGCCGAAAACGTCAGCCAACTAAGACCTACAGTGATGAATGTCTCAAATATCCCAAAAACCTCTTATTCGATAACCATCTCAGCACCATCTCCAAATTCGCTTCACTACACCATTCGCTTTTTTCTCTAATCGGAATAAATCTCATTCCACTGATATCTGAAACACCAATGGTGGCAGCGATTGCCGTATTTCCGAACGACCGACGATGACGGGAGAAATCGCCAATCGCCTGCCACCGAAAATGGAAATCTAATGGAGTTCTAACCGTACACCGCTTGGCACCGCGTGGCGTGCCCATTTGCTTCCGTTTTCTTCTTTGCTTGCCCCACGTCTGTGCTTCCAGGTGGATCAGGACCAATCAGTCGATGGTACCGAGGAGGATGAGCTAGAACACGAAGGAGACGACGAGCGAGACAACGACGACTCGGACGGCTACGGTGGCGGTGGAAGAGGTGACGGTAGTGTCGGAGTACATGACCTATATGAACGGCCTCGGCGTCTTCGATCTCGATCGTCACGGCGTGCTCCGCCCAGTGTGCGTGCCGTGACGGCCGTCGAACCATTTCCGGCTTCACCGCTCGAAGACGAAGAGGGAACCGTCGAATATGCCGTCCTATTACCGGATTCGTTCGCTGTTCTGGATTCATCTTTCTGAAATTTTTGTAAACAGTAGAATAGCTAGTGCAGGAATCACTCGGTTGGTCACTGCAGGGTTCAAATTGTCTTGCCTCGTCCGTACACGCCGGAGTCTGGTTGAAAATCCTCGAGGTTTTACGATATCCCGTACAGAGTTGCGACCAAGTTGCAGTGTGTATGAGCGGGGTTAAGAACAATGCAGTCATCAAGGGAATGACCCAGCAGTAAAGTAACAATCTTCCCGAGCAACCTAATTTTAGTGTGTAGTTATCGTAGTTGATGAGAGATTAGCTGAATGACATCACAAAAACCAAACCACTATGTAAAGCATTTTTTCTAACCCAAAGTCACTACTCACAATGTCACTCATACACCTTTGAATCACTTACTATTAAGACATGGCACTCTTTTCATGATTATTTATATAGATCGTTTGAAAATTTGTAACTTTAACAAAAAAACAAAACAACCTTCTGAATGGGATGTTAACTTTTCCTACAACAATCATCATCAGTCAAGTAAATTGTTACCACTGCGGTAGAAGAACAAACAAATATGTTGAAAAAAATGTTACTTGTAGTCACCCAGGAATACTTAACCAAAGCTTTTAGAGGAATTTTATCAGTTAGCAATGTTTGACCAGTTTGAAAAAAAAAAAACATAATTAAATTGGAAATCAAACAAACCCACTAGAGTCACCTCTTTGAGCACGGCCCCAAAGAAGAGTGTTCTCTGGTACAGGAAGCGAACCCCTTTTCAGGTGTGCGCTGGAACGCACTTTCCTACAACACTTACTCATCTTCCTCCCAACTCCTCCCTACTCTTTCTCTCAAATGACACCAAACTAAATTAGACACAACAAACAAACAAACAAACAAAAAATACCAACCAAGCAATAGAACCATTCATTCTCCGATTCGGGAGGATACTGTAACAAAACGAAAAATGCGCTCCAACTTGGAAATCGATTTGAATAAACAAAACAAAACAAAACCCTCAAGCAAAACACATTTTATAAATATACATGTCAACTGAGAAGAATACTGCCAATAGTCGTAAGAAGTCACAGTTTTTTTGTAAACTTAATTGAACCACAAAACATGGACAGTTGAAATTACTTAGCAAAAAGTAGCAAATCCAATCGAACGAATCGATACTCATTGTTACGTAGAATGGGCCTTAAGAATGAGGGATTTTTTGCGAGGACCTATTGAAGCAGCGTGTGGTTTGCAGCGGTTCCAACAGGGAACTGAACCAGGTGGTTGTGATGTTTCAAAACTTTCTGCTATATCGAATAAGTTTGGTGGAATAAGTGGACAGTAACTAAGAAGAAGAAGAAAACTAATGTAATGTATTGCAAAGTAAAAACAAATAGTCAACTAAATATTTGATAAAGCAACCAAAATGTTAGTCTACTTAAGCAGAAAATTGAACTTAAAAAACTATGGAGAACAATCCAACAAAAGCCTTAGAACTTGACACTTTCTCGTGTAGTTTTCGAAAAAGGGAAAAATTATGACCATTAAACCTTGTATAAATAGATCTCAGCATCATTTGGTTGACATAGGAAAATTATCAAAACTATCCAACATCAGTTGAAATAGTAGAGTTGTTAAATTTTCGTTTGGTTATGGACATCAGTTGTTAGTCGTGCGCATCATTGTTGAAACTTCCACGTATGGAATCATTTTAATTCAAATCTAAAATATGTTTTTTTTTTCAACAACAAAAAAAAGAAATTACGAGAATACCAACATTCGAGCATTGACCAAAAAATTGGAAAGTCAAATAATAAAATATTACCTAAGCTGACAAGACCGAGATGGAGTTTGGATCTAGAAATGAAAAGTAACCGTGGATTTCCCGCTTATGTCCCTACATCATACTGACACGCATGGTGATGATACTTGGAAATCCGAAGTTTGAAATCTTTGAAATCTGCTGGGATAGTTGTACTGACGGCGAAAGATTGCAGAAGAAAATGGGAAAACAAAACAAACCTTAAAATATATTGAAATATTTGGAGCAATTTAATGCGAAGGATGTGTTTGATTTCATACGAGAAAGTCCTCTAAAAATATATATGAGAAGCGTTGAGCCTATTTATGAATCTATGGCCCTTATTCCGCGCGGCGAGTGAGAAGAGTCGACTCGAGTCACGTCGCTGTCACATGACTTTTCTCACTCGATTCCGACAGTCGCAGCGAGTGAGGTGACTAGTTCATTCACTCGAGTGACTCCATACGCCTCGATGCGACACGGAGTTCATCCCAGAGAACTGTCAAATTTATCCATTGCCGTTTTTGTTTTTTTTATTTCTGTTCTACCTGGATCGGCTATCAAATTTAGGTCAGATTGTTGTCTGTCAAACGTCAGTGTGTATGTTTGCATTTTTAGCCTGTCTCGGGTTGAGGTTTGCACTGACAATAAGTTCGGGTTGCACGAGATAGAAAAAACGGTTGTATAAGATTTTCGCGATAGGTGTTTACGTTCTAATCTGTTTTTTTTTTTCGGCAGTCGGCATTCCGCAGTTTATTTTTTTTTTCGAAGAATTGCCTCCTGGATCAGTAAGCTGTTGTAAGTAGCATTCAAATACTTTTGGCGGAGTGAAATTTTTAGTTTATTGTTTTTGTTTAGTTCAGCAGCCAGCACATTGGGGCCTGTGATTCGATCACCAGTGCCTTCACAACGTATCCCGATCGGATTCTACGGCGGCAGTCAATCCTCGGATAAACCGGCCAAGGAAACCCTCACCAGATAATTAATCTACGTTCCCGAGAAGAAACCACTGGCAGCAGTATCTATTAAAAAAAATTGCACAAACGTTACGGATTGCCTGAATGTACTTGATGCTACGCTAAGTTCTGTGAAAACAATTTGGATGTTTTTGGACCAAAAAATCAATTGAGGTAGGTGGCCGTTCAATTAGTGACTCAGTAAGTCTGATCTGTGCTAATAAATATTGGTGTTCAGTTCTAGATCATGAGCAGTTTTGCGTTTTGGTTAGAAGATGACGAGAACTATGTAGAGGATGCTTCAATCGTACGTCTGGAACGCCGGATGGTAAGAGACCGATCGAATCCTTTGGATATGTCTGAGCATATGTACATTTGTTTTTATAAAACTGGTTGAATCCATGACCTATTTTTTGCAATTTTTGTAGGTTTGTTCGAGTGTCAAAGGACTTGTTTCGTTACCTTCTAAACATCGTTGAAACCCCACTTGGAGCAGCTGTAGGATCAACAACTGTTCAACCGGTTATCAAGCTGGCCGCTACCATGAGGTTCCTGGCTGAAGGACAATATCAAAAGGGTACCGGTAATGATCTTTTCGTTGGTATGGCCCAATCTACCATGTCGAAGTCGCTAACGCAAGTGATAGATGTACTCGAGACTTACGTATGCCCAGAAGCAATAAAGTTTCCTACAGAAGAAGCCGAAAAAAATGCAATCAAGTTGGGTTTTTTTCCAGAAGTCCGGATTTCCTGGTGTTATTGGATGCGTGGATGGAACTCATATTAAGATTTTCCCTCCAGGATCAGATATTCAGCACTTATACTACAATCGGAAGGGGTACCATAGTCTGAATGTAATGATTGTATGTATAGCAACAGTGAGTAAAAAAAAGCAATTATTAAATTTAATTTATATATTTTAGGTTTGTGACCTCCAACTTATGATCCGGTACGTCGATGCAAACCACCCAGGAGCTAGCCACGATAGTTTTATATGGAGTGCAAGTGC
The DNA here is from genome assembly GCA_024533555.2 of Aedes koreicus. Taxonomy (NCBI): domain Eukaryota; kingdom Metazoa; phylum Arthropoda; class Insecta; order Diptera; family Culicidae; genus Aedes; species Aedes koreicus. The sequence goes on from JAHHFK020001455.1 coordinate 155,242, forward strand.
ATTAATCACCTTGCAACGAACTATCAGCGTGGAGAACGAAATACTTGGCTTCTAGGTTGATTACTTTCTCAATGCATATTGAACAATATTTAATAAATTTTTATTTCTTTGTATTGTAGGTGACGCTGGCTATCCCTTAAAACCTTACCTCATCACACCATTCCGAACTACTGCCAATTCAGCTCCGAATAAAACAAAGTTCAACGAAAAACTGTCGAAGACAAGGACAACTGTAGAGAGGTCGATTGGAGTATTAAAAAATGTTTTTCGATGTACACTAGGAGCACGACAGCTACAAACCTAAGCTACAAACCTAAGAAGGCAACACAAATTGTAAACGTGAGCTGTGCGGTACACAACTTGCGTATAAAATTTAACATGCCTCTCGATATCGAAGAATGGTTGGATGTAGAAAATGTTGGAGCAGACATTTTAAACGCTGAGGATAATGATGGTGATGCCAACAGAATAAGGGAAGAAATAATGTTTTAAATTCTTTAATAATAAATGCAACAAATTATAAATTTGATAGTTTCAATCTAAGCATCAATGCTTTGAAATACAAACATAAACTGCTGATCATAACTAAATAACTAAATAACTGCTGATCATAACTAAATAAATAACTAAAACTAAATAACTCCGCCCCCCGTACCCTACGCCACTGTGTGCACCGCGATGAATATGACTTGAATGTACAATCTAAGCTCAACTCAAGATCTTAAATTTGCAAAATACTTGAAAAATCATCAAAAAGTGGCCAATACTGGAACATGGCCAATACTGGTACACTTTCCCTACTCAAAACATTTCCAAAGTTAAAATAACTTCAGAGATTTTTGTAAATTTAGAGAAATGCGGGGCACTTTATTTGTCTTCCATTGAACTGGCCATCTCCACAGGGGTATCTAAAACATGTCATATTAACCGGAACTTGTTCCAACCATATCTCCGGAACCGAATAACCCATTCCAAAACCCTTCAATTGCGTTCACAGTTCCTTTCATTTGACGCTTCAAGCGTCCAAATCGGTCCAGTGGTGACCGATAAACACAAGCGTATTCATTTCATCACACACACACACACACACACACACACACACACACACACACACACACACACACACACACACACACACACACACACACACACACACACACACACACACACACACACACACACACACACACACACACACACACACACACACACACAGAAGAATCCTCTGCTTTTTTCTTCTTAGGGTTTCGTTGATACAGGCGTGGAGTGCTTGTTCCGGCCGGTTGATAGTTCTCTATGGCTTCTAGATCCAGATCGTAGTCCATGTGTTCTTCTGGTCGTTGCACAACCGGCGGTGATTCAACCGACTGTGACGCGGCCGGCGGTGGCGCAATTGGGTATTATAGGGGTATGTGGATTATAACATTGTTCGATAATAAATATAATAATATACCGGTATTTAATTTATTTTCTAATTTTGACAAGCGAAACTATTGAAAAAAACAATTTCAAAAAATAACGATTGCAAGACAACACCATCCTATTTCACCATGAAACACGCTACAAAAAAACAGACTACCTAAACCAACGAACCAACCATTGATTTTTAGCATACATAAGTTGACATATATGTCATAATGGGAGCCCCCGTTACTGAAAATTAAGTGCTGTCACTTTGTATAAATGTCACTTTGTGAAACTGCAAGTCAGTTTGTGAAAATAAAAATGATTAGATTTTTCTTGTTTAAAAATTCTAGAAAAAATAGTTGAGTTTCATAAAAAATATTTTTGTGCTAGGAAAAATGCCCATCATCGATACGGATGGAAAAAACCATGTTTTTTTTTTAAATTGAAACCCCCTATTGGCAGACCGAACACTGATCCTATAACCAAAGTTCAATAATTAATTGTTTGGATATCAATATGCAGGTAGTAAATACTTACCGTCATGATCGACCGCTTTGTCTAGGGACAGCAAGTTTATGATCGCTTCCTCGCAAGCCGAGAAGGAGTGCATCTTGTTCGGGCCACCTCCAGTTGCCTTGGCTTCGGCCTTATTTTCCATCAATTTTTTTTTTTTTGGTTTTTCCCCTGAAATCGGACCACACCTGCAATAGTGAACAAAAATAAAATTGTAGCGTACATTAAATTGTTAAAATAAATAGTTTTTCATACCTTCTGCCATTCCGCCGAAGATCTTGATGGTGGCCCAAGACTATTCAGCGCTGTCGTGGTTTCCGCCCACGCTGACTCCTTCGGCAAATTTGAGGCCCTTGGCTACCGTGGGGTTCTCCTCCTTCCGGCGCACCAACTCTTCAAACTGCTTACGGTTAGTTACACGCAGCCTAGGGAAGAATTTAAACATAAATTAAACTGTATTTAGCAATTTAAAATACAAACAAAATATGCTTACTTTTTGGCTTCCATTTTTATCCACGAGTCGGCAACTTATGAGGAGACGACTTCAAACGTCACGCGCAAGCGACTATAGTCGACTATAGCCGCCTGTGAGAATGCAGTGAGAGTTCATCAGCGTTCATCCGAGGTGACTTTTCTCACTGCATTCGCCAGCCAGAATCAAGTGACTCAAGTGACTCGAGTCATCTCACCTCACTCGCCGCGCAAAATAAGCCTCTATTTTTGGGGAACAAGACGACCGACCGACACGCGAAACAAGGACGAAACATTCGGCTTGATAAACACACCCAACAACAGCTTACTAAACAGCTTAGCTTTATTCCATTGATTCACACGAGCTGTTGGGTGTCACTTCCCGGTGAAAATGAAGTTTAGTGAACACAACGCTAAGGGCATCACACGATCAGCATCAATCGACAACATCGGAGCGATGAAGAAACTATTGGCTTTCAGTGCGTCTGTTTATATAGGCATACAATGGTTACTGTGGTTGAAATAATTGTATGATTGCGTTTATTCCAGTGACAACTGGGACCCAACATTTCCTCCAATAGGGTTTGAACCGGGTTGGAGGTTGAATCAAGCGCCGTTCTTTCTTCAGGATGGGTGTGGCCGGTTCGACTGGTTGGTCCCCAAGCAACACCAAACCGGCATAATAAGTTGCAGCAACTTGATTGTATCCTTATTGAGTCACATTGAAGTTACTTCAGCCGACAGGAAAGAAGTGTGCTGCTAGGGTCTTGTGCAACCGAGGCTGGTTAATACATGGACCCACCGTTGATTCCGGCTCCATCCTCCGAGAAGTCTTCCGTCAGGTAGGAACTCTCCTGGTTAAAGGTTGTAAGGAATCAAATCACACCACTTTTAAATGGCTGTAACATTTTAACCCGTTGGGTATTTTCTATTGATATTTTGGGTGAAATTAGTTTAATGTGTATTTGTTGTGTAATGGGTCAAACACAATGAGAACGGTAGAACGGCAAAACGGAAACGGAAAATTTTCCAATGCATGGAATGTTAAGTATGCGCCCACAATAACAGCGCAACGGTAAAAACGGCATAGTACTAAAATGCGTTTTTTTTTTTCAAAAATATGGAAAAAAAAACGGAACGACAAAGCGGCAAAGCTGAATCGAAACAGTGAGTGTATGTAAATACAGTGATGCTATCTCCTTTGATTATTTTATATTGTATATATTTTGTATTTCACCTGGCATCCCTGTGTAAAAAAATCGCAGCATTAGAAAGCATCGGAAGTACTGTTTAACAATACAAAAATGGAAAGCGAAAACTATTTTGAAAATGTCGAGGAAATTCCGGAAGATGATTATTTGATCTTCCACTTTATTTCTCTGGTGAAAAAACACTCTTCACTATACGTGAAAAGCAGCAAGGCCTACCGGAACGTCGTTACCAAAGAACAGATTTGGCTGTCTTTGGCAAACGAAATATAGCTTACAAGTAAATAAATTATATTATTCTATGGTTTTTAACTAAATTTTAATCTATTTCTTTCTCTCCTACTTAGTTGAAGATGCTAAGCGAATGTGGAAGTATATCCGTGAGAGATACGTTAAGGAGTTACGAAATATTGAGCATTCTTCTACTTCCGGTGTATTGGCAAGGAGACAATCGGACTGGACTTCAAAGAACTAGACTACAAGCAGAAACGTCTTTATTAATCGGATGTTGAAGTAAAAAAAAATGAAAATGTCATTGTGCAAAATGTTGCTTGGATTAGTTATGGCATGCTGCGTTGCATATTCTTAACACGGTGCTGGTGCTGGCGGAGTGCTTGTTCCAAAATGGAGATTTTTTGAAGGGCTTCCTTTTTTGGCACAGCATTGTAAGATATCGACATTTGACATTTGATATCGCCCACATATGGGAGTGTTTCGAGAGTTCAGTACTTCCGAGGAAGGGGCCACTTCCAAACATGTGATATATTAAGTCGGAATCTTAGGCCACGATGTGCGATGTGCGAGAAAGTGGCCTCTTTTTAGATCTGATGTGATCTAAATTCTTGCACCGCGTCTTCATGTAGCACAATGATATAAATTTATGAATCTGCAAGAAAATTGATTCAAATGATGCATGTTTCGGATCACTCTTTTGGCTTTATTTGTTTTCTGTAGTAGTGCTGGGAACATTGCTATAGATAAAAAACAATTTATCTGTCAAAGGAAGTCAATCGTGTAAACAAACGTTCTTAGTGGAGAAGAAATTGGTCCGATTAAATGATCATCCCAGTATAAAGGCCACAGGGGAGATTTTAGTTTCCGGGTTAATCGAGTTGAATCACGCGGAGCAGAAAAAGGAAGACAGTACGTGGAACGGGAGCAAAACCTTGCGATTATATGTAGTGCCAGATTTCGAGGTTTCCCTACCGGAGGTGTTGCAGGGTTTTATTCTGATTTCGGAGTGGGTGTTTAGAGACGAAGTGGGTTATACATTGAGGAATAATTATGCTTATTTTGTACTTATAGACAATGAACGAAATGAGCTTTCGCAATTAAGGTAATGCTCTTCCAAGGTTGAAGCAAGCGAGATCTTTACACTTGGTTGGTGAACGATGAAAAGGAACCGTCAGTTAAGTTCCTGGTTGAAAAAATCATAATGGGGGAGCTGAAGTGAACTGGATGTTGTCTTCGTGTATCTCAACCCAGTTGTCAAGTTTATATTTATGACAGACATACAACGCTGATCGTTGTACGAACTGTCAAATACTTTAATCCAGTACCAAAAAACACGTACTAGACTAAAGGAGTACAACCAACAATCAATATGCAACTAGCGATTTGAAATTGGTTCACTGTTGTAGAACCCCTTGGTCCAAAGTCCATCTTGAAGCCAGCACCTAACTGTACATATTTGCGCCTTTGTTTTGATTTGCTGTGTTATTTTGACAGAATATTTGAGAGTGTGTTCGTGTGACTTCATTATTAGGGGCGTATTATTAAGCTTGGAACCGAGCCTCGGACCGATGTGCTAGTACTGACTGAGCCAAGAAAAAAATCGTATTTGTTCGGGACCTACTGGTCTTAGAGTTAGTCTATGCTTCAACGCTGTACGCTGTATGTCTGTCCCAGGCATTACCAAGCAACCACATCTGATAGTAATTAAAGAGCTTCTGATTCAGCTTTTTGGTGTCCCAAATCACCATACAAAAAACCAACCATTCATTTACACGATCGCTTCCATCCAGCCAAATATCGACAGTTGATTTGGAAAGCCACCAAGGATAAATATCTGCACAAGCAGAAGCAGAAAAAGAATTTAATGCATCGAAAAAGATCCACGATTTTGTCAAATCTACCTCGTAGTTATTTATACTACGTATAAACTTTTTGTTAATCTTGAATCTGGCGAACTCCTTTCACCCTTCATTGACATGCCTGAATTACGGCGATGTTTCTTTTCGTTGATCGAATCTTTCTCGGAGAAGCGGAGATGGTCATACGATCACACATCGTTTGTTCAGAGCTTGACATATCCAAGACAAGCCAGCTCCCACTGCAGTTGCCCCAACTCCTCCACGGCTTGCACAATTCGCAGTAAATTGCAGACTTCTTCCATTGAATCAACTGAAAAATTCACTAACTAATCAACAGCAGCAAACAAAAACAAACGCATGTGAGGCGATCACATTGTGGGTTACAGAACGGCAAAACGCAACGGCAGAACGGCAACGATAATTTTAGTACATTGCGAATTGGTCGTTGTTACCGTTTTGCCGTTTTGCCGTTCTCATTATGTTTGACCCATAAGTTTCACTAGCAGATGTGCAATCGTTGCGAATATGGAGTCGGAAAAACAGCAGCGGCACAAATAAATTTTGCGCACGTACCTCGAAAATCCGGATCTTTCTCATCGTGCCATCAGCAGGAAGTTGGGAATGGTACATTCTACGGTGTCTCGTGTTTGAAATCGGTACCACGAACGTTTGACCATCGATCGGAAAGAAAAAAGCGGCAAAAATGGATCTCTGTATAGTGTTAAGGATCACAATCGGGTAGTTCAAGCTTTCAAAATGAATCTCAACAGTTCAGTTCGAGATGTGGCGAAGAAACTAAATCTAACCAAAACTTTCGTGCAAGATACGAAGAAACGTGAAGGACTACACACGTACAAAATGTCGTGAACCTCGAAAGAGGTTTTGGAGTGGTACAAGGCTAAGGAGGTCAATTTCGTGCCGAAGCATCCCAACCCCCCGAACGCACCGGAACTGCGGCCAATTAAAAAGTACTGGGCCATCATGAAGCAGGCACTGCGAAAGCATCCTAAGGAAGTGAAATCGGAGGAAGATATGAAGAAAAAAGGGATTGCCTCGCAAAAAAAAGTTGGTCCAAATGTTGTACAGGACCTTATGAGTAGTGTAAAGAAGAAGGTTCGTGCATTTGGATATGGAATTGAAATTGAATAAAACAAACATAAGAAAATATTCATAACATGTTTTATTTTACTCCCTGAAAGTTTGAGGATGATTGGTTGAACGGGCGAATTTTGCCGAATATTTGTGTGTGTCGCAATTTGATTCCGTACACCCTTTAAGCGCCAGTGGTTCTTCAAACTGCTGCGGTGCTGCCGCTGGATCTTCATCGTGAATGCCAGTTAGCAGAACCTTCACTGGAGCTGGTATTCCGAATCCATCGAAGAAAGTGGATAGTGGGGTAAGCTAACCGGGTGGTCTTCTTTCTGGAATACGAATCTTGAGTTGCTTGGCATGCGATCGTATCAGGCGATGTTGATCCTCAAGAAACACATTGTACCCAAGTAACACCACTTGTCATATTCATGTTAATAATACACGTTTTAGACCAAGCTTATGTTTTTTTTCTAACGTCAATAACTTAATTTCATACACGCATATAACCGAAAAAGCGCAATAAATGTGGCATTTTTTAACATCTTTTAGGTCATACCAGATGTTTTGTAGGACATCCATAAGACAAATATTATGTTCTGTGGATGCTTTCAACAGCATGCTTATAACATAATGATATGTTTGTCGAAGCAAGCACGGTATGAACAAAGTAAAAAAAATATAAACAAGATTTTTTAATGGCGAAACGATATCGTAGCTAATGGTATTTTACGCGTTAAAGATGATTGTTTATTACTTTTTCAAATGAGAAATAAAAACTGCTTTGCGCATGGAAGTTGTATCAAAATTGTATATGCGGCTCAAGGTTAGCAGTGCAACTTTCCGTTTTACCTTCCCGAATTTCATGCGCCATCGATTGGATTAAAACACGTAGAAGGTACCCCGAATAAATGATTGAATTTTAGTGAGATTTCTTTATGGAATTCACAAAAACCAACATGGCGATTTACCAAGTCTACAGTCCTACAGTACAAGTCTACAGTACGGGTAAAAACATTAGTAACACATTTGATTTTCAAATCTTCGTTTTTTATTTTCTGCGTTTTTTGTTGTAAAATTGAACCGAGAAATGTCAGTATGAATGAAAATACAAATACAATTTTTCTATTATGTTGTGCGTAGCTACATCTCAAAAGACTCCCCCACAAATTAAACGTAACAATTTATAAAAAATACTAAACATTCTCCCAAACTGTTGCTTTATGCTACATTTGAATAAACCCCTATGCCCAATTTGGCTTCTATTTGAATCAGTGAGTGGCATCACAATCTTACATTTAGGTAGTGTTTTATTTTATTCCAGTATTTCAAATAAACATATTTTCAGCCGTCACTGTATTGGATTCACAATCTATTCGGAATGATTTCACTATTGCATGAGGATGTTAAAAACATGTTTAAAATTCATCTTGAATGCAACCTATCAACATATTTACAAACATCTAGCATACACGCTATTTCCAAACAATCCAAAATGAAGTGCGTTTAACTCAAATCAGTCAAAAGTATGGATACTCAAAAGTGAGTAAAAATAGTTCGTAGTGGTAAGATGACAAACATCCTGAAAACTTTTTCAAGACCAGACATGTTTGGTATTTCATCCTCACGACTTTTTTACAACAAACTTCATATATTCTTGTCAAAGAAGATGTTTCTGGTGTTACTTGGGTAGTTGACTGATCCGATCTTCCCGATGACGCTTGCTGGTTCCCTAGGAGTTCGCTTGGTGGGCTTTGGCGTACACGGAATCTCCGTGCTTCCGGTTGAAAGCGTCATTTGCACCATCCTGTCTCAGGATGTGGTGACATCTTCACTTCTGCTTCGCCTGAGCAATGATAATACGATACGTAGTGGCCTTCCGAACATCATATCAGCCGATGATTTGCCTTCCAGCACAGAGGACAGACGTTCATCTTCGGTCTGCTACTTGTGTAGAACTTTAAACCGACATTACAAATGTATGTCGTTATGCTCCTGGTAGGCGGCGCTGCAGTTGTGTGATAACTGTCAGGTAAACGTTTATCAATAAAAAGCCTAGCACATAACCTGAAATTTTTTGTTTGTTTTTCTCTGCACTTGCTTTGTAAAGTGGCTGCCCAAATAAACTTTTACACACGTATTTCCAGAAAAGGTATATGGACATCAATGTCTGTTCTCTGTGCTTCCAGGTAGCTGGTCGAAGTGGAGCGGAATATTTGCCGAAACGCGAGTAGGACTTGTTTGAGCGTCTCTCCCCTCGAGCGGATTTTCCGGAGGCATCTCTTCAGGGTGTCCTCAATTCTTTCGGCTAAGCCATTTGATTATGAATGGTACGGAGCGATGCAGATGTGACAGATATCTTGATTTGACTGGTGCAGAAACTCTAGAATTCGTGGCTTAAGAACTGGGTGTCATTGTCCGAAACGAGTACCTGTGGAATGCCAAATGTAGCGAAGGTTTGATTCAGCAGTTTGACCGTGGTTTTCGTTGTCGTCGATTTGGTTGCGTGCACCTGGGGCCACTGAGCAATTCACATCTTTAAGGCTAGTATGCAGCTCAAAAGTAATGTGCATTAGGATAGGACAAGTAATGGTCAAGAAAGGCTTCTACTCTCAGAATTACTTACCTTGTATGCAGCTGAAAAGGAGGGCAAATTTCGTAACGGTAGTAACGCCTGCTCGTGTAATCTGAATGGGTCTCTCACTTTTCCTTCCGGAATAATATTCCGTTCGATTATTCCGCAAGGAAAACTGACATTTTGCCCATACTGGAGCAGTTGTTAAAATTACTTCCGTAGGAATGGTAAAATTTACTTCAGGTCTTTACTTGTCAGCTGCATACTAGACTTTTGAAAGTAAAATTGAGCACCAGCCTAGGGGTGAGATAGCTCTACTCTCAGTTGCTTTGATGCACCGAGTAATTCGTAAGTTATTCAATGTAGCTTCAATTAAATCTATCTTCATCGGTTCTGATCGGTTTCCAGGGTTTAAAAAAGTTTGCCTTCAAATTTGTTTGAAAAAATAGTGGTCATTCCGGTAATGGCAATAGAAGATGGAACATTGGCTAGCCCTATTCCACGACTTTGAAGTTTCGAGGAAAATTTAATATGTGATACGTGGTATGGATGGCTTTACTAAGGCCCAATGATCAAGTTTGATAACAGTATGCATAGATTGGTAATTTGCTAAACATCGATTCTAGTGAAGCTCGAAGCTTGAAGCATGGGTCGGAGTGCAGCAGACTTAGTTCGTTTGTCTCTTCTCCTGCCCTTGTTATACAACACCAGTTCAAAGTCTGACTGTCTGGCGCCATGATGCTGAATAGCAAATAGCAGGTCAAGTCGAAACTGGTGGGGTTTTACAAGGTATGACTTAATTGGAGACATGAAAATAACTTCTTCTCGAAAAAGGCAAAGGCTAATACTACACTCAGCGAAATAAACTTTGGATATTCGTAAGATTGCATTATGATTATTTGCTACAAGAAATCGTTATGAATTTCATCAATTTACCTTATGAAATATAATGTTGAAAAAATAAAAATATGGAGCAACCTGGATTCTAACCATGAACGTTGATGTTATGGGTCGAGTGACTTGACCACTAGTATATGTCAACACTTGTAAATAGGAAAGCTTAAAGGCGAACAACAATAACGTCGTGTAAAACAAAATCCATTCATAAGTCAACCTTATGAAATTTAAAGCATCATTCATAAGCTGAACCTTATGAAATTCTTAAGATTATTTGGCTGAGTGTGGTAGCAGTGAATACGATATCAAATTGTACAAGCAGATGTGTAGTTTGATGTAGTTTGTAGGTTAATCTCAAAATCAGAGCTAAATAGATAAAATTAAAACAATGAAAATTGTTAGCATCCAATTGTTCACACACTAGAGATATACTAACGAGCGGTTTGTTTGACAGATGCTGTGCGAAAACAGAGAGAAAACAAATGATAGTGCTAGCTTGCTAAGCAACGTGAGTTACTCGAGGTACCTCAAAAGCAACTCTGAAATTGCTTGCGATAAGGAGCTGTCTTGCCCCTTCCCGAATAAAAAAGTATAATAGATTAACAATCAAATGTATTGTAACCATACAATAGAATCAATAGTATGTACAATAGCATGCGATCGTTTTGTTCGCGACGATAAGATAACATTAGGACTTACTGTTTCTTCAATAGAATCTATTGTAAATTGAGACACCAACAATAGAATGAGGCCCAACAAACATCAGTGTTGAATTAGAGCTTGTTCAAGCAAATTTGGAGAAGCTATTCAGCTGTTTCTTCTAGAATAGCTGAATAGCTTCTCCAAATTTGTTTGAACAAGCTCTAATTCAACACCGATGTTTGTGGAGGGGGGGGGGGGGGGTTGCTATGTATCGTAACAATAAAAATTATCACTTTTTTCTGAAAAAATTTGAGTTAATAAATATCAATTGTATTGTTGCACAATTGTTGAAAATTCTAGCATAAGGGGTGTATAGTAGAGCTATTGTAATTACAATGCACAGTGGGCCAGGAGACGAAATTAGCAAGACAAAACCTCTAGCGCTTTGAGCATGCATTTTATCAAGATGATTGCTTCAGCATTGTTGCTCAGTTTTATCTGCGCCACAATTTGGTTATAAAAATTAGTTCCAATTTTCACCGCAAGGGCGGCGCTGCGATACTAACTTTTTTATTTCGCCTTCTAGCGGTTTGATGTTTTGGGCAAAGTTGTAGAACATAAAATAATAAGAAAGTTTGCCGAAGACATCAAAGTTCTCTACAAATAACAAAGTTACGATTAGTTTTGTAAATTTTAACTGAAATTTACGTTTTTTCTACTAATTTTCATATTTTCGTCAAAAATGTTATTTTTGGTACCATTTTTGTGTTGAATCTTATAATTTGCGTATGTTTTGGAAATGTTCGCATAGTTTTGGGACATAACAAGCGAAATATTAGCCAAAACTTTGAAAAATATCATGAATTTCAAAATTAATTTTCTCAAAAAATTGCAAGTTGTTGCAAAAAATTACTCATGTTTCAGAAAGTACCTTATGTGACCTTTCAATTCTGAAATTATGCCCGATACATATTTTGATATATTTGAGATATCGTATTTTAAACTTTTGATGATTTTAGCCCGAACTCAATGCTATAATTGATTGCTTTTTGCGTATACATACATATGCATTCCATTGTACAAAATCTGATATGTTTTCATGTCAACATGTCAAATGGAATTATTTTTTCACCTCGAATATCTCTATTTTTAATCTGTAAAAGATAGTGTGCTATAAAAGTCAATTAGAAATAAGTATTCCTCTGCACTTGTATTCGTGTGTCGACGAATACGATTGATCGCTGACACACATATTTGTTTACTTCACTGTCAAAACCAAGGGGTCATCATCGAAGCAAATGTTGAAGCATGAGCCTGTGCACGCTGCCATAATTCTATTGCCTTTTTGATATTACTGTTAGCCGTGTTTTGGTGTTGCCTCACTCATTTCCACGAGAATATTGAAAACGTGCCTCACAGTAATTTTTTCTATGTCCATGAGTGCACGGATGTTGATGAAATATCAAAGCAACCACGACTTTCCCCATTACATTTGAATACGCCTCAAAACTTCAAATCTCAAACGTCAAATGTCATAATAATTGTGTAGTTATCAACCGTTTGGAAGCGCTGGTTTACCCTTTTGGTTCTTTCGGCAGATTACTTCTAGTTTGTGGTTGGTGCCTTCTACAGATCACTATGGCTCAAGGTAGGTTATTTTATTATTAGCGTGCAGTATTCGCGTACGAGAAAAAGTAGAATTATTCCTACAGAATCTTCCACTTGGTGATGTGGCATCGTATGTGAAGAAGAAAATAACATGTCCTGATAATAACATGTTTTCTGATTCCGTTCAAAACTCACTACGTTTGCTACTATCAAATATTGAATCACGATACGCAAAGTGCCACCGCATAAAGAGTTTGTTTTTCCTGAAACATTCAAAATGGCTGGATTCAAACTTTAAAATTTTGAATAATATTCCGAAGAAAAATGTTGGTGGAAGGAAGAAAATATCTTTTGGTGCAGTAACCCCTAGGACCAGGCTCCGTAAAACCAAAGATTTGCGAGAAAAACACACCACAGCAGAATTGGTTTCAGATACGGTAACGGCATTAAGGACTGATGGATATCGTTCCGTTGCTTGGGTTGTCGAGCACCTATTTGCATTTCCTGAGAAAGCTTCCCGTTTCAAAAAACTTGCTCTATCTGTTGAACCAGAGATGAAACGTTTTACAGTCGACGATGCATTGAGGTTTTTATGTGAAAACGATCTAACAAAACAACAGTACCAAAACATAAGGAACATGACGCTAAAAAAAAGGATATGACATTTATCCAGCATACAATGACATCCGCGATAATAAAAGTACTTGTTATCCACGTGGTAAGCACAAATTCATTTAATTATGTTCTTGTCTAAACAGCTTCCAATAGATCGACAATTCTTTCAAGTTTTGGATTTTGTGGTGGTTTTGAGTCGATTTTTTAATAATTCTAAATTATTTCAAAATTACTTTAACTCTCCAATTGAAAAAAAAAAATATTTCCTCAAAAGTTTTCAATTTTTTTTTAATAAAACCAAAAAATTTAAAAATTGGAACAATTCCCAATTGATTGGAAGCTGTTTCATGGCGGAATGTGAGCTGTATCAAAGTTTATTTGCAAACTATATTGGGCACGCAAATGATAATAACCTTTACAATAAAGTTTTAAAAGTTTGCATGTTTGAACGTATTTCAGATATTTCCATCGGCCATCATGCGCAGAAGTTCCTCTTCAAAATCTTGTTGACCATACGGTAGAGCGTCTCTTCATGACACTGAATAAATATATTGAACCGTACATTCATGAACAGGGAAATTTATGTGTTATTTTAAAATGGGGATTGGATGGTTCAAGCAACCACTCACGGTATAAAATGACATTTTTTGAAGAAGTTGGCGATGATGTTATATCATGTAATGACTCGCATATTTTTTTGATTTGCCTGGTTCCTTTGCGAATATATTTCAACGCAGTCTCCGGCGAACGACAAGAAGTTTGGAGCAACAACAGTCCATCATCCATCAATTTGTGCCGCCCCATCAAAATGGTTTTTCAAAAAGAAACTGCTGATCTTATCAAACGAGAAGTGGAGAGTATGATGTTACAAATACAAAATTTGAAAGCAACCACATTGACGATAAATAGGATTTCTGTAGATGTTTCTTCTGAGTTAATTTTGAGTATGGTCGATGGCAAAGTTATTAACAGCTTCACAGGAACAAGTTCCCAGGCGTGCAATCTTTGCGGAGCATCAGGCAAAAAACTCAGTAATCCCATCGAAGCCCAAATATGTGACGATCGCAATAAAATTGAAACCATTCCTGTTTTGCATGCTTACATAAGAAGTATGGAGCTTCTGCTTAATGTTTCGTACAGAATCCCACTCAAAAAATGGCGTATAAATAAAGGAAACGAAACCTTTCTTGAACGGCAACGTGCAATTAGAGAAGAATTCAAGAAGATTGGGCTGAGAATAAGTGAACCTTTGCCATCCGGAGGTAACTGCATTTTTCTTCTTTATCGGGAAGTAGATCCCTTTATCTTTATTTTTTCATCAGGTAACACAAATGATGGCAACACTGCTAGAAGATTCTTTCAAGATCCAGAAACAACGGCAAGAATTACAGGACTTGAGGTGGACATCGTTCGTCGAGTCGCTACACTTCTTTGCGCGCTATCATCGAAATTAGAAATCGACGTCAAATCATTCGAAACCTATGCAGAAGAAACTAGAAAGTTGTATGTCCATTATTATGATTATTATCCCCTTTCGCCTTCAGTTCACAGGATCTTGGTACATGGATCTGAAATAATAAGTCATTGCGAAATTCCTATTGGACTATTGTCGGAAGAAGCACAAGAGCGTCGGAACAAATCGATCAGAAAATTTCGGGAGCACCATTCTCGACAATTCAGTCGCCTGGCGAACATCAAAGATGTATTTAGAAGACTTTTGCTAACATCTGACCCCGTGATGACACTCACAAAACAGTTTCCTCAAACCGGTTAAAAATCAATTTCCAGAATCCGTACAAAACCTGTTGAAATAATAGTAAATATAAAATAAAAAATAGTTGCTAGATCAAAAATATTAATTATAATTAATCCAGATATCTCAAATATATCAAAATATGTATCGGGCATAATTTCAGAATTGAAAGGTCACATATGGTACTTTCTGAAACATGAGTAATTTTTTGCAACAACTTGCAATTTTTTGAGAAAATTAATTTTGAAATTCATGATATTTTTCAAAGTTTTGGCTAATATTTCGCTTGTTATGTCCCAAAACTATGCGAACATTTCCAAAACATACGCAAATTATAAGGTTCAACACATAAATGGTACCAAAAATAACATATTTGACGAAAATATGAAAATTAGTAGAAAAAACGTAAATTTCAGTTAAATTTTACAAAACTAATCGTAACTTTGTTATTTGTAGACATAGAACTTTGGTGTCTTCGGCAAACTTTCTTATTATTTTATGTTCTACAACTTTGCCGGAAACATCAAACCGCTAGAAGGCGAAATAAAAAAGTTAGTATCGCAGCGCCGCCCTTGCGGTGAAAATTGGAACTAATTTTTATTACCAAATTGTGGCGCAGATAAAACTGAGCAACAATGCTGAAGCAATCATCTTGATAAAATGCATGCTCAAAGCGCTAGAGGTTTTGTCTTGCTAATTTCGTCTCCTGGCCCAGTGTGCAATGTACATTTTTGATTTGTCTGATACATGAACACTAAGATTCATGATCGGCAATACATTTTGTTGTTATTTTATATTATTAAACTGTAATTGTATCGTTATTTTTATCCGGGTTGGCACCAGCCGAGAAATTTGTGAAGCAGCTGGGCCAACCGTTTCGGATGTGTTTAGCAATGACTTGGAGTATGGCGCCCATCAATGTAGTTGCTGCGCTGCTGCTTAGACATCCCTAGTTTTACAGCATAGGTCAGCATGACAGTCCGCGTGCGCTGGTGTTAGTACAGAGCGATGCAATGAGAATCAGTAGAAGTATCCGTAGAGTAGAAAACCCAAATAATGGACTGAGAGGTAGGAAAGATAATCGCCATTGTAATTAATTAATCGTTGGCAAAAAGGTTACGTGGAATGCAGTTTATTTCTAATTTGGTTTGAATCGAAGTGAGCAAAACGATGCGGAAAAACGATTCTGATTCCAGAATAATTCCGTAGTTACAGTAATTTAGCGGTGAATGCCGGCAACAAAAAATATACCTGCAACCGAAAGGGAAAATAGATCCACCAACCCGTTTATTCTCACCTGCATACGGTCTACGACTAAAACAGCGGTTCCCAATATCGACCCTTAATCGATTAAAAAAGTTAGAAGAGGAAGTACCTTCTATGTTGTGTCGGAAATAATGTTTTCCAGATCTTCCTAAAGGCTGAGTGCTGCGATGACGTATTCTTCCTCGAGTTGGTGGGTTCGGTCGGTTAGCTAGCACATTCGAACTCGTTCGTGGACACATGTTAAATCTCAAAGTCGTAGTTCAGTACCGTTGGAGTCGGTTTGCAGTGTGTAGTGGAATGCTCTTATTGTGATCGAAGATGGAAAGGAATGGTTTGTGGTCGGTCAGCAGTGTGCAGTGGCGTCTCATCAAACAGTTGTGGACTTTGCTCACCGCATAGACCAACACGAGAACCTCCTTCTGCTTTATGGCATTCCAGGGCCATCGCCATTTCACGTCCTTCTTCAGCAGCTGGTCCATCGGATGCAATTCGTGTTTGTTGTACACGAACCTACCGTAGATGTTGACCGCACTTAGGCAAGAAGTTCGACGTTCGTTGGCGGTGGGAATGCAGCAATGGCCTTCACTTTCTCGGAACCTGGACGGGTGCCTTTTTTTTTCCACGATACGCCCCAAGCAACCGAGTTGTGTTTGGAAGAAATGGTAATCCTCGGCCTTGACGCGGAAGCCGTACTCCTTTAATTGCTGGAAAAATAGGTTGATTGACGCTGCGTGTAACTTGATGTCCTTCTTGAACACGGCAGTATGGCCAAAAAGTACTTATAGGAGGGGTAGTGTGAACGAAGGTAAAATCCAAATTCGAGTGAAAATGCCCTACATGACGAATAGGATACTGCCCTACGCATACTATCCCGGTCGGAGTGTCGAGGTTACCACTAGTGAGCCACAGAGTACCAGCGGTAGCAAGGTGCGTAGGACAGCCGGGCAACCGGTCCACCAATCAAGCCAACCTAAGCGTGGTCGGTCGCATCAAGGCCATCCATCCCGACCGAAGAGTGACCCGAAGGTGTTGGTGGTGTGCGATTAGGAAATCCATGTTGGAGTGAAAAAGCCCTACACGTCCAATAGGATACCGTACACGACGGCGAGCGAGCGACAACGACAAAGAGGTTCACGATGAGCATAAATGTCATACAGCTACCTCGCTGTGCTGAAAGGATAGCGACCGTAGCAGGTATTATGGCCCGACACAAAAGAGCGAACAACTGGAAGTCTTTTGGCATTGTCTTGCTTGTGGGCGCACTCGTACTCGGCGCGATGGCGGCTGGCCTGCATCTACGCACAGTGATGCAACGAGCCTAGTGGTGTGGCCAAAACCTATAGCGCCACGTGTATGCTTCCTACAGGTTTGCAGTCTTAGAGAAAGTTGTTCACTTGAAAAAGCGGCATCTTTTGGCGGTTTTGATTAGTTCCTATTTCCTCCGCATAGGTGTCACTCGATTCTATACTTTTAAGGGAGCGTCCTAGAAAGATAGTTTTTTTTGACCAAGTTGTTTATTAGACCATGCTGATATATGTTGTCGAAGACGTCAAAGACCTATCTTACACAGAAAACAAAATATTGGCAAATTAAAAAAAAAAATACCGCAAAAAGTCGTTTTTACTACTTTATGGCGAATAAAGATCTGCAATATAATAAAATGTAAGCAATGCAATATTGTCAAAATGCTGCAACTTGTTCATTCCAGACACATTTTGCTATATATCACATACATGAATACAAATATTTTTACAATCATGTTGTAAAATCGAGGTGATTTCAAATAACAATTACTCAAAATATAGCAAAAAGTAGAAGCCAATTTTTTGGAGAGCTTAGTGTAAACGTGGTTGGATATTTGAAAGCATGCAGTTCAACGGAGAACAAGCAGGGTTTTTTTTTGTAAAAAAAAAAAACATTTTAATATATTTAGGTTTATTTCATTCAACTTGATTGTATTCTAGGAGTAGCAATGATGGCAGTAGGTCACTGGATTGTTGCGACTATAAGACTGGGTACGCCGGTTCGTCTCGTGCGGCTGGCGTAGTGTGGCGCTGATGCCCTTCAACGAATGCAGTGTATTCTCCACAAGCCCAGCTGCTATTACCTTGAACAAATTAGAGTGCTCTAATCAGACTATCCTACGGCCGAGAATAATCTTGCATGGAATAATGTAATATGACCTCGGTCTTAATATTCATTGGTTTGTAATCCTGATCAAGAGGTAATGATTAATAGAAGTAGTTGGGAGCATTAGTATTACGGCGTGAGAGGTGAAGCTCGTACACCGTCGTAAGACTAACGTAAGCGAAAGCATTTGCCATGGATGCTTTCATTAATCAAGAGCGAAAGTTAGAAGATCGAAGGCGATTAGATACCGCCCTAGTTCTAACCATAAACTATGCCTAACTATGCCAATTAGCAATCGGGAGACGCTACATTATGGTGCTCTCAGTTGCTTCCGGGAAATCAAAATTAGGTTCCGGGGGAAGTATGGTTGCAAAGTTAAAACCTAAAGGAATTGACGGGAGGGGACCATCAGGAGTAGAGCCTGCGGCTTAATTTGACTCAACACGGTAAAACTTACCAGGTCCGAACTTATTGAGGTAAGACAGATTAATGACTCTTTTAAAAATTAAGGGTAGTGGTGCATGGCCGTTCTTAATTCGTGGAATGATTTGTCTGATTAATTCCGATAACGAACGTGACTTAATCAAATTGAATAGAATGCTCTCAGCAGTCCCATGTCGATACCGACGGTCGGGCCATGTGCGGTTTCGGCCGTGCGGGCCCACCGCCGTTGTAGTGTGACCTGATAAAACGTCAACTCATCGAGGTTGACTTCTGCTTATAAGGACAATTTGTGTTCAGCAAAATGAGATTGAGCGATAACACGTCCGTGATGCCCTTAGATATTCTGTTCTGCACGCCCGCTACAATGTGGGCAGCAGCACGTATCTTAGGCCGAGAGGTCCGAGAAATCGCTTAAATGCTCATTTACTCAGGATTTTTGATTGAAATGGGCCATATGGACCTGAAAGAAGGTGAACTGCAGAACACATGAACACCGACAAGTTCAACGCATATTGCACATCGTACAATAGTACGATGCACACATTTTTGAGTGTCTATATTTATCCATTCAACTATACGTGTGCGTGCGCGTTTCACTTCGGGTGTATGGGCGCACGGGCCTCTCGGTGGACCCCAACGATCTGCCGGGCACGTATGCGTAGTGATGTTTTCCCAGCGCCGCCCCAGCGCGCCGGTAAAACATTGAAGATAGTCAGGGCGTGCCACCTCTAACCACGGTTAGCGCGAGTTGATGAATACATCCCACATCATCCCAGGTATGGTTGCCATTGTATTCCATCACACACACCCGATAACAACCCGATAACGAGCATATCATATATAGCTATAGCCCTATAGCTATTCTGAGAAAAATGCTATCGTTATACCGACAATTATATCATGGTTAGGATAACTATTGCATATAATGGTTCCAATAATCATGAAAATGGGTGAATTCACCTTATTCATGGCATTCTTGACTATGATCATGGTAACGAGGACTATTCCGACATTATGGTAAATGTTGTATCAACATTTTTTAATGGTCGTTTTGACCATGATCATAGTCGGTACAAAATCACTATACTGCAACAGTCATCCTAACGCCCAATAATGGTAAAATTGACTATCAAATTTGTCTCTGTGTATGTTTCTACATTTTAAAACAATCATGGCTGGAGCTGGATCCATTTCCCCTTTTGAATTTCAACAAATAACCGTGTACAATAAGGATGCATTTTGCTTCATGGGCTCGACTACACTGTCATCGTCATGTTGACAGTTTCCCATCTTTCAGAAGATTGTCGTTCCGTTCTCGAAAATTATGTAAATTCGCCGAAAAACCCGAATCGAACGTTTCCGGCTATTTTCCGCACAAAGGCTTCAAAATTGGCCCCAAATTCGGTTCTTTATGACCCGATCATCTACCAGAGAGTTGAGAAACATGGTAGGTATGCCCTTCAGCTCACACGAATCGATATCTGACTCGGATTTCCTCTGAATCAGTTATAGTTCTCAAGCTGCGCGAACCCATAACAAACAACCCTCGGGCAATAACAAAAATAAAACTCGCTGATCGGAGGGAGACTTACCGGGATGCTTCTGAACACCGCATACCAACTGCCGGGGAAGATACTGCTCTCCGTTAGCAATGGATCCCTTTTGCAGCGCATTCCATCGACGATTACAAATCGGGTTCAAGCCGGAACCGCTCGCCGGAAGCAACTGTTGCGTTGTGCATTTCTAAGCCCAGCCTGTCTATACCATCAGAACCAGGGAGATGGAAACAACGGTCGGCTACTCGGGGGCCCACCGAATGTTCCCTTCTATAAGTGCTTTTCCTCGTCGCTTAAGAAGGAAGATTTTCAAATCAAGTCAGTCGAAGGAGCGGAGATACTTCAGAATGTTCTGCAGAAGAACAAACAGATGCTACAGGAGAAAAAGAAGGTGATTATACAGGACATACGCGAAAGAAAGGACAAGGTAAAGGAGCGAGTGGAGGAAGTAATCGAGCGGGAGAATGTGGCAACGATTCCCAACTTGCTGTGCATCGGGAGAATCGTCATGTCGCCATACTTGGGCTATGTGATTGTTCAATCGGAATTTTCACTGGCCATGGGCATGCTGGTTGTGGCTGGATTGACCGACTTGGCGGATGGTTCCATTGCAAGACACTGGCCTAGTCAGGCAAGCCGGTTGGGTTCATTCTTGGATCCGATGGCGGACAAGATTCTGGTCGGATCGCTGGTGATTTCGATGAGTTACGCGGAACTACTGCCACTGTGGTTGACTGGAATGATCCTGTTTAGGGACCTGTTCCTGATCGGAGCCGGATTTGTGATACGCTACATTAGTCTACCTCAGCCGGTGAGATTCTTTGTGGATAGAACTTTTGCATGTTTAGAATGATTTTCTGAACTATGGTTATCTTGCAGCGCACATTGTCACGTTACTTTGATGTTACGCACGCAACTGCTCAGCTCGCACCGACCTTTATCAGCAAGGTAAACACTGCCGTACAGCTGGTCGCAGTGGCCACCACTTTGGGGGCCCCAATCTGGAACTATGTGGATCATCCGTATCTGCATGCTCTCTGGTACTTGACAGGATTCACCACGGTGGCCGCTGCCTTAAGCTACATCATCAACAAGGACACTTACAAGATTCTGAAGAAGAATCAGCAGCCTTGAAGCCCTCCCAGTTTGATTTGTTATGTTTTTTGTTCTGCTAACTATAATTTGTTCCTTTCCAAGCTTGGAACTCCCTTCAAACAAAATTGTATATACCATTTGAATAAAAATCACGGGCTAGGTATCCTAAGGACCACATTGATCGATTTCGTTCATATCTTTGCCAGAACAATACTTGAAGCAGCTTTCTATGTTTACGGTGCAAGACTCAATCATCATTTAACGAACTGAATCGAAAAATATTCCGTAAACTGAATCAATTTGCCGTCATAACGCAAAGAGAAACCCGATAATGAGACATCGATCATTGCAGCTACGTCCTTATGATACTAAGCGAGAAAAGGACTTTCTTGTACAAAAAAAAATACTCGCATCATTTTATTCAAGTAGCAACAATATATTTTGGCTGTTTGTACATCTCATAGGCAAACTCTTCCGTATGATTCGGATCGTACTCAACACCAATATAATCAAACTCCAACCTAAACTGTCCCTCTTGACTACCGCGGGCTCCCACCGAGAATCCAAGACTGCTGATTCTGTTCAATGGAACTGGTCCCTGGTTGTCCTGAACTCGCCCCTTGGAAGCAAGGAAAAACTTCGAAAATGGAATCCTCACGTACTGCCAATGAGGACCACCCCTGGTATACAGCACATAATGATAGATATCGTTCCACAGTATGTCGTAATAACCCTCCGACGCAAGATTGATCAAATAGGAACGACCATCGCCGCGAATTCTCATCACCAAGGTGTTGTACGGCTCCCACTCGTAGAAAGCATCTCTTTTAAACGATTTCTACAAAGGAATCATTCATTCAACTCCCTGTCAACCAGCACACTATCAACTACTCACCCTAACTCGCAGGCTTCTCATGTTGGCATATCCAGACCGTTTGATTCGTCCATCCTTCGGCACTCGACTTTCCAACGTTCCGTGAAACAATCCGAAACCTGCCGGACTCAGCTCGAACTTGGCCTCAGTGAAACCTTCATTGTGATCCTTGTCCGTCGTCAGGACCCAGCGATCTAAATCCTTTTCCGATTCAAAGTTGAATACAACGTCGGTCTCGCCCGGTCGGAACACCACCAACGGATCGCTGGCCAACTTTTCCTTCCACTCCTGGTTGAACAGGGCAAATTCCTCTTGCAGTTCCTTCAACCCATCTAGAATCAGCTGCTTGCGCGACACCTTCTTCCCGGGTGATGTGTTGTATCCGCCCTTGCGGTCCTTCTCCCAGAACAGAGTATTGGCAAATCTTACCGGAACGAGTGGGTGTTGCGACGGAGGGAGAAGTTTCGGTCCATGGCTAACGCTCGATAGATGCGAATAGTTGCGGAAGGCACAGATTGCACTTTTAAATAGGTTAAAGTTTATTTTTGTGTGGCACAGGGCCATGTTGACCGGATTGTGGTGGAGATTATTGATGAATTACCGAATTTTCACATCTTATGCGAGAAAATCAGCGAGTTGCACAACTACTTGCCAGAATCGGAACGAAAACAAACAAGCGATCACAACAGAGAAGATAAAGGATTGCGATGTTTTGCGATGTTTTTTTTACACAGAATACACGCTCATTCAATATTACTCTAAAGTAACTCACTTTTGTATTTTCAGCTAACACACACGCTAAGATGAGAATACCTAAAATTAGGTATTAATTTTACCTAAAATTAGGTATTGTTGACAATACCCAAAATATCGGTAATATTAAACGATAATAAACAGTAATTTTTACTGAAATTTGGGTAATGTTCATTTGTCAATATTGGACGTTATTATTTACCCAAAATTTTCAATACTGAACCAGTCGCCATTTTTCTAATCGAAAACGTAATAATTTTTCTAATTAATGTCCCGAAATTTGAAGCAATAACTTTTGCATTCTTTTTTTTTTAGATTCTAACTCCAACGAGAATCCCGAAGTGCAATCCCGCTTCACTCCGGAGCGAAAAAAGGAACGTGTGTGAACCCAAAATGTTTGGTTGGCGCAGAAAAAATATTTCAGTAATGGAGGAATACAGGTAACGCAAAAAAGTAGAGGTTAAACGTCGTTGATAAAATTCTTGAAAAATTCTTTTCGTCGCTCTTGAAAAATTCTTTTTCGTGCTGTTCAAGCAGAGTAATTGTTGATAAAAAAAAAAGAATATAATCGAATTATGGAGAATGTGAGCTGTTTAGTGGAATACCTGTAACTAGAAAATAAGAAGAATGATTAGTAATTTCCATTTAATTCCAACTACCTTTATTGCTTATCTTGACAGATACGCGTATTTCGTCTACAATGTGCAGACTTCTTCAGTGTCGTGTACTAATACTCGACTGAATAGTATTGGCGAAATGTTAGTACACGACACTGAAGAAGTCTGCACATTGTAGACGAAATACGCGTATCTGTCAAGATAAGCAATAAAGGTAGTTGGAATTAAATGGAAATTACTAATCATTCTTCTTATTTTCTAGAATATAATCGTCGATAATGACGATACTAAGAAAGTTATTATCAATTTCAGTTTTCGATACTACGATGTTTAACCTCACTTTAGCTTTACATGGATTACCCCATACTTTATTGATACTTATTTTTTGAATACAGCAAAAAAATGAGATTTTTATACATTTGAACATTTAATATTGTTTCTCCTTATGTTCCGAAATTGAAATACTTATCCGAATGTATAAATTGTTAAATTGAAGCATTCTGTAAAATATAACTACAAAATAATACCCAATATTCAGTAAAAAGTAACGATAAAAAAAAACGGTAATTTTTAACGTTAATCTTCTTTCAATACTATTACCCAATATTAGGTAATCTGTGTTTACGCATAATTTTGGTATGTGCACTTTTGAGCGATTATCGTTACTTTTTAACGATCTTTAGGTATTCTCATCTTAGCGTGCAGCGTTAGATACGGAAACATCCGGCAACTCACATATAAAAAGAAATCAATCTATAAAATAGCATTTTTAAATTATCAAGATTTTCGTTTTGAATCGACTTGATGTCATCGTCGCTCTAATACACTAATACATAATAGGGATAGAGCTAGCACATTGATTTCTGCAGCGAAAAAACGCTACGCCGACAGACACTTTAACCCAGATCTGCCCGCCGAAAAGCTCTGGCATAACCTGAGAAGAGACGGCATCCACAACAACCCGAAGAATAACACCCCATCCGATGGAACTGATGCAGAAAGCCTCAGCAAGTTTTTCGCCGAAGGTCACAGACAACAGTCTCACGTAATTCAACGAACCCCTCCTTCTGAACCCCATCATAGGACGGAAGAAGACCGCGGAGCTGCTGACTTCAGTTTTCGGCATACTGACGTCAACGAAGTCTGCCGAAAAATATACGAAATACAAATTAACGCTATAGGCTCAGACGAGATACCCATTTCTTTTATCAAACTGCTGTACCCAGTCATCCTACCTTTTCTCACGCATCTGTTTAACTCAATTATCGACACACGCTTATTTCCTTCAGCATGACAAAAAAAGGATTAATTACTCCCATACCGAAGTCCACCAACCCAACGCAGCCAAAGGACTTCCGGCCGATCCGCGTACTACCAGCAATATCCTCGACAAGATCTTTCTTGTCCAAATCACGGAGCATCTGGGCGAGGCTGACCCGCCGCTGCTAGCATGCAACCAATCTGGTTATAGGAAAGGTTTTAGTACGACTACTGCTCTCACGCAAGTTGTCCATGACATCTACAGCAACTTTGATGACGACCGCTGCACAGTCATGGTGTTGGTAGACTTCTCGCTTGCCTTCAACTGTGTTAACCATCGGACCCTGGAGAACAAGCTTTTTAATGAATTCAGGTTCTCACGTGCCGCATGCAAACTGATCTCACCATTTCTTAAAGAGCGCTCCCAAAGCGTCCGCCTAGGAAACACCATGTCTGCCGAAAGGGAGACGCCGGACGGTACACCGCAGGGGTCATGTCTCAGCGCGCTATTGTTCAGTCTCTACATGAATAGCTTACCCAGAACGCTGAAATGTGAGTGGCAGCTGTATGCAGACGACCTCCAAATCTATCTATCTGGCCCCGGTGGCGAAATCGACCAACTGGTACGTATAATTAACAAGAATCTAATCGAGGTAGTGGACTGGGCCAAACTGAACTGTCTTTTACCGAACCCGAGAAAAACACAGGCCATTGTGTTCAGTAAAAACGGCTCCATTACCCCACAACAAGCTATCATCTTCGGTGGCATTGCGATTCCGCTTAGCATTACTGTTAAAAACCTCGGACTACACATGGATAGCCAGCTGCGCTGGACAGACCAAGTGAACGACGTTGTAATGAAGGTCTACCTCAGAACATTCCGGCGATTTGCAACTGTTCTATCGCTGCCGACACGTCTTAAGTTGGTGCGAGCTGTGATAGTTCCGTTCTTCACTTATTGCGACGTAGTGTACTACCCCGGACTGTCTGCTGCTCTCCGGTCGCAGCTGCACCGCTGTTTTAAATCAGCATGTCGATTTGTGCACAACCTTCGCCGACGCGACATAACAGCTGCAGTGCAGAACTCCATTTTTGGGCATGATCTGCCAGCAAACTACCAGCTTCGAATCTGCTGTTTCATGAAGCAGGCACATGAGAAGTCATTCCCTGGTTACCTCATGCAGCACCTACAACACGGGCGTCAGGAACGTTCCGCCGGTTTCATCATCCCACGGCATACTACATCCAGCGGCAAGAGTGTTCTAGTTAGTGGAGTATCCAGCTGGAACACATTGTCGATCACAACAAAACACGAATACCGAACGGATGTTTTCAAACGAGCAATAATTAGGATTAACTAAACAAATAAAACCACTTCATGGTCTTCTTTTTTTGCCTCCAAGTTTTGTTCGCTCCTAATATACATTTTATTAATATTTTCACTACAAGTTTCCTTGCCCTGATACAAAGTGTTAAACTAACAGGATTATCGTACTGAATAAAATTACCAATTACCAATTACCGATACACGCAGAAAAAGTACCGGTAGAAACACGATGAAACACGTCAAGAGTGCACTGCTGTCAGAAGTAGAATGATGACGATTTGCATGTTGACGACAACAATGCACAGTCGTTAAATATACACACATTCACACCCACGCCGATTAGTCTATGACTTTGTCGTTCGCTTGAGTACCCATTATTGAGTGTAGCTCAGCTTCTTTTCAGTTTCTTTCCACCTCTCACCTAACGTGGAGATAAGGATCTGACAAGAAGGTCTGACCTGGCCTCACGGAGAAAATACAGACCCGTTTGAAAAAACAAACTTGTTTGTTGACATCCAAACTAAAAAACTAGTTGTTTTAAAAATCCGTTTTGTTGTTTCAAACCAACGATCTTGTTTTGAAACAAACTGACAGGTTGTTTGTTTCTACATAAAGAAATTACTATAGAAAATATGTTTGTTCTAAATTATTATTTTTTGTCCCCACTTTGAAAGGGGTTTGTTATTGCCTTAAACACAGGTTACGTTGACTCAGGAAAACCCATTAAAATTTTAGATTCATTCAACTAAAGTGGCGGCTAAATCAAACTAATATTTTGTTTGGAGAAAAAATACTAAAAATTTAGTTTGAACCACTATTACTTTGTGTTATTTCATTTTCCGTCATGTAGTCCCGCTACATACTCTGACTACATACTCAATAATAAACAAAATATTACTTTAAAAACCTGAATATAGTAGAAAGGCTTACATTAACATTTGTAAATACAGTGACCATTCGCTACTTGCAATTTCGTTAATTGTAACGTCTTTTAATTGCAAGTTCACTAATTGCAACGTGTTGCAATTAAAAAGCAATTAACTGTCATATGCAAATATCAAGCAGTGATCTGTCATTTAACTCAAGGAGTTCACGAGTTTTTGACACTCGATTTGACGTTGTAAAATGTTGCAATGAGCGAATGCCATTCGCTCATTGCAATGTAAACATATTGCAATGAACGAATGGTTTCTGTATCTCTTTTTTTTTCCTTTGTTCGAGACAAACACCACTGTGACCAGTAATTTGATCTGTTGTAGTATACCCCGTATCCTTTTTTTAGGGTTGACAAGTTACTTCATCACTATTAAAAAAATATGAAATATTCGGTGTTGTTACAGTTGTCATTGTTTGTTTTGTTGGCAATGAATCGAGTTTAATTGAAAGTTTCCGCAATTTAAACCCTTTGAGGAGTAAGAGCACTCTTCAAAGGCGCGCTAGTCAAAACCGGGTTCATTGCAAAGTATCAGGCAAAACCGGGTTCATTGCAAAGAAAAAAAAACAATGACTCCGATACTGACCATGCATCAGAACCCTAGTCATAACCAATTCAAATTATAGAACATCAAATAGAAAATGAATATTCACATAAATGAAGATTAACCATGTTTTCCTTACTCCAAGCTCATCCTCGGACGCTTGTTAGTATCCACTTGCCAGATCGGCCGTTTCACTGGGGACTTTCTTTTTTTCCCCCTTCTGGCTTCAACCTGGGATTCAGGGTCTTTTATTGGCTCCGAGGGGAATTAGGCGGAAAAACCTCCCTTACACTGAGTATCTAAGGTAGAGCAAACAAAGATAGAAAAAAAAGAATCAGAGCTATAAAGAATAAAAGAGATTCAATATATATATATATAATTTTTACATTTCTTTTTAAGTTTATTTAAAAAAAATATTAAGGAAAGGAAAAGGGGAAAGGGAAGGGAAAATTACCGTCCAACGTCCAACCGTTTTCACGCTCCACACAGCGGAAATCTTCGGCTCTACGGCGCTCCTGTGGCCTGCTCCGATTTGCCACGAATATTCCGTCCGACGGAGTTCACTTTTTCGGACACCCAGGCCTTTGCCCACTTGATGCCGATACACTTAACTGTCCTCGCCACTTCACGGCTCGCACGTACTTTTCCTGCACGAAAAGTAAAGAGAAAAAATGTTCGATTGAGCACTAAAATATACTAAGCGATCTCGCACTAAAATAAACTGAAACCTCTTTTGATGTTTTTACCTTATTAGATCTCGAACACAGTGGTGACAGCTGCTTTTATCAGCTGATTACCTATCGTGGTATGGGAGCCTTCTTTTTGACAATGAGGGTCAACTGTGAGCGCGCACAGCATTGCGCGTAACGGTTGTCACAGCAAATGTAGGAATAGGGATGTCAAGGATGGGAAATGGGTGATAAAATGCGATAATATATTCTAATTCATTCTATTTAATTCTGTTTGATCTGTTTAAAAAAATTTAATGCTTATAAAAATAAAGAAATAAAATAAAAATTTAGAAAAATATTTACAAAATTATATAACTAATAAAATTACAAAATTCAAAAATTTACAGTATTTACAAAATTTACAAGATAAAACAATGTAACCAATGGACAGGTAACACGCTCAATCCAAGTATTGTCACTTTTCACAAGACATAAAATGTAATAAAGACTATAATATGTTCCTTTGACTACAAAAACAAATATGTTCCCTTGGTTGAATTAATTCAGACTAGGGTTCGGTGGTTGATTTCATACTCCGTAACGCACTACGAAAAGGTCCCAAGTAACCACAAGCATTATTTTTTTGCTTTTTTCAACCAAAAATGGGGGGGCGCAGGTGGTGGGGGGGATGAAAAAAAAAAAGGGTGATGTAATCAAGAATTGGGGTTGTGGTAAAAAAATATTGGTGGGGTAATGATGCACTAGACGTAATGCATATGCCCTATATATGCAAGCTATTATAACCTCGTGGTTACTTGGGCTGTGTCTAGACATAAAGGCAATTCTGCTGGCCGCCACATCAGATGGAATGAAACGTCCTCGTCATCAAATAGGCCCTTCAAATAGCTCACACAAACATATTTTAATTTCATTTAACCGGAATTCCACGTTGAATAGGCCACAATCATAATATAAGTTTGACTTGACTACCTACGGTGGTTAGAACAAACTGAAATTTGTAGCATGATTGCATTGATAATGCATCATTGCAATGGTAATGCATCATTATATTCTTAAAGCTAATCTAACGCTTCATTACTTGACAACTGTTGAATTGATGCGATCTCGCATTAATGATGTTGATTTTGTGTTGAATAAAAGCAATAAAAGCCTCGTCGAGGTGGCAGGGTGATCTGCTCCTCGAGCTACCCCATAGTGGGATGTTAGGCAAATGAAACGTCTGTGGTTCGAATACTACTTTACCATGCCCTTTCACTCAATTTTCAATACCTCTGTTCTATTTCTAGCCTACCGTACACTGAAAGAACTTTCAACTTTCTCTTCATATCTTTCATTCTAGCAAAACATTACTGTTCACTCTTGGTGCCTCATGGCGATGAGCGAGACATCTCCTTCTACATCATAATCGTTACTCCACGCACGGAGAACACAAACATAACAATTAATGTATGTAAAAGCAATAATATAATGCTTGTAGTTACTTGGGAGGTTGTCTGTGGATCCTGAGATCGTTAGCGGGTTTTCAAATAAAAATTTAACCTAATTTCAGGCTTTCGTTTTATTTGATCATTACTTCGAAATGCTCATTAATAACATATATTAGTTCCTAGAAAAATATCGCTCAAAGATGTCACGTCTATATCACGTAATATAGGTTGTAATGCGAACGGGGTACACTGAACCCAAACATCATCCCAAGATCGTCTGAAAAGTAAGTCGATTGCGCCCTTTAACGAAAAGCATTCGGAAATCGGATGATTGTCTTATGGTCAGATCCGCATGACGATCATCCATGTTTTGTATGACAATCAACCAATTTTAATATGATGTTTGTTTCAAAACTGTGTAGATCATAAGCGATTTATGAATAATTTGAAACAATTCTACGACATAAAATTATTTCACATTACACTTCCTCAACCGTTGAGCAAAGATTGCAACGAGAGCACAAAAATTGAAGGAGTCAGAAAATGTCCGCCTGCATCTATCATTCGAAAATGCGATTTCAATGTCTCGATATCAACCGACGGATGATTCATTCGATAAAGGAGTATGTTTGGGTTTAGTGTGTAAGATTCAAATGCGTTCTTTATTTACCCAATAATGAGTACTCGAAAGTTTCATAGAGCACTCGGTGCACGTGCTGCATGGGCACAATGGCAATTCTCGAGTACTTTTTTAAACAGACGTATCTGATTTTGTAAACAAAGAGGGGAAGTAAGATTCAACCGTAAATTTCTCATAGCGCTCAGCACCCTCACGGAAAGTAGCATCACAATCATGATAGGGAAATGTTATTCCTAGTGTTGGTGGTCCTGCTTTGCGTAAAAGTGCTAAGGGTTTCAAAAATTTAACGTTTGAATTTCTGTTCCCCTCTTTGTTTACAAAATCAGATACGTCTGTTTAAAAATGTACTCGAGAATTATGCACACATAAAAATAATTGAAATGAAAAAGAATTCGACATGCTCTGAGAAAAATTCTATCGTTATACCGACAATTAAATCATGGTCAAGATGACTGTTGCATAAAATGGTTACAATAACCATGAAAATCGACAAATTTACCACTTGCATGGCATTCTTGACTTTGATCATGGTAACAAGGACAATTCCGACATTATAATAAATGTTGAATCAACTATTTTTAATGGCCGTTTTGACCTTGATCATAGTCGGTTCAAAATCACTAAACTGCAAATCATCCTAAACGAAATGTATATATATATTTTTTTTAACAAAATATATAAATATAACAGAATATAAAATAGTAAACGTTTGAATAGCGATGAGTTATCCACGGTACACTTGAAATTTGCAAACAGCAAGTGCATCTTCAAAGTCTTTTTTATATGACTTCGACGCCAGGTTGATGGGGGCACTGTGGGCAAAAATAGACAAGTAGCCGGAACTAACTAGAAGTTGCAGAATTGTCAGTTTGAAATCGAGCATTCCAGATGAAAAAAAAAAAAAATGATCGCTATGAATCATTTGATGCAGGAGCAGGTGCAGAAATGTATGTTCCCCAATGAACATATACCATAAACTCAATGACACACCAGCCCGGCAGGAAGTCACAAAAATTAAGACTGAAAAAAGAAACTAAATGCTGGAACTATTCCGGAAATAGTTTCCCATGGAGGTACTTCCAGCAGAATACAACAATAAAAATAATCTTTGAACATTTTCATTCGTTGCATCTGAATGTCATTGAAATTCAAAATTAGTCTAATCCTTAATAAAACCACAATTTATGCTTTTTTTTTTGTAAAATACTTTCTTTATTTCGACTTATCTTTGGTTGTATGGTTGTTTGATGTGAAATAAGATTGTGTTTTTTTTTGTTCTTCTCGGTAATGTGTTGTTTTGTTTCGGTTTATTTACTACAACAGATCAGTGTTGCGAAATGATTTACTCCTGGTTTCATACATTCTTCGAATGACGGATTTCAAACAAAAATCGTTTTTGCATCAATTCACAACAAACGTTGTGTACCGTAGATTCCAATCAAATTTCGATTCATTTTTCTTTTTCTTTTAAGATCTTCAACTATAGCTTACAGGAGAATGGGTATTTAATTCAAACTAATCAAGATCTTCTGCAAAATTTCTCTACGTTTGCTTTTCTTTTTAGTTTGCGTATTTTGCATAGCAAGTTTTATAAGTAATATTTTATATAGGGCTTGAAGCGTTTTCAGATATCAAATTTAAAGATTTAAATTTTTATTGCAGACTTTTACTCCGTTTGCAAGAGGCTGTTTTATTTTTACAGATGCTTGGGGAAAGCCGGAAACTGCAGTTGGCTAACCGTTGTTTCTACTTTTTAATTTCTCTTTTGTTGATCATATTTTAGTAGGGTCTTACGTTCTTCCTATTAATTGGTTTTACAATTATATCACAAAGTGTTGGTTTTATTCTCCATTGTAGCCACTATCGAACGATTTCGAAAAAAGAAATGTGGTTTTATCCTTACTGGTAGTTTTTTAATTTTATTTTTATTTTTTTTTATTCTGTAACGCTAGGTTTTGAAACTTCTACATAATTCGATTGGCATGTATTTTACAGCAGTTCTTTACTTTTACTAATATCAACAAGGGGAACGAGAATACCTACTTAAGGTTAGGTTTTACGAAAGGTGTTTGTTGCTTGTGAAATGTTGTCCATAGATGCGGGTGATATGTTCAGCCGATGCAGGTGTGTTGATAAGGATATCATCATATTAAATACCTGTGCAATAAAGTTGTCATTTTTCCGATAAGGTCAAAACAGTTGGCTTTCTATTGGGGTTTGCGAGATTCTATTGCAATGACAAAATTAAACTTTTTTTTAACACAATGAAATGGTAGGCCAATCGATAAGAATTGTGTTTTTGAATTGATTTCCAAGACGACGGGAAATAAATGCGATGCATTTGCGTTTGCATGGATTTAAATAACACAAGCTTATCTATTATGCATGGCCGTTTCCTAAGTAACTGATTTTCCGAAATCATTTTAGAGGGGTGGGCTGTACTTTTTCTCGTAGTCAAGATCGATTGCTGGGAAGTCACGACTTCGCTCAGCATTCTTTGCTGTTTACAGGGTAACTAAAATAATTTACCTCGCTACAGTAGTTTGGGTTTAACTCGTAATACTATTAGTTATTGCTTCAATGATTTTTTCTTTTCTTTTCTTTTTTCTACATGCAAGAGATCAACTATAGAAGTCACGCAAACGATACATGCTATATCATTTGATGTTTCTTCTCGTGTTATTTTTTGTTTTGTTCTGCTACAATGCTATTGGTCGATGCGTTCATCACTATTACATTTGAATTTTTCCAAAATAGTTGTAACTCAATGCAATATCCTGCCTCACGTAAAAGCATACGCTACGATAGTTTTTTTACCAGGAGCGAACGGTTTAACCTCTTGGTATCAGTAGGCGTTTAAATGGCCAAATAGTTCAACACTCATAGCTTACTGTGCTCGATATGCAATCCCAGCTCCACCTTAACGTAATAAATCTACGACAACGGTTTTATTTTGGAAGTTCGACAAGGTCGTAGTTGGAAAACAAAAAGTTTAGAGACATGCGAGGATGTCAAAACAGTGCACACATTGTTCGGTGCGTAAACTGTCAGAAGTCAAATGGTAGAGTAAGTCGATTTTGTGCGTTTAAATCTGGTTTGGATTCGGATTGGAAGTTTGCAAATGGAGCAGTCCGAAGTTGCCAATATAGGAGCAAGTCCAATCTTGGAGTGTTAACAATTTTCGAAACAAGGAGTGTCGTATGAAACTTAACAAACAATCTCTTTTCTTCGTCCGTATTTTGTATCATTCCGTAAAGTTACTACTTCCAGTCTAAAGATCTAATTTCCACCTTGTGTGGTACAGAGCAATACTTGAACCGTTCAATTGGAAAATAAGGTTCCTAAATTAATAGTAAACAGCCTTTCTCTTGTTCTTTTATTTTAATTTCCTTTGTCTAGCTTTGGTTCCTATATGGTTCGGATGGCTAATATCTTTCTATTTAGAATAGCTATAACCTATATATGTCAAGATAAAAAGTCTGTAACTTCTGTAGGACTAGATTTTTTTCGGTGCAAGAGGTCACATTTTTTTTTGTTTCTCTTCCTACTGTACACAATGACACACTAGGCTTTAGTAGTAGATAATTGATCTAACTAATAAGTAAATAGTAATGTAATAGGAATCAACTCATCTGTTTCATATACTATGATCTATTTTCTTGGTATTATTTAACTCTTTTCATGCTCAATTGGATGTCAGCAGTTTCTGTTTTCTTTTTCTTTGCTATGACATGTCTACGTGAGTACAATTCGGGGAACTCGTGCTTCTACTAAGGTTATTAACCAGGTCAGGTCAATGGAGGAGATATTTTTGATGCTGTTTTGACGCGAAATCTGATTCTTTAGTAATGCCGCTATTCTCACGTGATTGTTAAAAAGTATATAAACGGTCACCGCCTCATTCGAAATCGATAGCATGTGGACAAGAATTACAAAGAGCCAGTTCAAGGCAGTTCCAGGGGCTGCTGAAGTGAAGAGAGGTCGAGAGTTTCTAAGACTGCAAAACTGAATGCAAACGGCCTCAAACCGATCCAACCCTGTTCCATTTGGGGACAACATAGACTTGCCTGAAGTATCTGTCGGCTGTTCGGGCTCTTTTGAAAGTATTGAAAATCAAAAAATTATAGCTCAGTGTTCCAACAGCCTCCTATGATCATGGAATGAACAGATATGCTAATAACTAACAAACAATGCATTTGGTTGACTTTGAATTCAGCTACCTCCTCTTCTGCTTCTGCAAATGCATAATGGCCATTGATACAGTAGCCTTTGGCGAAACATTGTCTAACCCGGTGATTCCACTTGCATTTTCTGTGTTGACAGATCTATCTGAACATATGACAAACCATCTGAATTTTTTTCGAAACTGGGACTTAGCTCAGACAGAGCCCTCAAGACATTTTCATCAATCAAAAGCAATTTCAGTAAACAATCCAGAAATTTATAACGTTTTTATATAAGTTCAAATAGGCAAAACTTCAGGAAGATTCCGTTTTTTCTTAGAGATTCAATCAGCAAGTTAGAGAACAAAAAGACAAAAAAAAATCAGTTTAGCTCTTGCAGAACCTTAGAGAAAATTTTAGGCAAACCTTCAATACAGTTCATATAAATATCATTAAAGAACCTCAGACAAAACTTCAGAGAGGTTGTGGCAACAAAGAAATTTTGGCAGAACGGCCGAGAATTTCTGACAGAACGTCAGAGAAGTTCAGATAAAATGTCAGAGAAGTTGAGATTAAACTTCGGAGAAGTTTAAGCTAAATCATGAAAAAGTTCCAGTGAAAATTGAGCAATGTTCAGGCCGAACTTCAGAAAAATTCAGGCAAAACTGCATAGAAGTTCAATTGGAACTTTGGAGAAGTTCAGACAAAACTTCAGTGAAGCTCTTACAAATTTAGCAAGTAAAATAAGCAACCCTAAAGCGAGGATTTCGGTGAAACATTGTGGCAACATTAAAGTAAGTATGTGAAATCTTTAAGGTTTTTTTTTTTTTTAATTTGTACCTTCAAAAATTCGAAGTAGCCTTGCAAATCGGCGGCCATTTTTAATTATAGCGTTATAATTCACCTTTAGCAAAGTTACAATGGAATACCAGTAAAACTTTAGCAAAGTTTAGGGCGAGCTTCAGAAAAATTCAGGCTGAAGGTCTAAGCGGTTCAAACAGAACTTCTGAGAATCTCAACCAGCACTTGAAAAAAGTTCAAACAAAGCTTCAGAAAAGTTCAAGCAATTTGAACTTCTCCTCAACACCAGGAATGACCACACTGACACGATGAGACCCTTTCTCCTCTCTCGAAATGTTGCCTGTCCAACTCAGACAAATGTTGTCGGTTGGACCAGTAATACCAAGGGTCGTTACAATACCAGACTCATCCGATCATCCAAAAAGGCGAAGGTGTGGACTTGCTGACCATTTCCATGGATTGTTACAGGCAAATACTGAAACAAAGAATACGTAATCGATTGGTGGAGATTTTGATGCACAACTTCCTTGAAATTATTCGTAGACTGCGACGTACTCGCTGTTTCTCGTTGAGATTTGTTGGTAGATTGTGTACCCAAATGTTTTCGCGGGAAGCGTGACATCCATCACGAACAATTCGGACACGAAAGCGCCGAATGTCGCCAGGGCAGGAGGAAGTTTTTCCACCAGTTCATGAAGCTGTTTCGGGTTCCACAGATGGTCGTTCAAATTCACGATAGTCATATTGGACCAGTGCGTTCTGTACAGCAAGTCCAAAGGTGATCAACGACGAAAGATTTTCGTCTGTCTTCGGAGACGGAAAAGTACGTAGTTTTTGAAGGAGAAAGTGGGTGAGGACTTCAGGCCTTCCACGCAATGTATCTATTACGAATGGCACTGAAGCATCAACAACCTGCAATGCATTCCCTTTCAAACATCGCTCCAATCCCACCAGGTTCTCCGAGTCAGTATACACGCATGCCTCCGAAGAATTGCTGAACGAGCAGTAGAAAATTGGCCACTCCTGTGGATCTCCCGAAAAGTTTGGAAGCTCCCTTGGCATCACTTGCCTCGCCGCCAGTTGTTCCCCTGTAGCAACCCAGGCCTCGCATCGGTGCAGCAGCAGAACTGTCCAGCAGGATTACGAATATATCTGGAAATACTTGCTGGCCGCGCTAATCTTCCACCATCCATTGCCAAATAGGCACCAGTTCACTGATGAATCGGTTGCTGATTGTTGCCTGATGGGTACGATGGAACGTTGCACGCAGACGGTGTCGAAGAGTTGAAATTTGGTAAACTACCACCGGTAACAGATTAGTCAGATTAGTTAAGATAAGCTCAGAACTTTACCTCAGAGCAACTCAAGCAAAACATCAGAGAATCTCAGATAGCTCAGAATCTCAGAAATATCTAGAAAAGTTCAGATAGAAAATTCGGGTAATTTCCGATCAAACTTAAGACGGGTTTATGTGAAACTTATAAAATGTTTGAGCAAATTTTCAAAGAATTTGAAACGCCGCTTAATAAAGTACTGGCAAGACTTAATAATTACAGTGCAGCCTTGACCAGCCCCCTCACTTAGGAAGACCTTCAAAAACGTTTAGGCTTCAGTGGAGTTCATGCAAATTTTTAAAATTGTCCAGGCAGAACACAGGAAAGAAGTTTTTCCAAAAATTCCAAGAATAGCAGGACCATCATCAATAAATCCTCAGAAACAATAAACTGGTTATGATCATCTTTCTGGACCAAGTACGGACAAACAGACGTAACACTAAGAACAAATCGTCTTACACGCCAAGATGAGAATACCTAAAGATCGTTAAAAAGTACCGATAATCGCTCAAAAGTGCACATACGCAAATTATGCGTTAACACACTTTACCTAAAATTGGGTAATAGTATTGAAAGAAGATTAACGTTAAAAATTACTGAGTTTTTTTTCCATACCCTTTACTGAATATTGGGTATGTTTTTGTAATTTTATTTTATAGAATGCTTCAAAATAAGACATGAAATTTAACAACTTATCCATTCGGATTACTATGCCAGATTCAGCACTTAAGAAGAAACAAATGTTCAATTGTATTAGAAAATACATTTTCTGTATTCAAAATTTTTTTTAAAAAAGTATGGAGGAATCCAAGTAAAGCTAAAGTGAGGTTAAACATCGTAATCTAAATCTGAAATAGATAACTTTGTCGCTTAATTTTTAAACTATGAAATTTGTTTCTGGTTTTACTATCACCCATTACTTGAAAAAAATAATGAATTTTGACAGGCGTGTAAAATTTCCCTTCGTTTAATTGTAAGCGTAAACAACGAAATTGTTTGCAATCTTTCATACGCCACAAAACAATGTTGGTAATCTTCCATACAACAAACTACATTCAGGCGTTGTCTGACTTCAATTTACATGAAATATCTCATTCATTTTAGCCAAATCTAGCATTCCCTTTATGTGCATTAGATAACGCAGAAAATTAAATGTTTCTTTTTATCTGTGTTTCTTCATATAGATGGAACCATCGGGATCCACATTGGGGGCAGTATTTTATGAGCTTATTGGTATTCTGACATTAACCTACAACTCGCAGATGGCGTAACAGTCAATTGTAATTGTGCATCTTAGGCACAACTATTGGTTCTAAATAATTGAAAAAAAAAAGAAATTGGGCATCCATTAAAATTTCTGAAATTTACGCAATCTTATCTCACATTTGATAGCCAAAAGAGACGACTAGGTTGATGAATTTTGACATTAACGGGATGGGATGGGAATGAAGGGTGGGCCAATTGTTTACAAAATCAGATACGTCTGTTTGACAAAGTACACGACAATTGTTTGTACATGATAAGTCTACATGTGGCACTTTCTTACATGTTCAAAAAATTAATAACTTGGCATGAATGCGGCTAAGTAATAGCGATCACAGACGAGAAACGATCTTCCACTGCCGATGTATTGCTTCACTTTAATTATTTGTGTGAAAATTTCATTCGGTCCAAGGTAGAAAGTCATAAACAAAAGTTACTTTTTGCAACTCTGCATCGTTGTGGGCTTGTTTTCATCACGTACTAATTCAGAATAATGGCTTAATTTTTGTCGTTTAGTTACCATTTGCATGGTAACTACAGTACAGTATACAATGCTTTCGAGTGTCGGAATGAATTCCAAAATATCTATTATGCAACTTGTTGCAAAACTCGCTTTTTTCAGCATTCCTCGCAATAGGTACTCCGACTCAGCAGCCCCCGCTGCAACTTGCATAAATTACTCTCAAAATCGTCGTTGCCATAACAACCAATAGTATTGAACCGAGTCACACTTGCCCACACCGCCCACAAAAAACC
The DNA here is from genome assembly GCA_024533555.2 of Aedes koreicus. NCBI lineage: Eukaryota > Metazoa > Arthropoda > Insecta > Diptera > Culicidae > Aedes > Aedes koreicus. Next base: position 193,989 of record JAHHFK020001455.1, read on the forward strand.
TGCTTCGTTGTTACTTTTCCCTTTCGGCAGCCTTGTTATGACAGTTTGTTAATTCAACCGGAAGAAAGAGGCAATCAGTGCTCCAATCTCGAATCAGATTTCGGTCAAGCAACTCCCCCGGGGATGATGAGATAAATCTACCCAGAATCACGCGCCATAGGGACCCTATCGGTGACCGGCGAAAACTAGACCAAGCCATCCAAACGCACCGTCATCGATGTCGTGACCGCACTCGTTTCGTGAAAGGACACGGGAGCGAACAAACTCTACCAACCACCAGCCGCCACATGTCGTGTTCGAGGCATTATTGTTGTTGCTGTCACCGACGGCGATGGCATCGACATCCGAAACAGCGCTACCGGTATCAGTCGAATTGTTGGCGTTGTCGGCTAAAAAGGATGATTTAGTGGAGGAGAAGCAGCCAATGCTATCAGCATTCTGCGGGACGGAATATACAGTACCAGCTGGTCATAGCTCCAGGTGGGAACCATTAATGGCGTCTATGTTCATCGACGACGTTAGGTTGGACCGACAGCACTCCGCGTGTTGCATCCACTCAAGGTCCCGGATGGTAGCCTGGAAGGAAAAGGTAAGCAAAAATCATTAACTGCTAAACGAAATTTTACGACAACACGTGAGCTCGATGGAGGCAATTTTTAATCATAACAAATGGACTAGAAAATGGCCTCCACTGATGGGTTCAGTACAACTTAGGTTTAGAGACCAGCCTGGCGGTAGGACCTTTTTTGGGCACGAACCCGCTCAGTGATGGATATTGCCTTGGGAGCCGGTCCTGCACGTCGTCATCGGTGGGTACCGTGCTAAACTTTGCAAAAAAAAATATGCAAATTTATATCGATTCTATGCCTCACTCACAGTCTTCTTGAATGAGCTGGTTCTTATTTGTCTGCGTATTCGGTTACGTGTTTTCCCATTGAGTACGACTCGAGGGGAAAACTTTTATCGAGAGAAATGACTGGCAACCGAAACGAACAAAAAGGTATCATTGTCCTCGACAAAGGTGTCCTTTTCGGAAGTAATTCAATACTGACAGATATCTTCTTACAACCCTCTCTTTCATATGAATTACTGTCACTAATTTTCTCACAGAAAAGTTACTCAATTTTCGTCAAAAGTGGATCAACTGAATTTTTCAGTTGATGCACTTTTTACGAAAATTGACTAACATTTCCGTGTGAGAAAAAGAAATGGGAATACAATTCTACTCCGTCACTGAGTAGAATGAAACGAGGGAGTATGTATGTAAAGATAACCTCAATTCAAATGACCCTGCCAATCGTCACATTCGATGGAGTAATTGGCCTGAGTAATCCCGAAAACTCGAACAAAATCTCCTAGCTTTATTACATGTAAACACAAGATCCCATAATGTCCGCACGATTTGCCACTTGCTAACTTGCTATGATCCGAGACCCGACCATCCTGACAATGACACCTCCTTATCCCCGTCATCTAATGTCTGTGGTCCGCGTCGCTCGTTCTTGTTGTACTATCTCCTCCTACAATCAACCCAAGCCACCGATTCACACGCACGGGTTTGTGTGCGTATGTGTGTGTCGCGTATGTCCAGCAAATATAATAACGCAAATCCTCTTACCCAGAAGGTCACGAACGCAAACGGATTTCACGAGCATGGTCGTCGAAAATCGCATTACCTTTCGGGCCACGTTTCCGGCGGTCTACCGCGCCGAGTATCAACCTTGGCAAGCTCATAGGTACACCCGTAAAACATACATACCTGATGCATCGAGTAAACGGCCATGACCACCAGCACGTGCATGATGTTGTGCGAGTTGAGATAGATGTCCACACTGCCGGGGAACCATTTTTCCGGTATGTGCATCGCTCCAATCACGCCACCCACGGCCGAAACGGCATCCTTGATGAAGAAGAAAGGAAGAAAGAATGCGGAGGGGAACAATATAAGTCAATTGTATACAGTCAGGGGTTACTAATTAGTTTAGTGTTGATTGACGTCGCGCTATAATGAGGTTTATGGAAGAAAAGCAGGTCTTCCGGCCCCTGGGTCTATTCTAGAATCTGTGCATTACCATTGTTGCCTTCCCTACACTCCCGCTTCATTTTACTCAATTTTTGAGAACAATTGTATACTATCTCTTTTTCTCTCACGGAAATGTTACTCAATTTTCGTAAAAAGTGGATCTACTCAATTGTATGAGTAGTTCCACTTTTTACGAAAATTGAGTAACATTTCCGTGAGAGAAAAAGAGATAGTATACAATTGTACTCAAAAATTGAGTAAAATGAAGCGGGAGGGATCACGCTCGTTTAGATTTTTTCTAAAATGAGTAACTTTCACTTAGTTTGGTATTTCCATGGTTTTTGGAAAAAAATTAGTTAATTGGATTAAAGGAAATAAAAAAAAGCCTTCTTGTTTGGTAAAAGCGCTGTTTTTTTAAAAAAGGGAAATTTAATTGAAGTTGGCGAAAAGGGAAAAGGGGGTTGAGGTCAAGGGTAAGACGATAATAAGTATTATATATGTAATTAATGTTTTTATTAATAAAAATAAAAATTTAAAGTGGAAGATTCAATTCATAAATATTTATTTTGATATTTAGTTTGTTGTTTTACTAATATTATTTTTTTTTTTTACTTCCGTTGCATTTGGGCGGTGTTGGGGGGAAAAAACAAATAAATTAAAATAAAATAAAAAAAAAAAAAAAATTGAGAGTGATTATTGTTGAATTTATTTTGAATAATGGAGTTAATTAAAAATAAATAAATACTTAGTTAGTTATTTAATTTGGTTTTTATTTTTTAAAAATTTGTGGTGTTTTTCAATTTTTTTTAAAATTTAAAAAAGAGATTAATATTATTTGTATTTTGATGGTTGATTTAAAAATTTTTTTTTTTTTTTAACACGGAGAAAAAAGTATGGTAAAATCAACCATATTTTAGGTTGCATCAACCAAATTTCCATATTAAAAAATACACAAAGATATTTTTGGTTTGCTTTGACAAACCAAAATGCTTGGAATGAACTAATAATTTAGGTTGTTTATGTTCCGGAGTTCAACTTCAATTTAACCAACGGTTGTTTGAAAAAATCATAATATGGGTTGTTCAATTTTGACAGCTGATTAATTTTAGGTAAATTCAAACAAATTTCAAAGCTTGTTCCAACCAAAATCTAGCTTAAAAGAAACATACTCGTTGTTTAAAATAAATATCGAATCGATAATTGAAACGAACGATATTGTTTGAAATAACCAATTAATTTGTTGAAATCAAATGAAAACCTTTACTGCAGCTCCCGTATTATTTTTTTCTTTTTTATGTTTCTATTTCTCCAGGTAAACGCAAAACTATCCTATGTATAGGAGATACTATAGGGCATGGACAGCTATGCGTTCACTGGCAATTAAGATCTTATAGCAGATAAAAAAAAGTTCCCTTATGCTCTCCCGGCTGTACGGCATTTTATTGTTTTCCTGTAAAAATTATAACAATTATAATCTTTAACAATACATTTACGTTTTGTAATAATTACATAGGCGTACATATGCAGTATTATTTACATGATGTAAATTAATGAGCTCTGAATCACAGGATTCAATATTGTCTACCAACACAGTTGAGTTTTTGTATTCAATTCGTATGACTGAAAGTGTTCGTAGAACTTTACAATGTGGTACTTCTCACATAGAATCAATAATTTACTGTCATTGCTGAGGAAAATTTCTATTATTTTTAAAATACGAACTATTCCCTTCCAAATTGAAGTAAATATTGATCCTCTTTTGTACAATTCCTCAAATTTAACAAATTTTCTCAAAAATCTGACGGATTTTGTATCAATATTATGTAAATTGAAATCAATGTACTGTTTATAGTGAGGATGAAATTCACTCAAATATAGTTGACTTTCATCGTATGCAATTTTTGGAGAAACAAAATTATTATTGCTACAATTATATGCAAATTTGTAGTTAGCTTTGATAGCAATCGATGAGCACATGTTAATACGATTACTGTTAATTTTACAATACGCTTTATGCTCTCTATGTTTGGCTTCAAATCGCATTGACCAATGTGATCGAAGAGCACCACCTTTCAAAATAGCTGTTGGATAGTGTACTAAGTTGTGATGTTTAGGCTTAAGGGTATCTTGAAATAATTTGACATATTGATCATGATGTAAATCGATAAGTATTCTTAGCTCATTGACTAACTCATAAGAAATTTCTCTCAACAGTATAATGTGTACAATTTTAACTAAAGCACATGTAAGCTGCCATACCTCATCTTTTTCAGGCACAAGAGGGCCTATGATTAATGGAAGGAAAGTAATCAATGTTTTCATTTCACTTGCGGTGCATTTGATTCTCTTCATTTTTGCCTGATTATCGTGAATGTCATGGATAACATTTTCTGAGTATTGATTTCCGTAAGCAAAGTTATTCTTTCTCTCGTTAAAGTCACTAAGCCTGAAATATTGTTTGGTGTAAATAAAATAATGCAATATATGCTGAATATCATAAATACCAATTCCTTCGAAAACATCATGCATAATATCGAAAACGAAGTTATGAGTAACATGGTAAGATGGAATTTTATTAAAAATACTAGAACCTTTGATGCCTGTCTCTGAAACAATCTCTAATTGAACATCATGCTCGTAACCATCGATGGTACGGAAAACTTCTGGGTATTCTTTGGCATCTGTCTCTGTATGAACGCGTATCCTTTTACATACTCTGCAGAAATAGTTTGCTCTGAAGCTTTCAACATAATCTAAAATTCCATTTACACCTAAATTATCCCCAAGGACAAATCCAAGCACAAAAAATACTCTTTTCAGTTCTTCTCCAATTCTAACTATGATGCCTTCTACCTCTAATTCTATTAATAAATCAATCAATTTGGAAAGAGTTTTATCATTCCTATTTTTTTTCTTATCTTCGCTTTTAATGAATCCTACGGGTAAAATATTACTCAATTTTCCTAGTAAATGAGCAGGCAGACATGGTACATTCAAGTATATGGCACAAATCGAGGTTGATTTGGAATGACAAGAGGATGTGTCGCTGGTAGTGAAGTCGTCGAAATAGATATTGATGGGAATCACGGTTTTTGAGCACATTTTTGCAGTTCTCTCCTGCCAAATAGAACCATCAATTAATGACCGGATCGCTCCGTCGTTGGATAACTTCAAGCTGTTTATTATCGTATTGAATAATCCATCTCTTTCTAAATACGTTCGTAGCATAAATTTTACTGGCATCATCACCCCTTGTATATGTTGATGAGCCTGAAATGAAATTGAAAAGTATTTTAATACATAGTTAGTAACTAAGTATTCAAATATATTACTGTTTCAAAAAACGGATCAGTCGACGATGACATCAATTCGTCGTTATGAGTGAAGAAAGTCGGGTCCTCGTAAAATCCTTCCTTCTTCAGCTGCTGTATACATTTGTATTCGGATGTACAATTATAGCTTTCAAGCATAGTGTCAAGTACCTCCCTACACTCATCGGTCATAGCTCCGGTCATTTGTAAGTCGTGGATTACTGAGCTCAGTGGCTCAATGATATTTTGCTTGACGTCCTTATTGATGTCAAATGCTACTTTCCGTGCCAATCCATTTTCGCTTAGCCACTTCAATGTCATTCTCAAGCTCAATCTGTTTGCATCAGCAGTTGTGAATTTCAGATTATCAGTAGTGCGTATGAGTTGATTTCCGTTTCCGATTTCATTTTCGTAATTTTCTCTAGAGCTGCTTCGTTTTTGGACTAGGATTTCACTTTGATTATTGGATTGATATAATTCATTATGATTCATTGTTCTCTTGATACCATTCTCTTTAGGAGCATTTATTTCCTTGCAAGACAAAACATGTTTTCGCAGACTTGTAATTGATGTAAATAAACGGCCACAATTTTGAATACACATGTATCCATGTAAAGGATCGTGCATACGTTGGACGTGGCGAAAATATTGATCAATGGAAGATCCCTTCCATTGGCAGTCTGAAGACGGACAACTGAGCATTTTCAACCTCTAGTGTGGATCACGTTACTGATCGACAGTATTTTCGCACGACAAGAGCTTTCTAACGGGAACTCGTAGATAACGTGATTCAGAAGATTCCAAGATCCTGCACATTCCTTAGCAAACTCCAAGTTATAGACTTTGTGGAGTTTGAAGCAGATATCCAATGCCTTCAAGAAGGTAGGAAGCTGATAGAATGCGTCTCCGAAAGAAACGATGTAAAAAGTTCAGTTTTGTTAGATCAGGTCCAACGATGACCACCAATGGACATGGAGGCAATTTCTTTTCGTTAGAACGAGACTTGTGGTGAGCTTCAACTTTTGACTGTAAGTCCGTTATGTTCTGCACCCAGAACACAAAGCTGTTACGATTTTCAATATAACTGGGTTTCCATTTTAATTTATTCGAGAGGATCAGTACAGAGCACGGTAATATGTACGGCAGTAGCAACGAGTACGCAGCATCTCGGCAATCTAAAAACAAAACCAAAAATATGATACAACTGTTCACAGATTGAACGTACAATAGTTTACCTTCATTCAGTTCTCCTTCCAGGAAACTTAGAATCACTTTACCAGATTTATCAGTAACATCTGCTACGAGAATGGGCTTCAGTGCTGCAATGAATACATTCCATTTATCAAATAGCGCAGAGATTTTAGTCGGAAACTTTGAATCGAAGTCAATGCGTGCCAGTTGATACCCGTCTGGTTTACGGAGGGTCGAAAAAAGTTCCAAAATTGCTTCACAAGATCGTTTTTCTATCTTCGATATTTCGTGTAACCGAAAAGTGCTAGTTGACGCCCATTTTTGCATAACTGCAGGCCACTCGTCTTCATGGTGTCTGATCCACGTCTTTGCTTGTTGATATTCAACCCCTGAAAGATATTTCATTGATGAGTTGATTATTTGTTAATGTAAACAAAACACCTTACAATCAGCATCAGAGAACGAACACGACGGTGTGATATTTTCACTATCGTTCGATTTCCGTGGCGTAGCTTTAATATTTGCGTAGTTGCAATTTCGGTCGTATAGGCAACCTCTTGGCAATCGTCCTATTCTAGTTTTTTTCCCCTCAACTATTGAAAATGTTGGCTGATACCAAGAGTCCTGAAAGAAAATGTGTGGAGTCACTTTGATTTGTTTAGCAGTTGAAAATGAAGATTGTTTAAAAAAATCGTTGGAAGCTAATCACCTTTGATTCAGAGGGGAAAAGGTCATTCAACTCGGACGCTCGACTCAAAAGTTCATTATGAGTGAGCTTTCCAAAAATATCTTTGAATTCATCAACGACAATATGAGTGATTATTCTTTTTTGTAATTTTGTTAAAATGTTTGATGAATTGTAGTTTTCGATAATTTGTTTGCCTCTGGCCGAGTTGTTAACAAGAAAACGCGCTGAAAAACTTTCTCGTTTTTTGTTTCCTGGGTGAGTGTGAGTAAGATTATGAAGAGACTTCAGTGGGGAAGACACGGGCTGTAAGTTCTGAAATTTTAAAATATTACTTTCTCAGGATTATTTTGTTGAATGTAAGATAATTGTGACTACCTGTGATTTCCTCCACTCATTTAATCCATAAATAATTTTTGTCCTATCTCCAAGGTACGGTTCACAAAGAAGCTCCTCAATTTCTTGTCGTTCAATTACTTTGAGTGATTCCATATCATATCCGTTTACTGCATTACAAAACACGTCTAAGTATGACCTTAAATTTGTAAAATAATGACATCTTACCGAGAAACTTGTTGATCACTTCGATCGACACACGGAATGATTGCAGTAATTGTACGACAGCGATGTTTTCGATATTTATTTTTTCGTAAGTAATGTCAGCTTCCTCACTACCATGGTCATCTTGAGTAATTGGGTCGGATTCTTCTGAAGAACCGATTTTAGACTGTACTGCATCGTTTTCGGTTTTCATAGTTGCTCAAAACGAATAAATACACAAGATCATTTTGTTAAAATAATTTTTACATCATAATAAAGAAATGGACACCTCACAATGTCAGAGTAAACAGTAAGAAACAATTCTAGAAAAATGTCTCATTTTGGTATACCGTTTTTAAAACTTCTATTGTAAATTTAATTTTTGTTAAAGTAAATGTTATAATTAACAAACATTTTGCTCAATTATAGAAGAGAAATGGGTTCTTTATTTCATTGTTTTTTGTTTTTTAAATCCATTAAACAAAAAAAGGTTCGTATTTCCACATAGTGAAATTTTTTTAAAAAAAAAGGTATGATGATAATACTCTGTCCATTCTTGCTACTTCTACGGAATGCTAGTGAATGTAACTCCTGACATTTTTAACTTTTGTGCGCTCTAAAGCGTTACGCATTCTGGGAATTCTGGGAAAAGCGAATTTACCGTACACTCCGCGAAATAAACTTTCGATATTCATAAGTTTCGCATTATGATTATTTGCTATAAGAAATCAGTATGAGTTTCATAACTGTACCTTATGAAATATAACGATGTTGCAAAAATAAAAATAATCTGTAACCTGGATTCGAACCTTGAACGTGGAGGTTATGGGTCCAGTGACTTGCCCACTAGTATATATCAACACTTGTAAACAGGAATGCTTAAAGGCGTACAAGAACAACGTCGTGTGAAACAAAATCCGTTCATAAGTCAACCTTATTAAATTCAAAAGCATCGTTCATAAGTTGAACCTTATGAAATTCTCAAGATTATTTGGCTGAGTGTAAGGTCCCCAATCATTTTTCTTTTTTCATTCACTGAATAGTAAATATCATCATCAATTGCGTTCTTTAATTTTGAAAAATATACCGATTTGTACATTGGCGTATATAATTGGAGGCCCCCTCCAGAAAATTTAAGAAACATATCACAAGCAATCTCCTTTTGGATTGCATCTATATTTTTTGAGATTCCCCAAAAATAAATTCTGCTGTAATTTTATGTTTGATATTTTATTTCGAACCATGTTTTAATGAAAATTTAATATTTTTTTGATGAAGTTCCAAAAATATTAGTAGATTATTTTAATACTTTCTGATCAACGTGCCATTCGGGGATAATATCTTGGGGATGACATTTAAATATTTGAAAGGTTGAAGATTTTTACAATTAGCTTGATCAACCCAAGGATTAACCAGATGCCTTAATAAATCTTAAGGAATTTATTGATATTCTCAAGCCGGAGATGCTTCTTTAACAATCTGATGTATTAGGACAAAATCAGAGTTCGAAGTTCAGCAACCTAGAGTATTTTTTTAAATTTATTATAGACCAACCTGAAGTATTGATAATTGAACCAGAGGACTATACAGGATGATGCATGCTGATGTCATGAATAAATGCGATGAAGCCCTGTATTCTTGCCGCTCCTTAATCTTAAGGCGAAAAGTGAGGTTGTGCATTGCACCATATAGTTATTTATGATCAGCTGTTGATATTAGATTAAAATAACTCTCACTAATAACTCTCGTTCGACTGAACAAAAATGACTAGATTCATACACCATTAGATCTTTGTTTTTACATTATATTTCTGATTTAGTGTCATTAAAATAAGTAGTTCATTTATTTACTTAACAATGATAATGGTTAAAATATGGGTTTTCCTTTTCAGGTCCGCAAAAACGGATAGCAAATGCTTCAAATTGTCTTCTTTTTTATTTCATTAAGTTCCATTCCATGATTGATACTGCTGTAGCCCCACCTCTCAGGTGCAAAAATAATGTTGCTTTGATGATGGTGCCTGCTATTACAATTATGACCCGTCCCCTCTTGTGAATTTTGCTTCGTGCTGCATTTTTGTGACTCTCTCTCTTTCTTGGCTATGCTTTTCAACGCTAGTATACAGCACGCGAGACGAACCAAAAAACTAATTCAGTCATGGGGTTGGATGTATTCTTTAACATTAACTAAACATTAACCCACAAACTGATAGCCCTGGGCCCCACACAACTGAAAATTCAACCCATGTTTCATGTTGATTCGATTAATGCCTAGCTCATTTACCAGTAAGTTTATGTCGTATAACAGAAATGTTATTTAGTTTTCGCTGCATACTAGCCTTAAGTAGCAAGGGTCACGAAAGTGTAAAAGGAAGCAAAAATTAATAAATAAATACTGTTGACCGAAATAATATGGTTTTAATATTAATTAACCATGTATTATATGTATTAACTTGATGAATCCATTATTAGTATACACCTTTTTTACAGTATACTGTAACTTTTTACCGAATATGAAACAGCTGAATATTCGGTAATCGATTCGGTAGTTTCAAAGGTTTTACATTACGTTCAGTAAATTTAACTTCGCTACTGAGCTGTCAAAATACACCGAAACGTTCTGTAAATTTTGCTGAACGATTGGTAACGCGCGCTGTCATATTTTCACCGAAAATAATGTAAAAAATTAACGGTTGCTCAGCTGAATTTACAGGTTTGTTCGTAAAGGGGTTTTTATTGAATTTCATTCTTTATTTTTACATTCAGGATAATTAGTGTGATAAATTAAAATATTTTTCGCATTCATTCAAGGTCCATTGGTATTTATTCAAATCATTTCTTGTATGTATACATTTCGATCGAATGTCTGTTTAAAAAGCAACTGCTTTTGTTACTAATGAAATAAGCTGCCGATTTTTAATGAATGAAAGCTAATCGGTGGGCTTTTATTTATGAGGATTCCGCCTTACAGAAATATTGTCGTTGAATATTTACCTGCGTTCACTATATTATTCAATGAAAGGAATTTTCCCGTATTGAAGTCGCGTCTCTCAGCCGTTTAGCATCACAGCTCGGATTTTGTGGCGTATTATTGCCAACGTTTTCAAGAAATCTGTAATATATGTGTGAATAAGAAACAAGGGTAATCAGACATAATGTTGGACATACTATCGCTTAGGTTACCTTTTTGAATGCAATGGGAAAGCTCGTGATACCGGGTGAGAATTTTTCCTACCTCTATTTCTGGCACTTACTTTTGGTCGCACAGTGAAACTCAAAAGTAGTGGCTAACAAGCAACTTTAAAATGTCAAGTTTGACAGCATGAAATAGATTTACAATCTGTTCGGTACTTTTTTTACAGTTTGTTCTGCAAAAGATTAAATATACAGTACATTCGTCATTTGTTTTACAGTATTGCGGAACTGCAGCGTTTTACAGTTTCGATCGGTCGTTTTCTTTTACAATGTTCGGTAATTTTCTGTAAATTACAGAAATTCAGTATGTTTGATTGCTGGAATGTCATATTTTACAAAATGTTCGGTGAAATTTCGGTTTTACATACCGAATTCAGCAAAAAAAGTACCGAACAAAATTTTGGGAATTTGGTGTGTAGTAAGTAAACCGGGATCCCTACGAGATCCAGCCAAGTCACTGCACGGTACAATGTAGCCCTTTAGTTTGCCAATTTAGTTTATCGGTTAATCGACAAAGAACTTCAGACCTCAACATGTTTTATCGAATTATTAGTCTTGAAGGTAAATAAAGCTTCAAATATATTAAAATGTTCTGTGGATTTTGATCAAAATTATCCATTTCAACGAAAGAGTTATATGACAATGAATTGAAATTTCATTATTTTGTTAAAAAATGCATAGTTAGTCTTGGGTTCTGTAAACTTATAAAATGAAATCTATTTAATTATCTAATAGCAAGCAAAATGATGCCCAGTGAAGCTTAAAGCATTTCCAACTTGAAATATACTTGTTGCAGTCAAAACTGGAACATTGAACTGGTGGTATTGATTGTACTTCCATTCATTACGTTAAACATAACGTCGAAAGTAGTGCGTTGTATAGTGCATCAGATTCACTATAAAGTGCACTACTGCCTGATTCTGATGCTAGTCAGAAAATTGATTGTCGCCTGTTCAATTTTCCAGTTTTCAGCTGTATCCAGTATAGGTTCTAAACAGTGCCAGTGATCGAACTTACCGCCTTCGGTTTGGTAATACTGTGCCATGGAAACAATCTTTCAGCAGCAGCAAACCATAACCCTAGTTTCAGAAAAGAAAACTAAAACACTCCCGGACATTCTACTCGTATCGTTCTTTTTCACTTGAATTTCTCTGACCATTATTGATTATTTGTTATTCTTACCTTTTTGTTTGTGTTTCGTTAATAAATTTACAATTTCCACTAAGCACTAAGCACTCAAATTCACTAATTTTTCACCATAAATTTCCACACGCGAACAGCCGACAGACAACAAAATCACAGCGCGGCGATCAAAACAAAGCAAACGAGTGAACGTTGCTGACATATAGCGAATTCGATTTTTATTAAGTTCTAACCTGGATCGGGTATCAATATTGGGACGGCTTGTTGTGTGTTGTACTTCGGTGTGTTTGTCTTTATTTATAATTCGTGTCGGGTTGAGGTTTGCACTGGCAATTATTTCTGGTATCGCACCTAGGTTCAAAAAACGAATTCACCAATACGATAAGGCAAACTAACCTTAGTTTGTTTTCAACAATATTTAAGGTTGGTATTTACCCAACCATAAATTATGGTCATTTTTATCGAACATTCTGTTTATTTTAATCTAAGATCACAATTTGAATCAGTTTAAAAAGAACTATGTCTAATAATATAATTTTTGGTTAAAACAAACCTTTTGAAGGTTGAAAATAACTAGACTTGTAGTTTCCATTAACTAATATTCAATTTGAAACAATGTTATTATATGAGTAGAAATTACTTGAAAAAAAGGTTTGCTTCAACTACAATCGCGAGTTTGAAGCAAACAAATATCAACTTCAACTCAAACAGAACCATAGTTTGAATTCCAACCATATTTTTGGTTGTTTCAAAGTAGACTCATTTTTCTCCGTGTACAACCATAGACTAACTCCAACAATCAATGTGCAACTAGCGATTTGAAAATGGTTCACTGTTGTAGTAGTCCCCTAGGTCCGAAGTATACCTTGCAGTCTGCACCTTGCAATAATTCTTACGCTTTTTTCGTTACCTCCGGTACTAGTATCTTGGTTGTTGTTTTGATTCACTATGTTATTTTGACACAACATTTGAGAATGTGTTGGTGTGAGCTACGTTGTTAGGCACAAATCATTGAGCTTGGGACCGAGCTTGGGACCGATGTGCTAGTACTGACTGAGCCAAGAAAAATATCGTATTTGTTCGGGACCTACTGGTCTTAGAGTTAGTCTATGCTAACTCTAAGACCAGTAGGTCCCGAACAAATACGATGTTTTTCTTGGCTCAGTCAGTACAGTACTAGCACACGGCCCAAGCCGGCAAGCCAAAAAAGCCCCCAAAGAACAAGAAAACCCAAAAGTCAAAATAAAAACAAAAAAAGGAAAAATAGAGTAGGGGAGGGAGGAGGGCCCAAAGGAAATTAGAGTTGGGTTGGGAGGTGTGGAAAAAAAAGAGAAAGATTGGCAACTGAGTGTGTAAAGATAAAGAAGTTATAAAAGAAAGTGCGAGAAAAAAAAAAAATTAGGGATTTGTAAAATTAGAAGGAAAAGGAGGAAATTGGGGAAGAGGGGAGGGGAAAAAAGTAGTGTGGGGGTGGGAGAAGGTGAGAGAGAGAGTGATAAAAACACGCGGTTTAGTTTTAACGTTTTTATTACGTCCGAACGCGTCGGTTGTCGAGTTACAATTAGCTTGGCTTTTTCTCTTATACCTACTTTCTTCATGCATACTTTACACACATACTCACACTCATACCGGAAATGATGAACAGATTTACTCCCTCACACATATCAACTACTCAATCACAGTGCTGCCAGGTTTGAAATGGGGAAAATGAATACAACACACATAAGTAAAAAGACACAAAATACTACAACTCGGCCATTCCTGACCAATGATCGTCCCGATCATAAATATTCTACAAAAGACGATTACCCGCGTCTCACTCGGGATTAGTAACACATACACAAACACAAAACACTAATTACATCTGACAAGTGTTGCTTTTCAGTGCATCTCTTCTTTCCTGGGAGCGGAGGTGGTCCTCCAATCTGCCCACTTCTTAATTCGAGCGGCTTCAATTATGCCATCATAAGGGAAGTTGAGATATTTGACAATTATCAATATCACGAATAACGTAACGATCATTCGGCAGTACTTTGTGGATTTGATAAGGCCCTCGATACTTAGGAATGAATTTCTTGTTGGTCCCAATGGTGGTATCAATATTGCGTATTACAACATATTCGCCTTCAATGAAATTATTTGGTACCGTATGTCTTTTATCAAATAAAGCGGAATTCTTACTCTGAGATACCTCAATATGACTAGAAGCAGCTGCACGTAAAGCAGTTAAATCTCGGACTGTTTCCAAATTGGCCCTATCTTCCAAATATTCAGATAGACTATCGATCTCCCGCCCTCTTTGGCCGACCCCAAACAAAAGAACAGAAGGAGTTTGATGCGTACTTGAGTGAACGGAGTTATTCATAGCATATTCCACTTTGGTCAGCATTCTAGCCCAATCAGCATGTTGTACTAGGTTCCAGAAAGTTTTCCAAGCATGGACTTGAGGACACGATTAACGCGTTCTACCTGTCCGTTTGCCTGAGCAGACGCTGTTGCTACCTTTACGTGCTCTATATTATTTTCTAACATAAATAAGCTGCAAAGTCTAAGTGGAAGTAAAACTTGATCCAAGGTACGCTGGCATAACTCTGCGTGAGCGACTATAGCAGTCAAAGTACTTATCTAAACAAGCACACACTTCTTTTGTACTAGTAGAGTTTACAGCAAACAGCTTAACATACTCGTAAAAGCGTCAACAACAACTAAGATGTGTTTCCTCTTAGACACAATTGATGGAAGAGAGCCCAAAATGATCGACGTGAATAGTATCGAACGGAACAGGAACTTCTTCGGAATGCGCAGTAAAATACGACCACAATCAGGAATTTGAAACGGAATACATGATGCAACGGACACAGTTCTTAATATAATTTTCGACTTTGTCTTTCATTTTTTCGAAACCAACAATGCCATCCCAATTGATCCAGAGTCTTCGTAATACCCATATGACACAACTGATCATGAACATTGCGTATAATGTGATCTTCCATTTCAGCAGGAACATAAAACAAAAGTTTCCCTTCTGGAGGCGAACGGTAGACCAAACCATCATCCAAGGTGAAATTTTTAACAACTCCATTTTCAAGTTCTTCTCTCAATTTGAGGATTGAAGGGTCACGTCCTTGTGCCACTTGCAGTTGAAAATCAATATCATCAGGACTAATACCGGAAACAACTTGGTTAGAACTACTGGGAATGCGACTCAACGCGTCGACGTGATTCATAAACTTACCGTTACGGTGCTGAATTGTATAATGGTAGTTCTCTAACTCTAAAGCCCATCTCGAAATTTTAGCATTTATACTTTTCTTACTAAGCGTCATAGCAAGAGAATTACAATCCGTAATGATTCGGAATGGAATACCTTCTAGGTAAATTCGGAACTTCCGTAAAGTATAAATTATAGCCAATGTTTCCAACTCGAAACTATGGTAGCGGGACTCTGCCGAAGTTGTCCGTTTAGAAAAATAAGCAATCGGGTGCAGCTTGCCATCGTCTTGTTTCTGCAACAATATTCCACCGAAGCCTTCGGAACTGGCATCACAATGTAGTTCGGTTTCACGCGATGGGTTGTAAAGGGCTAGAACGGGAGAAGACACTAATTTTTCACGTAAAATATCAAAAGCGCGTTTGAAGTTCTCGTCAAATTCGAACTTAGTACCTGCTTTAACCGAATTGCGTAATGGTAATGATATAGAAGAAAACGACGGAACAAAGCGACGGAAATACGAAAAAAGACCAAGACATTTACTCATCTGTCTAGCATCTGACGGAAATGGCATACTTTTAATGGCTTCCAGGTGTGAATTGTTCGGTCTGATACCGTTATTGCTTACCGTAAAACCCAAAAATTCTATCTCTGTGAAACAAAACTGACATTTCTTCATTTTAATCTCCAAACGGAACTCTGCCAACCTCCGAAGAACACGTCCTAATAAATCAAAATGCTCGGATATCGTATTAGTGGCCAATGTAACGTCATCCATGTACACTACAATGGAACCGTCTTTGATGAACGGCTCTAACACCATATTAATGAAACGTTGGAACACTGCTGGAGCATTCCGTAAGCCAAAAGGCATCTTTACGTACTCGTATTGTCCACCAGGTGTCACAAAAGCGGTGTACGAAACAGAATCTGAAGCCATATTGACCTGATGGAACCCGTTCTTCAAATCCAAAACGGAGAAATATTTCTTCCCTTCAACTCGCTCCAAACAATCGTCAATAAGCGGAATAGGGTAACTGTCACGTACAGTTATTTTGTTCAGGGACCAATAATCAATACACATCCGTCGCTCTCCAGATTTCTTTGTTCTCAAGACAATCGGAAATGAATACGGAGAATCACTTGGTCGAATAATACCAGCGGATAATAACCCCTCAACAATGTTATCTACTTCAACTCTATCAGCATACGAAAGACGCCGCGGGCCATAACTGATGGGAATATCGGAAGTCAGTTTCAATCTCATCTCGTAAGAATGTTGCGTTTTCGGAATGTTTTTAATATCTAGATAATATTCTTTGATGATTGCCGTTAGTTCACGCTGGACCTTTAGTCCAAGTTTAGGGTTAATAATTATCTCTTCATCAAGTTCAATGGCATAAATATCTGGAATTCCAGCAGGAAGATCAGTACTTTCCGTGCGGGTATATGCCGAACATATAGAACAACCCCCAAGGTGGTCACGGAATCCTTCCGGAATAAATCATATACACAATGTAAGAGGTGATCCGAAATTTGTATTTCGTTATTATTTTTCACTTCAATTTTGTATTGATTGGATCGTGTATTGAATAAAATGATACCAAAAGTATTTAAAAATTCCCGTCCTAGCAATACAGGATGGGTCATAAAGTGATCTGGGACAACATAGAACTTCAGCTGCTCCGAATGGGCTCCAAAAGTTATGCGAGCCGGGATGACAGCATAAGTACAAAGCGGAAAATTTCCTATACTTCGGAATCCTGAAAACTTTTCATTGGCAGGAATTAACTCGCTGGGTACAATGGATCGCTTAACTAGATTGATCGGACTACCCGTATCGAAAAGAGAAAGAAAACTACTAATCGGATGCACTTTTTTGTCAGATAGAAAAGCAACACTTACCAGGTTCAACTCGGAAAGAGCTGCATTTAGCTGATGGTTGGGATTATCAGCTGGTTTGCCTCGACGGAAATCATCTACTAGTGCCACTTCATCCTTGTTGCGTGGCGCTGGTTTGGGGCAATTCTTGATTATGTGATCACCAGAACCACAACGGAAACAAGATCCTGGCTCTCGACGAGGCTCCGTACAACGAGCGGAAACGTGCCCTTTACCGGAACAATTGTAACAGCGTAATACAGAATCGGAACCACTTTTAGCCTTCGTTTTGCTACTTCCTGAAGCTGGAACGGATGGTGTTGAACGAGCGGAACTGGAACGTATTTCACGGAGCTGCGCATATCGTCGTGCAAGTTGTTTCAGTTGTTTCATGTCTTTGGCTGGATAGAGTACGGAAATATCAGCAGAGCGATCCTGGAATCCATCGACGATCATATGTACAGTTTGCGCCTCATCAATGTCAGCGCGCAGAGCAATCTCCTGCATCCTGAGGATGTATCCCATAACCGATGTTTTGCAATTGATGAAAGTTGTTTTCCTGAGCCGGTCGATGATTTCTGCCACCGTGAATGAATGACCGAAGTTTTGTAGGAAATTTTCTCGAAATTCGGCGTATGTGGCAGAACGGTCTATACGTAGAAACCATTCGGCCTCCGTATCAGGTTCCATTAATCTGCGGATGCATTTCAGTCGGAAATCTGCATCTCCTCCCACTGAATCACAAGCACTCTCAAAATCATTCAGCCATCTCTCGGGAACGTACGAATCGCTACCAGCGAACGGTAAAACAAGGCACCTTACATCCTGAAACTCTGGTGGCCGAACAAAGAGCA
Organism: Aedes koreicus; assembly: GCA_024533555.2. Classification (NCBI taxonomy): domain Eukaryota; kingdom Metazoa; phylum Arthropoda; class Insecta; order Diptera; family Culicidae; genus Aedes; species Aedes koreicus. The sequence continues at coordinate 212,022 of JAHHFK020001455.1, forward strand.
GCTCGTTGCCAGCCAGTTCCCGACGTAAGTCGACGATTTGCTTCTTCTTCTTCAAAACCCGGATCTCTTCATCCAGCGCATCTTCATCCTCGCCGCCTCCCGCTTCGGACGAGTCCTCTCCTACATTGACATCCTCCTCATTGCCTGTAGTAAAGTTTGCCGGATGGCCATCGTACAGAGTACGCAAATGTCGAATAGTCGCCGTCGTCGGAACCTCAACATCATGAGCCTGCAGCCACTCGAGGAGCTTCTCCTTGGTCATTCGTGAGGCCATTACCAACAGCACTTGAATCAGCAAAGCGTCTTGAATCCAGAACGAATCCCACTTCTGATGTTGTAGAGAGAGAGTGATAAAAACACGCGGTTTAGTTTTAACGTTTTTATTACGTCCGAACGCGTCGGTTGTCGAGTTACAATTAGCTTGGCTTTTTCTCTTATACCTACTTTCTTCATGCATACTTTACACACATACTCACACTCATACCGGAAATGATGAACAGATTTACTCTCACACATATCAACTACTCAATCACAGTGCTGCCAGGTTTGAAATGGGGAAAATGAATACAACACACATAAGTAAAAAGACACAAAATACTACAGATTATAAAAATTAAAAAAACATTGCAAAAATTAAAAAGTTGGGTGGTTTTTTTTTGAAGTAGAAAGCTGTTACATCAAAACCAAAAACCTCAAAACATCAAATTTAAATTTTCTGTGCCAAATAAAAATTAAAATTAAAAAAATGTAAAGACAAAACCGAACCGTCGAGAAAAAAAAAAGTATTTTTTTTTAAAAAAACTCACAGAAGTGAGTGCAATTAAATAAAATTGCTAAAAATAATTTTTTTTGAGGGAATAGGGCAAAACCGCGGGGATTAAAAAAAAAAAAAAATTTTTTTTTAAAGAAAATTTTAAAGAGATAAAAAAAAGTAGCTGTTGATGAAAAAAAAAAGGTAACATAAAAAGGTTTTAATTTTCAAATGAATTATTATAACTTGCATAGAGACCGGAACCGGAGGTTGGCGTCGTTCAATCACCAATGTTTCCATCCCGAAAGATCCAAGTTGAAATATTTTCTCCATATCTTCCGAATGCACCTGAGCCAGCTCTAGCATTTGCTGCCGCTCGTCGTCGCTTGTGGCACAGCTGCAAAAAAAAAGGGATTATTATCAGTGACATGGCCTATTCCGTTTGCATGGTCCGTTCGGAAGTTAATAACGCGGAATGTTTGTGAACTTTCCTGATAATCGATTCGTTGGGGCGATTCGCCAAGAGGAACATTTTGAATGTGAAGCTTTTGTTTTATTTGACAACAGTATAGAGAAAAAATCCATACGACGATTTTCTTTGTGTTGGTGGATTTGACAGTTCTACAATTTTCATGGTAAAAGAATTCACTTTTAAATTTACACACTGAACCGAAACATAACACTTTCAAATCAAACGAAGAACTTTCGTGGTAGATAATTTTACTTTCAATTTAATGAAAAATAAATACTTTTCAGAAGTAAAGTGCAAAACTTTTAATAAAACAAGATTTATTTTTTGTGTGCAGCACCTAACTTTAGATATTTGCGCCTTTGTTTTGATTTGCTGTGTTATTTTGACAGAATATTTGAGAGTGTGTTCGTGTGAGTTCATTATTAGGGGCGTATTATTAAGCTTGGGACCGATGTGCTAGTACTGACTGAGCCAAGAAAAAAATCGTATTTGTTCGGGACCTACTGGTCTTAGAGTTAGTCTATGCTACTATCAACACTACTATTTGGATAGTTTCGCGAAAGACGCCACTCGCGAACATTGAAAACTTACTACTCTTAAAATACCTTGCTGTGGGTAAAATTGACTTTTTCAATCATACTTCAGGGTTGAGTTAAAACTACCTACCAGTGAGAACAAAATTATATCCAAAATAGTAGTCCAATCAGAGTACTTTGTTTTGAGTACTGTCACACTTGATTATGGATAGTTTGGATTCTCCGTGTTCTAAGTACTAGATTTGACAATCCACTCTCTTTCCTTTTGTTCCTTTTCATAACATAACCGCGTGTGATTCCTTCGAAAACATTAGTTTTCCCTACAGTTCGGTACTTCTCGCGTGCGCCGACTATTATTGACTACAGTCGAATCCTGGTTTCCTTATGTTGAGTTATTCGTAAGATTCATTAAATTTGATAAAACTCAAGATCAAGTAGTGGCACTTACTACTAGATAGAAAATAAACTATTCACAATGAGTGCAGGTCAGTTCGACGATGCATTGCAAGACACGTCTGAGTTGTTGCATATAATCAATCTCAGGAAGTCAGTTCCACCTGCAAGGATTTCTGAAGAAAGTCCTCTTCCGATCCCCACTGCAGAAGTTGCCATAGCTGATGCAATCTTCGGTACCTCACGATATAGGGCGGAAGAGCGATATTCTGAGGACGACGAAGAATATAGCGATAACGATGATGGGTATTATGGCTTCGATGAGGATAATGTGCGGAAGAATCAGTCTGTGAACATGCAGCAATCACATAGCAATGTGCAAAGTTCTAGCCAGAAAGTATCCAATTTTCAACCTGCCGATGCCTTGTTTAAGAAATTTACGAACAAAATAAACGTAGAAAAATATGAAGGACCAATGGCACTTCCTAATCATGCTAAAAATACATTGATAGAAACTCAGCGGAAGGCGGACAGTGACCGACTTCGAAGTAAAGATAAACAAGATCGGGCTACGGCGGAGCAGGTCATGGATCCAAAAACAAGGATGATTCTTTTTAAGTTACTGAACCGTGATATGATTTGCGAAATAAATGGATGCATCTCAACCGGCAAAGAAGCAAATGTTTACCATGCCACCGCAAAAACAGGGATGGACTACGCCATTAAAATTTTCAAAACGTCGATTTTGATTTTCAAGGATCGGGATAAGTACGTAACCGGTGAATACCGATTCCGACATGGGTACAGTAAACATAATCCCCGAAAGATGGTCCGGACTTGGGCCGAGAAAGAAATGCGAAATTTAGTACGCATGAAAAAGTGTGGTCTGCCAGTACCGGAACCGATCCTGCTCCGGAGTCATGTTCTCGTGATGGAATTCATTGGTAAAGATGGATGGCCAGCCCCAAAGCTCAAAGATGTTGAATTGAGCAGTTCAAAGGCACGTGAATTATACCGTGACGCAGTGGAAATGATGTGGGCGATTTACAGTAAATGTAAACTAGTGCATGCCGATTTGTCCGAATTCAATCTTCTCTACCATGATGGTAAAATTGTGATCATAGACGTGTCGCAATCCGTAGAACACGAGCATCCCCATGCCCTGGAATTTCTACGGAAAGATTGTACCAACATAACAGATTTCTTCCGAAAGAAAGACGTATCCACAATGACTGTGAAGGAACTGTTTGATTTCATAACCGATCCCACAATAAAGGAGGAAAATATGGAAGACTGTTTGGAAAAAATGTCGGAGAAAATCGCTAACCGTAGCTTTGACGAGTTTACCGAACAGCAAAAACTTGAAGAAGCCGTTTTCAAGCAAATATTTATCCCTAAAACTTTACACGACGTGCACGACATCGAAAGGGATATCTTCGAAAAGAAGAACAAAGATGATTTGGTTTACAAAATTATTACGGGATTGGATGCAAACTTGAAAGTAGCTGAAAATCCCAAAATTTTACAAGAGCGAAGTAGTCAAGGTATGTAGCCGAAAGTAGTCTCCTGGTTTTTTTTTTATCTTATGCATTCATGTTTCAGATCTAGCAAGTGAAGACGATCAACCTCAGGATCTGGATAGCGAAAATAGTAGCTCAGATGATGATGAAAATGACGGAGAGTCCAAGAAAACCGGAATCATTCGTGAGAGGAATGAAACAGCAGAAGAACGCAAAGCACGCAAAAAGGCCGTCAAAGACGAAAAAGCCGAAAAACGTAAAACGAAGGTGAAAAAGCACATTAAGAAACGAAAAGAGAAGATGAATGGTAAAAAGTGAAAAAAAAAACTATCGTGGTGTACAGTGATATGTCTAATTAAAACAGTTTATTCCTACGTGGTTACGGAAACTAACTAGTTTTAAATTTTCTGTCTCATTTGTTTGGTTTAATTAGTTTCTCATGAAAGAAACTCCCTTGTTAATTTATGTATAAAATTACAATTCTTTATTTTCACCCGTGGAATGTAAAACTAATGCTATTTCTAAAGTATGCATTCTATAGCATTACCCGAGTAAAAGTATTTAAAAAAAATCAGCCCTTACAATTGGTTCGCCTAAAAAGATGATCACATGTGTTGTCATGAAAGTTAGGTACATCGACGATCGTCGACTGGTCTCACTGGTAGAATCTCCTCCGTAGACTAAGGTAGCACAACAATCGATAAAAAAGCGTCATTGAAATCAAGATGCACAGCTCAAATTGGAGTGTCGTATTGTCTATCCGCACGTAATGCAGAAGTACTTTGGGATCATCGAAATGGCAGTACATTTCATTGCAATCCAAACGCTGTCGATTGTATCCGAAAACAACCAATACGACGGACACGATACCTCCTCGGATGAAAGATGCACGCATCAGCCATTGCATTATTGCTGGAATCTGTGGTGCAAAATCAAACCCGTAGATAGCCAATCCGAGAAAAGGTGCAATCGTTAGCGGACCTATTGCAGAACCATTCTAAAATAGAACAAAATAAAATTAGATATACAAGTGAAAAATTAGCTAATGGACACCTACCATCACATTGAACGTTGCACCGATCATAAGGCCAAATCCTTCGGCACATAGTGAGACGATCAATCCGACGACCGTGAAGAGTGCATATCGGAAGAACTCGGCTGGCAGGCCCGCCAACCAGTAGACGATCATGGTGAAGATCACATTTAGGAATATTTGAACCGGCAGTCGTGATAACGTCAGTGCAAGGTAGTAAGGGAACAGGCCATACCAACGGTTGAAGCATTCCTTTTTCACTAGTTTCACCTCGCGAGGATCTGTAAGTATTCATTTAGTTTACATTTACTTCATCAATAGTGAATTAAACTTAGTTATGTTCCATATGATGAGCCAAGGCAAGTATGGGGCCAAAATTCAATTATTTAAGGAGCTTCTCAGACTCCTGTTAATGGGAAATACATACATGATTTTATTTATTTTTTTTTCGATTTATTCATTTGGTAGGCTGAATAAACACCTAAACGGACCCGAAAAAATATATACTAAAGTATCAACACAATACATATTTATAAGTTCTTATTGAGTGTTCTTTAGTTTTCAGCCGGGCTCGTAACATTTTCCTCTCCTGCAACGTAATTTTTTTCGCCCCATGTTCTTGTTGTTTCTGGAAACGGAAACATGGAAACTTGCAGAAGATGATATACAATTGCTCACAAAATTGATCGTACACACGAACAAATACCACATTTTCACTTTTTCCAGTTCAAATAGTATTTAAACACATGTAATGTTAAGGATGTATGTTTCATGAATCGGATTAGCATAAATTTCGTAATATCAGGTTTCTTTCCATTTGCTCATCGATACCAAATTTCAAACTCACCAAATTGATCGTACAGCTAACTTTGTATCTAAGAAAAATCGAATACCATTACCAAGCACAGCACGTAAACGCGGATTGGAATTGTCAAGCAAACTCAGTACTTCGGGTAGCCTTCCTTAGCGTCGATCACGGCTTGCAAGCGACGGAGCATTGAATCCATTAGTTTCTTTGTACAAAATGCTGGGATGTTTTCCCTTTTAACGTAGGACTACGTTTCTCTTTTCTATACCGTGTGTCATTTCAAAGTTTTGAAAACGGCTTGGAAATTTTTTGGAAAGGTTTTGGAACGCTAATAACTTTCGTTCGACTGAACAAGAGTGACTTCATTCACGGTGTATGCCGTTTGATAAAAAAAATACATATTTGTTGCAGGGAGTTCAATTTTGCAAATTACATACTTTTGCTCCCATACAAATCTGCATATGAACAGGTTGAAAACATGGTCTTCCCTTTCCGGGTCCTCAAAAACAAGTAACAAATGGTTCAAATTGTCTTCTTCTTGTTAATATTATTATTATTTCATTCCATTTATGCAAAATTATTTTGCTTTGTTGCAGGCGTTTGATTTTATAACTGAAGCCCTCTTATGAAGATTGCTTCGTACTGCCTTTTCGTGCCTATCTTTTTTCTGGGCTATGCTATCAACGCTGGTAACGCTAGCACGCGAGATGAACCGAAATTATTTCAGTGTTCGCCATTAGCTCTCAGCTCATCATTCATTCGTTATCGATTATCGCGTACAGCCGCTTTTTTTTATCCCAGTGCAATGAAGTAAAGTAAAGTAAAGCAAACGTTTTCGTGCGTCGCCAAGCAGGCCGAAAAGTTACTTTTGAGGAGTGATGACTGGCCCACAATTGATACTTTGCGGATGCATTTGCGTGAATTTGACAGTTTTCCCATAGGTTTTCTGTCAAATTTACGTCAACGGAACGCAAACGTATATATTGTGGGTGCCCCTTGAGACCGTTTTATTCTACGGTAGTTGAGTGCTGTTAAAAAGAAACAAGTGATACGAAATCTAGTAGAGGAAACTATTAGTGATAAAGTGACGATGGCGGGAAGTTTCGGGTGGGACCCTGGGAGGCCCACCGCAGTGATGGATGGCAGCTCAACGGTTCCTGACTGGATGAATTCCGGCAGATTTGAACGGACACAGATTCTACTGCTGCAAGGCGGAAAAGGTAATGAGGAGAAGAAGCTGAATCCCTCCATCGTCGGGAACACAACCGCCAACAGTCATCGTCACGCTCGGAGTGGGCCGACTTGGGTGTTTTCGAGGGCCACTGTTCCATTGAGCGTTAAGACCCGAGTGTATGTTCCTAACCCGACGATATGTTACCGATGCTATGACCACACAGTTCTGATGCAAGTCGGAGGCGAAGTGCAGGAACTGCTCCAAAGTCCACAATTTGGAGGAGGACTGCTTTCTGTTTCCACTGCCGAGGAACCACGAACCATCCACCCGAAACTGCTCAAGCTATATCATGGCGAAAGAAGTCTTGCGACTGCAGAACACCAAAGGCGTATCAGAGGATTAAGTGATCCGGCCAAATCCAGCCGACGGCGGCTCCTATGCTGCTGTTAGCAAGGTACAGCAGCGACTGGAAGTAACCCGCGAAACCACCAACGAATCAATGCTGCTCAAAGAGAATGACGAAACGATCAAGTAGCTCATGGAGACCATCGAGAAGCTGACACAGTATCGACGATTCGGAAAGGAAATAACAGGTGAAAAAGCGCAAGAAGCGAAGCAAGAAGATTCTGCCCAAGGAAAAATCCAGCTATTACGACATAAAAACCGACTCAAGCGCTCATTCTTTGGCATCCGCACAAGCAGCAACTGGACAAACGGCAGCGCTAATTTCCTCAAAAATAGGTGCAACTTCCCTTAGGTCAAGCGTTCAAAATGTTTACAAACGGCACTACATCACCGAAATAATACCAACAACACCGATGAACAATTCCAAAGCCCAAACAATTCAACCATTTTCACACACCACATCACACATTCGTAAACAATTAACACTGAACATACATTTCCATTGAGGCTCTGCTCTGGATAGATGGGAATCCTTCCCGACAGTCAGAGACGACACGACTATCGCACACCAGATCGTCCACTATCCAACAACCAGATGATCCCTGCTGTGACGTCACCGATAACGATCGTTTGTGATTACATGATTACTGATTACTGTACGATCATCGAATCTGATGGGTTCAGAAGCGTGTTGGCTTCGGCGAATGTCCTCAAGGTTACGTGTAATATCTGCATGTCTCTTCGGATGGAAGATATACTGTTATTACTAACCTGTGAAAACATACTATGGTGCCAACTGCCAAAAGGTGACGTCGTCTATTATTCATTTGCTCCATCTCGAAAGTAAATGCCAATAGTGAAAGCGGTTTGCTTACGATATCCTTTCAATTTTTATCCCTTGGTTCCTTGAATAGATCCCGCATTCGGCAAGTTCTCAGCTCTTGATCAATTTGCTCATGCTTTCCAGCAATCCTGGAACGTCCACGATGATTGTGGTGGAAGCGACCATTTCCCTCTTGTCATATCTTTGAATCGAGTACCTCCAGTTTCATCTTGCCGTCTACGATAGAAATACGGACTCGACGATTGGCCGAACTACCAAAATGAGGTCTCTGCCGATTTCACAGACAACCCCCCGTCTTGTCTTGACGAGTTTGTGGAACGTTTGTTTGAAATCGCAAAACATCATATTCCAATAACCAGCGGCTTCCCGGGGAAGAAATCAGTTCCATTGTGGAACCTCGAGGTTCGTTCAGCAATCAACCTTAGTCGCAAGAAGTTCTGCGTTCTTCAAAGAATGCCAAGAGAGGATCGCAAAAACTCTGCCATCCATTCGGAATTTAAGGACGCTAGAAATGCGGCTAGATCAACCATCCATTAGGCCAAACAGGATAGCTGGGATCAGTTAATCTCGTAAATTAAACCCGAAATCACATTAAAAGAACTGTGGGGTAAAGTCCACAAATTGAGTAATTGTATAGCCAGACAATCCATCAAACTCAAAATAAATAGTAACATCACAGACAACCCTTCGTTCACCACAGAACACCTTGCAGATCATTTCTATAAATCATCCTTATCCTCTAACTACTCCGACAAATGTCTAGCCGAAAAAATGACCCAAGAATCCTCCCCTCCATGCTTCGATACCAACAACAGCCCAGATTATAACATTGAGTTTTCATATGAGCTATTCGGATAGGCTCTGCACAGAGTGCATGGCTCATGCATACGACTGGATGACGTTGGCTATCCGTTTTTCAAAAATCTTCCCCTCATAGGCAAGTCCACCCTGCTAACGCTTTTTAACAACATATGAGACCAGGGAGAACTCTGCTGTTTCTGAAGGAGGGTCTTGTTATTCCTATCCCCAAACCGAACACGGATAGGAATAAGGCTGACAGTTTCTGCCCCATAACGCTTTTGAATTGCATAGGGAAGATTTTTTTTAGAAGATGGTCAACAGGTGGCTAATGACTCATATGGAAGCTCAAGGTTTAGTCGACAATAGACAAGTCTGCCTTTCGCTTTCTTCCCTAATAAATCTACAGATGACTATTCAACTGAACTTGAGGATGTCATTGACTCTCATCTGGAGAGCTGTAAGTATGGTAACGCTGTCTCTCTCGATCTGTCGAAAGCATACTACCGTGCGTTGCGATTTCCCATCCGTAAGTCCCTTGAGAAAAGGGGAATCAAAGGACGGAGAAAAAAAGAGAAACTGAACAAGCTGCAAAAGCTTGCTACTATCTCTATAACTGGGGCAATGAATAGTACTCCTTCAAAAGCACTAGATGCTTTACTCAACATTCTTCCTTTACCTCAATTTATACTACAGGATGCGAAAAAAAATGCTCTGAGGCTCAAACGGTCCAATAATTTCTTCGGAGATGGAGATCTTATTGGACACTTGAGTATCCTAAAAGAGTTTTCGATAAATCCTTTAATATTGATAATTGAAGATTGTATGCTTAGGAGAAACTACTTCAATCATAAATTCACAGTCCATGCAGCTACTCGTTCTGATTGGGATAAAAGAGAACCAAGATAATTTGGTAGGGGCTAGTATAACTGGTCCTGGGATAAACTTTTATGTAGCAATGGGAAAATATCCCACAGTGTTTCAAGCTGAAATATATGCCATACTGGAATGTGCATCAATCTGTATGAAAAGAAATTATAAAAATGCAAACATATGCATTTGTTCAGATAGCCAAGCAACTCTGATTTTTTTAAAGTCAAAAACATTCACATCTAAACTGGTGTGGGAATGCGCACAATTTTTACTGCAATTGTCCTGTCGTAACATGGTTAACCTCTATTGGGTTCCGGGCTATTGCGGAATTGAAGGAAACGAAAAAGCTGATCAGTTGGCAAAAATAGGGTCATCCATGTAATTCATTGGGGCCGAACCATTTGTTGGATTATCTTCTTGCGGCTTGAAAATGGAACTAAAGAACTGGGAAAAGAAAAATGTACAGGCTAACTGGAATAGTACCTCCAACGCCCGGCAATCCAAACTGTTCATTAAGCCTAACGCTTCTCATACGCAAAAGTTACTTAAACTTGCAAAACACGACTTGAGTACATACATTAGTTTGATAACAGGACATTGTGCAAGTAAATATCACCTGAAAATCATCGGTAAACTTCATGAAGATAAATCCCGCTTTTGTGGGTTAAAGAGTGAAAGTTCTAAGCATTTAATGTGCGACTGCACTATTTAGAAAACGATGCAGATTTTTTGACAACGGGCTATTGAACCTTGTGAGGTCTGCGACGCTGCTCCCAAACAAGTAGTTCATTTAATAAAAATTGTAGTACCTGCTTGGAAAAATTGCCTACTGCCGTAGTGGTAGTTACTCTAAATAGTATCTTACCTTTGAGAAAATATGGCAAAAATTAAAAAGAGGACACGCCACAATAAATCAAATCAATGGTTGCAGTGGTAATACGTCCCCAACAAGGGAAAAAAAGAGGTCGGATGGTTCGTTATGTACAAAACTTTCTGACGGATCGAAGATTCAGGGTAAGCATTGGCAATAACCGATCTGAGTTGCGATGTCAAGAAAATGATATTCTTCAAGGATCAGTGATAGCATCTACACTCTTCCTTATCTGTATGCAATCCATTTTCAAAAACTTCCCCCCTAACGTCTTCATACTTATCTATACAGATGATATCACCATTCATGTTTTCCGTTCCTACAAGTCTTTGTTTAGAAAAACTATGCAATCCGCTGTCAATATAGGCTCCAAATGAACCGGGTTTATTTTATCCCCTAAAAAATACTCCTCCACATCAGCAGTAATATGAAAACAGTTAGTAAACTGCCCGACATAACTCTCAACCACTCTAACCAGCGGAATCCCTCAAAATTCTCGGCATCCACCTAGACCGGATTCATAGCTTCAGACATCGCGTAACTCAGGCACTCAAAACTATCGATAGCCGCTTATGGCTGATCAAAGTGATTGGTTCAAGAATACCGTGCGCCCAAAGAACAATCATTATCCGCACTATCAAAAGTTGACTTCTGCCGAAAATGTTTTAAGGAGTAGGACTTTTCAGCAGAGTCGGTGATTTGATAGCAGACTGAGCCCCAAATATAACACAGCTTTTCGACATGCCTCTGGCGCATTCGTAACCAGTCCAATCCCATCTATGATGGGCGAATGCGGCCAAATTCCGTTAGACTATCATCTTACAGTTTGTAAGGTGTCTAAAGCTATCCGTTGGCTTAGCCTAGGTGGCTGAAATGATGTTCCTCATGCTAAAAGAGCAGTCAACCTATTCCAATCCCTTACCAACCAAGACCTCTCCGCAATAGCTAAACTTCCCTGACCAGCAAATGGACCCTTGAACCAACGTCCCCCAGAAATTGATCTATCTCTCCATCCGATATAGAAGCCCAACTCTGTAGAGAAAAATATGCCAATCACCAACACATACAATACGGAGGCTCAGTATCTAACAACAAAGTAGGTTTTGGAATAAGATGTAAATTACCCTCCCTCAACATCAGTTCTGCTCTCCTTTCTACCTGTTCCATATTTAGTGTTGAAGCATACGCCATTATGAAAGCATCTGACTCTTTTTTAATTAGTTCGTTTATTTGTTAGGCTCAGCCGTGTGTAACACTTTAATATTGTTATTTACAATGTATAATTTTTCAATTTTAGTAAAATGGGGTGCCAATCACTCGTGGCTAGCTCGAGGTTAGTCGGTCACAATATCGTTTGGATCGTGATCACTGCTTGCTGGGCAGGTACAAGTAGCACGGAAACAAAAAGATAAAATAACTGGGACACAATGGCAGGGAATTTACTACACTGGAGGGGAGGGGGTGATGACATTACACTCTTAGATCAGACAAACAAAGGAATTCGTAAATCGCTTGCATGTAGGGGAGATCATGCATTCCCAAAACATCTCTTACCTCCTGGGAGGGTTGTCTACCTCGGGCCACTAGGGTATCCAATAGTCGTGCTCTGGAGGCATCATTGTCCGGGCAATTCCAAACTGCGTGATCGATGTCATCATAACCGGTTCCGCACCTACATATGTTGCTATCGACGAGGTTAATTCTGTAGAGATGTGCGTCTAGCGAGTAGTGGTTGGACATAAGTCTTGACATCACACGAATGAAACCGCGACTTACATCCAGACCTTTGAACCACGATCTCGACAAAACATTTGGAATAATGGAATGTAACCACCGCCCAAGAGAATTACTTGTCCAATCGTTTTGCCAACTTTGAAGAGAACTCTGACGTACTAATGGGAAAAAATCATCATGTGAAATTCTTCTTTCAAAAATCTCGCCTTCTTTTGCGCCCACCTTTGCTAGAGAGTCCGCCTTCTCATTGCCTGGAATTGAGCAATGTGAGGGGACCCATGCAAAGGTAATTCTAAATGATCTTTCGACCAACGCACACATCTGCTCCCTTATTTTTGAAAGAAAGTAAGATGAGTGCCTCACTGTTTTCATCGACCGGAGGGCCTCAATAGAACTGAGACTATCCGAGAAGATGAAATAATGGTCTATGGGCATGTCGGAAATTATCCCCAATGCGAAATTGATAGCTGCCAGCTCAGCAACATATACGGAACAAGGTTCCTGAAGTTTCCGGAAGGCAGATGAGTTTTCATTGTAAACCGAAACCAGTGGATCCATCAATGCGCGACCCATCAGTGAAGATTCTTCTATTGCAATTGACATGTTGGTACTTTTTAAAAAATATATGGGGAATTAAAATAAGTCGAAGCTGACCTGGAACTCCTTGAATAGCCCGTTTCATGGAGAGATCATAGTCAATGGAGGAACTGTGATAAGGAAAGCGAACACTAGGAGAATTATAGCATGGAAGACTAATATCAGATGACATATAGTTAATATAGATTCGTAAGAATCTAGACTGGGTACTCAATTCGAGCATTTTTCGAAGTTTTCAATCACAAGGTTGTTACTGATTCCATACTTGATCAGTATTCTAGATGAGAGCTCCCAGAAGCGGTTCTGTAAGGGTTTTACTCCTGCCAGAACCTCCAGGCTCATATTGTGCGTTGAATGCATACAGCCAAGGGCAACACGTAAACAACGATATTGAATGCGTTCCAATTTGATGAGGTGGCTGTTTCTTGCCGAGAGGAAGCAAAAAGAGCCATATTCGAGAACTGAAAGAATAGTTGTTTTATAGAGTTTAATTAGGTGTTCCGGGTGGGCCCCACCATGTCCCGGAAATTGATCTTAAAAAATTGATCCTTTGTTGACATTTCTGTTTCAAATACGCAATGTGAGTACTCCAAGTGCATTTCGAATCAAACATGACTTCAAGGTATTTGAAGGTCAAAGATTTGGTAATGTCTCTTCCCAACAGCTTGAGACGCAGTTTGGCAGGGAACCGCTTTCTAGCAAACACTACCAATTCGGTTTTAGGCGGTGAAAACTCGATCCCCAAATTTCTGGCCCAGATGGACAGATTATCTAGGGAATTTTGCAATCGTCTTTGCAAGATTTCCGTACGTTGACCTCTAAAGGAGATCACAGCATCGTCTGCAAGTTGTCTTAGCGTGCATCTATTTTCCAAGCAGTTATCAATATCTTTAACATAGAAATTATAAAGCAAGGGACTTAAACATGAGCCTTGGGGTAAGCCCATGTAGCTAATTTTGGAAGTTGTCAGTTGACCTAGATTAAAGGTCATTTGTTTTTCTGACAGTAAATTATACAAAAAGTTATTTAAAATTCCTGGTAAACCACTACTGTGCAGACTATTTGCCAGTATATCTATGGAAACTGAATCAAATGCGCCCTTATTATCCAGAAATACTGAAGCCAATTGCTCCTTGTGTGCAAAGGCCAGTTGTATATCAGATAAAAGCAACGCTAAACAATCGTTTGTTCCTTTGCTCTTTCTGAAACCAAATTGCGTATTTGATAGCAGGTTGTTTGATTCAACCCAACGGTCAAGTCTTGATAGGATCATTTTTTCTAACAATTTCCTTAAACATGATAGCATAGAGATCGGATGGTAAGAATTGTAATCAGATGCTGGTTTCCCAGGCTTTTGAATAGCTATTACTTTAACCTGCCTCCATGCGGGTGGAACTATATTTAATTCCATGAGAGTGTTATACAGGTTAAGTAATCGTCTTTTAGCGATATCGGGGAGATTTTTTAGAAGGTTGAATTTAATCATAAAGAATGTGCACACCAAAAAGTAGTCAACGGGAAATTAGTGGTATTAAATGGAAAATATGAGAAAATCAAAAGTAAATCATTTATTTAAGACTTCATAAAAATACAAATATAAAACATATACAGTTAAGTCAATTTGACCTGTTATATCCAAATGCCCGCACCTTTCGTTTGACACCTTCCATCAGTTTTTGCACAGTATCATCCGTCACCAATTTTGCAGCTTTCTGCCAGTTACGCCTGAAGCTTTTCTCATCAATTGCTACGCTATTCGTTTTTCGAAGATTCCTCTTGACCAGAGCCCAATACTTTTCGATCGGACGGAGTTCTGGCGAATTTGGCGGATTGCAATAATTTGGGACAATATTTACACCATTAGCAATGTACCAATCCTTAGCCAGTTTTCCATAGTGGCAAGATGACAGGTCAGGCCAGAACAGCACCGAACCGTTGTGTTCCCGAATGAACGGCAACAGTCGTTTATTCAGACACTCTTTTACGTAAATTTGTCCATTTAGAGTGCCAGTCGTGATGAAGATGTCGCTTCTGAGACCGCATCCACATATTGCCTGCCATACGAGGTATTTTTTTGGGAACTTCGACAATTTTTTTTTGCTTAAAACGATCAGCAACATTTCCTCTTTGCAACGAGGTATAAAACTGTAGTCCCGGTATCTGCTTAAAGTCAGCTTTGCAATATGTTTCGTCGTCCAATATTATGCAGTCGTATTCCTTCAGCATAGTGTCATATAATTTTCTCGATCGAGATTTTGCGCTCTTGTTCTGGCTGTCGTTACGATTTGGAGCAACACCTACTTTGAATGATTTCAAGCCTGCACTTTTCTTCACTTTCTGGACGAACGATGGAGACATTTTCACTTTTTTTCGCCACATCACGAAGGGAGATATTCGGTTTCTTCTTAAATTCTTTAATCGCTTTCTTCCTCTCCGCGATGAAACGAGAATCATGGTTACCTCCGGAACCGACCTTTCTCTTTAAAGTTAAGCGCTGCTGAAAGTTTTTTAGCACTTTAGTAACCGTCGATTTTGCGATTTTTAATGACTTGGCAATATCGCCGTGCGACATATCTGGATTTTCCACTCTTTTGTGCAAAATTGCTTCGCGCACGCGTTCTTGATTCGACGCCATTTTACTGAATAAAGGTTACTTTAGCCAAACGACGTCTTCATCATAGCACACATACATTAATATTCATGTAGTAGTGATCGGATTAGCAAAGCGTACACGGAGAAGACTGCATTAGGGCATTTCCGACGACTACTTTTTGGTGTGCACATTCTTTATCGCTTCCCGGAGCAGAGTTATTCGATGAAAGAAGTGCATTGAAATTAAAATAGTGGGTGGGTAGAGAATGTTTTTTTTGGGGGTCCGTGAAATTGGGGTGGTGGGGGGGGGGGGGGAAAACTTTTTGAAGGGGATACGGGGGGGGGGTTTTCATGTGGGGGGGGGGGGGGGTTGGGGACGTGTTTCCAAGGCGGGGGGGGCGAGGTTTGTTGGTGGTCCGGTGAAGCGAGTGGGAGTGTTTGCGTTTTTTTGTTTTGGTTAGTTTTTTTTGTGTTTTTTGTAATGTTAAGGGGCATACAAAATGTTTCTTTGTTTGTTCTTTGAAATCGAATTTCTCAAGATACAACTTAGTGCATTCGTCATCCCATCCAGGGGTGGCGGGT
Source organism: Aedes koreicus (assembly GCA_024533555.2). Classification (NCBI taxonomy): domain Eukaryota; kingdom Metazoa; phylum Arthropoda; class Insecta; order Diptera; family Culicidae; genus Aedes; species Aedes koreicus. Next base: position 228,005 of record JAHHFK020001455.1, read on the forward strand.
CTTGTTTTGAGGGATGCACTTGGAACACGTCGTTTCTGAGCTTCTAATGCACTTTTGTACATCAGTTCGGAAAGGAAACGATACTCTTCTAATGGTGGAAGAGGATCGGTAGAATCAATACCAAGGGTTACCGCCGATGCAAAATGTTGCCAATCAATATGCCACGTAAGGTCATAAGGAACATGGATTGACTGGTCTGTTTTTTGAAAACTATTTGTGATTGAGATAATAATTGGTAAGTGATCATTACCATGGGGATCATTGATTACCTTCCACAGACAATCTAATGATAGTGAATTAGAGCACAAAGATATGTCAAGTCGACTCTCCCTGGCAGGAGGTTTTGCTATTCGTGTCGCTTCCCCAGTGTTCAAGATGCTCAAGTTGAAATCGTCGCATAAGTCATAGAAAATACCCGCTCTGTTGTCATCGTATTGTTCGCCCCAAGCAGTACCGTGGGAGTTCAGATCGCCCAAAATAAGAACTGGAGATGGAAGTAATGTAATTGAACTCCAAAGTTGACGGCGGTTTATTGATGCCCTCGGAGGGACATAGACGGAAGCTATGCAAAGATCTTTATTCTTTACATTTATTTGGCAAGCGACGATTTCAATGCCTGAGATTATTGGGAGTGAGATTTTATAGAAGGGGTAGCACTTTTTGATCCCCAAAAGTACGCCACCATATGAATCATCTCGGTCCAGGCGAATAATGTTAAAATCGTGGAAGTTTAATTCATCTTCAGATGAAAGCCATGTTTCACAGAGAGCAAATATATCACAATCAGAATTGTGAATCAAATACTTGAACGAGTCTAATTTAGGTATTAGACTACGACAGTTTCATTGTAATACGGTGATCATATCTTAATCCTCACTCGACAAATTATTCATCGAAAGATATGAATGCACCAATGAGGGGCCATGATACAGTCAATTGCTTGAAGTAGTTTCCAACTATAAGAATAAGCGGGTCAATAAGTCCGAAAGGCCAAGAGCATTTAAAATGTTATCCACAATGTCCCTAAAATTAATCTTACCTCGCTTGGACGGGATATTCTTAGAATTGCGAGAAGACGTAGTTTTTGTTTTTGACAACCTCTTACGGTTACTGTTATTAGGTAGCGGCGGGTTGGTATAGCTACAGCTAGGAACGGATGCATCAGCTTTTACCGGTTTATTCGGTTTTTTTAATTGACCCCCGCTATCTCCAATTTTTTTTGCAGGCTTTTGAGAGTAGATTTTATTTGTTTCCGGCGCACACCCGGAGAACTAGTAGGCTTTCTTTTACCGGGGGCGTGTACCTCCGGAAATCCACTCTCTTCGGCTACGTCAGAGGCCAGTTCGTCGGAAGACAAAATCAAGAAAGGATTTTCATTTTGAGCGGCTGATACAGACGATGCAGACGCTCCGTTTTGCGACTTTAACATTTCAGCATCCGTCTGCTTGGAGCGTTCTTGTATGGAACGTCTCACGTTACCAGTGCGCTTCTTGTACACGGGGCAGATCTGCAAATCGTGGAGAGGCTCTTTGCCACAGTAAGCACACTTTGTTGCTTCCTGTTGGAAAGCATCCTCTAGATGCCTTTGGCCGCATTTGTCACAACAGGGCTTGTTGTCGCAAAAAGTAGCCGTATGACCCAACTGTTTGCACTTGGTACAATTAAATACCCTTGGTACAAAAAGGCGCACTGGGAAAAAAAACTTTATCAATTTCAACAAATTTTGGGAGAATTGATCCGGCGAAGGTCACTTGTAGCGAGTCCGACGGTGAATACGTCTTTTTTCCATCTATTTTTATTGTTTGCATTCCAGAATCTCAATGGTAGACGAAGCAGAATCTGGAAGTCGCCCCTTACCTTCCATAACGTCTTCACACGTCAGGCTCTCTGCAGAAACCACACCATCTATCTCCACATCTCGAGATGGGATGTAGACGTAGTACTCGACATTGTATCCTTCGTCACTAGCAATTTCATTTGCAATTTTTTACGTAGGTGCAGTGACACGCAGTTTGTTTCGGTTGACCTGGTGAAATTCGGTCCCCGGATAACGACGCGTCAAATTTTTTTTTTGGCCCAAAAAAGTGGGGGTTTTTCTTTTTGCGGAAAGAAGAAAAACCAAGGGGGGGCAGAAGACGGCTGATAACAGCGCGCCCTAAAAACATCTTTGGGAGGCAAGTCGCCTCCCTTAGAATCATCCATGAAAAAACAAATTCAGGTAAAACATTTGGTAAAACGGTATTTGCTGCTTTAAATTTCATCGGTCGTTTTCTGTATTACCTGAAAATGCTGGAAGCATTAAAGCTTAACGTTTTAATATTACTTCCCCTCTTTGTTTACAAAATCAGATACGTCTGTTTGAAAAAGTACTCGAGAAATGTTTGTTAGTCGAGATGTCAAATTCAACGAAGCAATATTGCGTTACCAAGAAGATGATGCACAGCCATCTGTGATTACTGTTCATGCTGCAATCCCACCCTTGAAGCCGTACTCCAAACATTTTTGTTACGGAAATTGAAGCTATTGAAACGAACTGTCACCAACACGAACAAGTGATTCAAACTGATGAAGAGTATGAAATGCAGCCAAGGAAGAACAAGTTGAACTCCCACCACAAACAAATGGGAAGGCTCACAAGGAGACTGTTCCGAGGTCCAGTGGTCGGGAGTGCAAGTGACCAGGTTGGTTTGCGTGGTTTTGTTTCTTCTCAATGAGCTTTTCCTGCCGGCTCTAGGCTTGTGTGGGAATATTATAAGTTGAGTTTTGGAAGTATTAGGAGAAATCTTCCATTGGGCTTCAAATGGTGAGTTGACAACTTCGAAGTAGGGTGCGGCCGACCTCACATGTTCCTACCTCACGCCTCCACGAGTCATATGATCACAAAAGACTGCCAGCTGAAACATGGAGACGCTGGTTGGCGTAGCCTGGGAAATGTTGTCAATCTGACAATAGCGAAGTGAGGGGGTGCGACTGAAGATCGTGCACCTTTAAATCATATTGTATATTTCCCATTCTCATTTGATCAATAATTTCAGCACGCTTTGGAATCATTTTTGCGTTCCAAAACCATGTAAGAGCCGGGAGCAACAAGACAGGCATCAAAGGCTCAATTTGTTTTTCAGCATTTCAGCATTACATTTAATTTGAAATTGCACTTCTGAATTTCAACTACTAGACTGGCATGTGCTTATAAGCAATGTAAGATTATATTTTAATATTGTGTTTAGTGGCATTATGGTAAGATAAGCCATTTATTTTAGGAATCATTAAACCGGACTCTTCGTTCACTCCAATTGCTATATTTGAAATGATACTAGAACAGTATAAAGAAAAAATATTACGACATGTCTTATAAAACAATATCTTTTATTGAAATTTTGTCTTTGATATTTGGAATGATCTATTCTGTTTTCAGCTTTTCCAGGACAAGAAGGATATTGATACATATCTAATTTTTATTTATTTTTCAGTAACAATCTATTGGTAGTATCATTCAAGTTTGAAATTTGAATAAATTAGCATTCTTGTCTATAATGATATCTTAATTTTTCGTGTACAAAATATACTAAATATAAAATAACATATAACGGGGAAAGGGAGGGACCATCAGGGCACCCAACTAAAACGATTTGGATAGGGAGCATGGGACTGCCTCCTCCCTATTGTTAACATTTCGTGGAACGAGGGCGGGCTCTTCGACCCCATCTATTGGGTTTATTCTATCAATCGAGGGCTCGATTCTAGTGCTGTGAGTGTGAACTTGCTTTTGGAAGGAGATTCTCTTCCCTATATTCGCGGGTTTCGCTTAAGTGTCTCTGCTTACGGGCCCGCCCAAACGTAACTTCATACAGGAGCTTGATGATCACAAACAATAATAGAATCCTGATCAAATCGTTTTTCAGATTATTCCATTGCTATAGAAAGTTACCTTGCTACAATAGATGGTAGTATTACATCATCATCATCATCAACGAGCTTTTCCTGCCGCTGCCAATGATTCACAGGTTCCATCGAAGTACTCGGAGATAGAAGGTCACCCCAACCAGATTGATTGGCAAAGAGCTGTTGCTGAAGAATTGACGTCCCCGGTCAAGAAACCGAACGTGGGACTTATTAGACGGCTTGATGCCGTTTCATTGGTTTCATATAAATGGGTTTCTACAATCAAGTCAGATGTAGATGGGAATCCTGTGCAGTACAAGACTAGTGGCTAAAGGTTTTCTGCAGTGAAAACACTTGGATTGCGAGGATGTGTGTTTCAAATCATTTTAGTTGTTCTGGCCAAACTCCTGTTTCTAGGGTATCCGTTACTTCCTGTTGTTTGCATCCGTCGTCGAATATCGGTCTCGGTATATCGTTGCAAAACCTGTAAAATCTACCAGCTGTGAAAATACCAAACGAGTCTTGGACGCTGTGTTTGAGAAAGAAAGTTTTCCGCAAACTATTAAGTCTGATAACGGCCCTCCATTTAACGGCTACGAATATAATCAGTATTGCAGGTAACGTGGAATTAATATTATTTCCTCCACTCCACTCACCCACAACAGAACGGGTTGGTTGAAAGCAGCATGAAGAGAATTAATAAAGCCATGACAGCAGCAGCTTTAAGTGGGACGAGTTAGATTGAAGAACTTTACTCTGCAGTCCAAGCGAATAACGGTGGTACTCATTATATTACAAAGTTGTTACCAGAAGAGGTTATAATGAGACGTAGGATAAGACGAGAACTTCCTCTATTACGTCGTGGAACGGTAGATATTGATGACGACGTGTTGGACACCAGAGACAAGTTATCCAAGTTAAACTCTAAGGATTGAGAAGATCAGAGACGAGGAGCTCGACCGTGCAGGATAAAACCTGGGGATACAGTTGTAGTTGAGTGACAGAACCGTACAAAAGCAGAGTCTCGATTTTATCCTTGGAGGTACACTGTAAAAGAGGAACAAAACGGAGTGCTTGTTCTGATCGATGAAAACGGACAGCTCCTTAAAAGACACGTATCACAAACTAGGAGGGTTGTTGACTTGAAACAATCCAATGATCCAGCTGATTCGGAAAATGAAATGGATGACACAGCTCGGAATCATGTAACAAACTAAAAGGACGATGGTAATGTTCTAGGCCAAGGCCGTTGCTCATCGCGAGCTCAAACGAGCTCCAGGATACCTCAAGAACTTCGTATACATGATTGAGAAGAAAGATTCGCGTAAGTGAACGGAGTGAATAGTTCATAGGGACAATTTAGGACCCAGAATAAAAAAAAAAATTGTAAGTAGCATTCTATTCCTCCATCCTGAAATCAGATTTCATTCCCATGAAGACCTTGCGGTTTTTTTTAAAAATTTATTTCGTTTACACTTTGTGAAAAAGCGAGTTTTATGAAACCACGACGAGGAAGATGCGAAACAAACTAATTTTCCATGGCAAAGATGCTGACACAGTACGTTTGCATTACACGTCCAGTAACTATGGTTAAAATCGAATAAGAATTGTTTTGACAGTCGGTGTGTGAAGTGTCGGAAGACAGTCAAGGTGAAATAGCTATGTCCAAGACGGAAGAAACGAAACGACTGAAGAATATTGATGTAAAACATCACTTTATTCGAGTTGCTATAAAGGTTATACGGAATCAAATTGCACCACTTTAAATGGCTGTAACTTTTTACCTGTTGGGTATTCTCTACACAGAAACAAAAGCGTTCACGAAAATGAAAACGGACCGTGAACTATAGGGTGTATTTGATAAAAATGGCACACACATATATACTCATCAAAATTAAACTGATTATCGGATTTTCTTGAAATTTTCAGGGAATGAAGAACTACTAATGAGTTTTGATTTACAACATTTGTTTTATTCAATTTCGTCTCCCATCCCGAATGCCCGCACCTTCCTTTTCACTCCACCCATCAAATTTTGTACAACCGATTTTCCCAGTGTTTTTGTTGTTTTTACCCAAATTTTCTTCAATTCTAGCTCTGTTTTTTTATAGTTTTGGGATGTTTGCGAAGTTCCATTTTCATAATTGCCCAGAATTTTTCAATTGGACGAAGTTCCGGTGAATTTGGTGGGTTCATATCCTTTGGCACAAAATTGACTCCGTTGGCTCGGTACCACTCCAATACGTTTCGAGCGTAGTGGCAGGATGCTAGATCAGGCCAAAACAGAGTTGATCCTTTGTGCTTCTTAATGAATGGCAAGAGACGCTTCTTAAGGCACTCTTCCGTGTAAATCGCACCGTTTATTGTTCCGGAAGTGATGAAGGGAGCACTTATTTCACCACATCCGCAAATCGCCTGCCAGATTAGAAACTTCTCTGCAAATTTCGATAGTTTCTTCTTTCGAACATCCTCCGGAACATCGAACTTCGACTTGGCAACGAAATATTCTTGCCCAGGAAGTTGACGGAAGTCGGCCTTGACGTATGTTTCGTCATCCATCACGATGCAACCGGATTTGGTGAGCAGCTTCGTGTAAAGTTTCCGGGCGCGGGTTTTCGCAGTGATGTTTTGTTTTTCATTCCGGTTTGGGGCTTTTTGCACTTTGTAAACATGTAACCCAGCACGCTTCATGGTTTTCTGCACAAAACCGACTGACACCTTAGACTTTTTAGCGACATCTCGAATTGACATGTTTGGACGGTTCTTGAATTGTTGTACGACTTTCCTGGCCATTTTACTGTCCATTGGACCACTTTTACGACCACTCCCTTCCTTCTTTTGGACACTCAGACGCTCCTTGAAGGTTCTTATTACACGAGACACAGTTGTATTTGCAATTCCAAGCCTTTTAGCAATCCACCGGTGGGACGCCCCTGGATTTTGATTGTGAGTGCACAAAATTTTCTCACGGACAATTTCTTGTTTCGACGACATGACTGGAACTACTGAATGTATAACTATGAAACTTGGCAGATGTAAATAATACACTATGGATAAGATCTACTCAAATTTCTAGGTTTTTTACTCATACGATTCAAAAGTTACAGAAGATTTTCTGTGTGCCATTTTTATCGAATACACCCTTTAGTTACTGTCTCGTCATGGACGACGAGACATTTATCAAGGCGGACACCAAACAAATCCCCGGCCTCGAATTTTTTGTCGGTACGTCCCGCATGGAGGTTCCGGAAAAGTTCCGGAAGAGAAAGATGGACAAATTCGCGAAGAAGTACCTGCTGTGGCAGGCGATCTGCGAGTGCGGACGGTACAGCAAGCCGTTCGTTACAACCGGCACCATAAGCGGGCAGATTTATCGAAAGGAATGCTTGCAGAAACGCTTGCTGCCCTTCCTCCGCTCTCACCGTGGTCCCACGCTGTTCTGGCCGGATCTCGCTTCGTGCCATTACGCCAAGCCTTTAATTTTAAAGTTTTGGGCGATAATCAAGAAGAAGTTGACGAAAAGCGGAAAAACATTCAAAACCGATGAAGCTTTGAAGAAAAACTGGGAGAAATTGTGTAAGAAAGCTGGACAAAGCCTCGCCTCACTTCAAAGAGCCATAACAACAATACCAAACATTATAACAATGGTCTACAAACAATTTTATAATGGCTTTATTCTCGATAATCAAGCCTCTTCTTTATCTATTAAGTTTATAATAATCGATAAAGAAGAGGCGTGATGGTACTTTACTTTGCCACCGAAAAGTGAATCTTATAGCTGACCACGGCTCAAACATTTTATTGTTAGGCTGCACATGCATGTAAGACTTTGAAGCGAATATACGACTTAGAGATAAGTATCAGACAAATGAACTAAGTAAACGTAAACTTTTCTTCAAAATAACTATCTAATTTAACTGAATGACGCAGAAGACAAGAACTGACTAAGGCGTACAAAGTGATAGGTGAATCGATGACTTTCAGAGCAAATAATAACTAGACATCTATTAACTAAATTATAAACGACTGAAGAAGTTATGAAATGCCCTCTTGAACTTATAAACGTAACACCTCCCAGACTCTTTTAAAGGAAACTTTTCTCTCATGAGTCCCATCATTAAACCATAAACATTATATTGTTGGGACTGCTGGGACTTGTAACATCATACTGATTCAAAAGACTCTCAGAGAACATAAAGGACACACCAACGAAATAAACAACAACAGACGGAAAAAATTATAATACAAAAAAATTGCGTAGATAAAAAGAACGCGTTACTCATCTTGTAAACGTAACACTGATAAACTAAATAACAAAAAGACGAAACAACACCATTCAAAACAGCTTCGAGTTGAAGGTTCTACTCCAGCGTCACATCAAGTAGTTGGTAACGCATTACTTCTGGCTGCTTTCAGTTTCGTCCGATATCCACAAGCTCACGCGACATCGGTACATGGTCGTTTCGGAGGATTTTCCGTATGTTCGATCTTAACGTGCTTTAGAAATCCTGCAGCGCAATCAGCTAACTGACCAATTTGTTGATCGGCAGTGCACCTTCTATGGTACACAATCCCACTGATTTTTGTGTGAACTACATCATTTAATAGTTATTGGAATGCTGTCGAAATTTGGGAACCGTGGAGCACACTTGGTTTTACTCCGAAAAATACCGTTCTGCCCGTAAAGACATTTTTATACGGGGGGCGACCCCGGCGTAGTGGTTAACATCCATACCTCTCACGCCAAAGTCACGAGTTCGAATCTCACCTCCGAACAAGTTACGATAATACCCAAAAAGGGAATTTGAGTAATTACGACGGGAGATGAACCAGCCCAAGGCTAAAAATCTCGATAATCAAGACAAAAAAAAAACATTTTTATTGCGGATTTTTAAAACTCAACGTTGCGTCATATCTTTATCATCTACCTAGACATCTTCAAATATATCAATATCAACACCATATACATCTTTATCATCTACATATATTTCTATACATACATATGTACATCATCTATCACGGCCATATCACGGGCTACGAACTGGTTCATACATGTTTCCCTCCAAATTTGCCACAAGCTTGGCATATCACACGACTGCATCAAAAATGGCTGTCCAGCCAGCCACTCGCCAGCGACAGCCACTAAGCCATCATGCTATGTAGTTGCTTACCCTCCTGCAGGGTACATGCAACCGCCAGCTGCCAGAGCAATACTGGCCATTGCCGCTCTGCATAGCTCCGTGGCTGCCGAGCGAATGAAGCAAATTTCAAGGTGTCTCCTTAGTATATCGTGCGTTGACACGTATGAGACGTTCATTACTTAAATTTGAAGTCTGTGATAGGAAAGTACTGTGCATTTAGTAAATTGAGCCTGCAAAACAAAATTGTAAGACATCACCTCTTGTTTTGGTTATTTTCAATAGTTTAAATCGTTAACAGAAAATTTTTGATTGTTTAATTAATACGCGGGAACATTTCCAACCGATTGATGTGAATATCTTGAAAATTTATCGACCATTTATTATGTTATTAGCGTTTAATTTGTAACGATATTTCGTGACAGTCGCTTATTTTTAGATTTTCAATTGACACCCTTCCCTTGCCGTAAGACGTAGTCTACGTCAAAAAATAGTGGTTAATTAAACATAATAGAGAAAAGTAAACTACCAATCATTTAATCTAATCAATCTATTTATATAAAAATGATTTTTTTGTCTGTCTTTTTTGTGAACCTTATAGACTCGAAAACTACTGAACCGATAAGCGTGAAATTTTGTATGGAGGCGTTTTTGGGGCCAGTTAAGGTTAGAATAGTAGAATAGTAGAATAATAAAAGACCCCTTCCTTCTCTAAGAAAGGGGGCTCCCATAGAAACGAAACACAAATTTCTACCTAACTCGAGAACTAATCAAGTAAAGGATACCAAATTTAGCAAGTACGAGTTTTTGGAGGCAAGAAATGTTTCAATTAAAAAAGCAAATGAAACCAAATTCGGCATATGAGGTTTTTTGAAAGCAAGAAATGTTTCTATGGTGGTTTGAGACCCCTCCCTTCTCTAGAAAGGGGAGCTTTCATACAAACGAAACTGAAATTTCTGCATAACTCGAGAATTCATCAAGCAAATGGAACCAAATTTGGCATGTAGGTATTTTGAAGGAAAAAATATTCCACGGTGGTTCTAGACCCCTCCTCTCTCTGATGGGGAGAGGGGGGGGGGGTCTATCATATAAATGAAACACACATTTTTGTATAACTCGAAAACTTATCAAAAAAATGGTACCGATTTTGGCCTGTGCTGATTTATTCAATTTTGAAAACTTTTAATAAAGGGTGTTCCGATCAAAATTTGGTCAAATAGTAATCTGTGTGAATCGATCAAAGTTTTTATTAATAAGTCAAGTTCTCTTTCTTTTTCAAGTTAAGTTAACATCCTTTTTACCGAACGCGAATTGCCTGCCATAAGATTTTGTACAGTCTCTTTGTCCACTTAATTCGCCGCAGTACGCCAGTTTGCCTTGAACTGTTTCTCGCTCACAACAGCATTTTGAGTCTTCTTAAAGTTCCGCTTGACGATGGCCCAATATTGTTCGATTAAGCGGAGCTCTCATGGGTTGGGAGGGTTCTTGTCCGTGTGCACCACTTGAACTTTGTTGGCAGCATACCACTCCATGGCCTTTTTTCCGTAATGACAAAATGCCAAATCCAGACAAAAAAGAACGGAACAATTGTGTCGCTTCAGGAAAAGCAGTAGAAGTTTTTGTAGGCACTTGCTTAAATAAATTTCCTGGTTTCGGTCGCAATGTCAACGTTGCTCTTCAAGCCACAGGTACAGATGGCCGGCCACACCAGATATTTCTTCGCGAACTTTGACAGTTTAATGTGCTTGAAAATATCTGCCGCTTTTCCCAGTCCAGTTGCCGTATAAACTTTCGGTGGAAGCTGTTTAAAGTCTGCCTTGGGACGTAAGTTTCATCGTCCTGTACCACGCAATCAAACTTCGTCAGCATCGTCGTGTACAACTTTCGCGATCGTGCTTTGGCCGACGTGTTTTGTTTATCGTCGCGATTTGGAGTCACCACTTTCTGGTAAGTCGACAGTTCAGCTCGTTGTTTAGCTCTATTCACGGTTGAAGGCGCCACTCCCAGCTTCTTTGCGACATCTCGGACAAACGTTCACCGAACACTTTTATTACGTTGGTAACAGTTGATTTAGCCACATTCAACAATTTCGCCAATTTGGCGAATAACAATGTCACTTTTCGGGGTTTTTTTAAAAAAACTGGAAAAAACTTCCTTTTTGGGAAAATTGCGTCTCCTGAATCAGTGGGAAAAATATACATTGGGGAGGGAAAAAACAGGTGAGGGAATTCATTTCAACAATTTCGAATTGGGAAAAAATGATTTATATTTGAAAAATTGATGATGAATTATTGAAAATTTGGTATTGCTGACATGGTCTGAAATTCTCAAACGGATGATGAGTTTTTCACTCTATCCGAATACCGCTACTCGCGTTCAGAAACAACTAGTTGGAAAACTACGGTGTGAACAATGCTTGCTACAGGTCATTCTCGGGATCTCAGGATCCTTTCTTAGCTCAGTCAGTAAAGGCACAGCTACAAAGCAACACCATGCTTGAGGTGGCTGGGTTCGATTCCAGGTCTGGTCTAGGTATTTTTCGTAAAGGAAAATGTCTGGACTCCCTGGGCATAGCGTATGATTGTACTTGCCACACAATCATACTAATGCGAAAATGGTACTTGGCATCGAAAGCACTCAATTTATAACTGCGGAGGTGCATTTAGAACACTGAGTTGAGGGCAAGCAATAAGATAATTGTGAAAGCAAAAAGCAAAATGCTGAAGAAAAAAAAGGTCATTCAGGATGCCGAATACTTGATAAATTAAACATTGCCAAGTATTATGCGAAGCGGAAAAACAGGATCAAGATTTAGTGAATAACCATCGTAACATCTTGAGGATCGCAGCAAGCTCTGCCCACGAACGGTTGTGTTTTCGAGAGCTGTCACAATTTTTCTGCAGTTTTCTCGGTTGTGGTTTGAAATATTTAGTGATGGCACAGGTTTGTACAATAATTCCATAGGCCTGAGAAGAAAAAAAATCAGAAGCTTGGCAGAGTATTTAGAGGCCAGCCAGGAAAGCTGCGGTGGTGTTTTTCGATTGAATTTTCCGCGCGAGTGGTGTCAGTTGGGCATGTGAAAAACAATCAAAATTCGTCAGAACCGCTGGTGGCTGTCAGGTGTGGTGTGCGCAGGACCATCGGATTGGGCGCAAATCGATTGCACAGAGTGCAAGGAGTCTAAAATTCCACAAAAGTTTACAGCGCAGTTCTAGAGCTGTGTTCAGGGAAAGTCCGCTGCTATGACAGCAGAGGCACCGCGCTTGAATGCTTGAAATTAGACCTAGAGGAGTTTAGTTGTCTTTACGGGGTCTTGTTTGAAGTGCTTTGTTCGAAAAGTGAAGCGAAAAGGAAAAGAGAAAAGACATTTGCGGATTTTCTTGGTAATGGGACAATCCGTCACAGTACAAGTTTTACGGCAGCCCGATAGGCCGTCGGGTCCCAAGCGAATACAAGATTAGAATAATAATAGGGTGAGATACTATCATAAAATTATATATATGTATATATATATATATATATGTATATGTATGTATGTATATTTGTGTGTGTATGTATATATGTGTATGTGTATGTGTGTATGTGTATGTATGTGCGATAATGAAATCATTGGGTGTAAGGCCGCGTCTTCTCCGGTCGGTGCGGATCAGTCCATGCGGAGGTGATGAGCCGGTGGGCATGTGGTGCTTCTGGAGCCTCTAATTTCTCCAATCCCTGTTTTGGGTGGATTATCATAGATTGTTGTTTAAACAAAGAGCAGCATGACTAGCATTAAAGTGTATTTAGTTATTCAGCATTTCAGCATAGCGTTTACATTGGAATTGTATTTTTGACCTTCAACTGCTGTTTCCATGGAGTATTGGCATGCACTTATGAGTAGTGTGAGATTTATATTTAGAAATTTTTGCTTTTGTGATATTGTGTTTAGATTTTCCTTGATTCAGAAGTCATCAAGCTGAGCCCTTAATCACTCAAATTGTTGTCTTTGAATAGTTGCATTTCTGTATAAGGAGGACTTTTGAGGTGTTTTGTCGAATACTCTGTCGCCTTTCATAAAATCGTCATGTCTTTAAATTGAAAATTTTATATTTGAGGATTGTGGTGAAGTACTGTATTTTTCGGCTTTCTCAGGACTATTGAGATGTTGATACATGCCTAATTTTTGTTTTCAGTGATGTCAGATATATTTTGTACATACATACATATATTATATTCTCTAACTATTATTGTAAACACAATAACTAATCTTACTAGATCTATAGTAACTACAACGGCTGAAGTCTTTTGATGATAGGGTGAACAGCTAAGTTGTAGATAAACATGATATTATAATTAACTGTCCTGCTCATATTTTTATTATTGAATAATGAATTGACTAATTAATTTTTATTAAACATACTATCATTATTTAACATCACTCTCGTACATGATATCCACTACAAATGATTAAAGCAATGCAAGAAAACAAAACAACACATCGAAATTTTGGATATACTGTTATTTATATGATGTTTAATTTCAGATCAGCCATGGAATTCCCGAGTTTTGTAAAATAATTTCCAATTTTTTTCTCGTGTCTATGATATATTGGCTAAACGTTTAGGTTCATAATGGACACGCTATGGATTGCAGCAGGGCAACAATCTAAAGACATGTTTATTTGTTATCAGCATTTTACTTTATAATATCCCTTCACTATATTTAATACATTATTCTGTAAGATTATGCATATTGATTAAACAATATGCATCATTATTATTTTCAATTTTATCATTTTTCGGGTTTTCATGATTTATTTTAATATTATTTTATTATATTTACCTCGGAGCGTATGGTACGGTATGTCCACGCATCCTTCCTCCCCTGTAGATTCACAAAATGCGTTGTGGTTCAAATCTAATTGTTTGAACACAACTCATTTTTGAGAATCATCTTTTGCGGTAAATGCAACGCAGTAGGCCTGGCCGCTTTGATGCTTGTATCATGTCTTTGATATGCTGCAAGCATCAATATTGACAAAAAAAATAATTGGGCGTCATCTAACCCAATTATTTCCAGGATGCTTTCTCGTACTGGCTGCGTTTGTATTAGATTAGATTAGATTAGATAAGAAGATTTTCCAGATTTTGACTGGTGCGAGTATATCTTGTTTATAAATACCTAGTTCGAAAAAGAACGAATGGTGACACTTAATGAAAAACCATTGACATGACTTAATTTGTTACATGGAATATCTATGATGACGTTACATTTTACAAAAAATATAATCGGCTCTAAACAAAGAACTTTAAATTAATGATTTGGCAAACAATCTTATAATCATTTTTATCTTCCAAACGTTATTTCACTTTCAGAAATATTCCAACGGCTAACAAACAAATGTTCAAAAATAATGGACTTCATGTTTGAACGATCCCTTGAAACTCTTGCGCAAATGATTATTGACCGCTCTCCTTAGTAAACGCTAATCAGCTCCCACTTCCCCTTTGAAACACGTTTTATATGAAGCAATTCCAAATTTTGTACCGATTGTCACATTTAATACCCCTTCCTCCCTTCAGTGCATGATGTAATTTGTGTACAACACACTTTTATGTTTCCACTGGTTCCACGTTCACTGCAAGCGTAAAATGTAACAAAATTTACATCAACATTTTTATCGCACACAATATCCGCATACCGACCTTTTTAGAAGATACGCTAGATTTTTTTTCGGTTTGACACGTTTGACAGAACCACCCGGACCAATTTTTTGACAATGTACTCAAAGTGTCAAGATGTTCCCGGGTTGGAACAGACATACATTCATCAGTCTGTGAAATATTTCACGCGTTGATGAAGTATTTCCAGAGATATACGTATAGAGGGGTGTCCAGATTTTGTCGCGAACAAGCCTTACAACCTACAAATTGAAATTAAATCTGTTCTAAGCATAATCTTCAAAGCCTACATTAAATTGTAAGTCTTCTTTATTACTATTAGTTAAAATGTGTAAACGCATATCTCGAACAATCTTATCGTTGAGTGGATCTGGAAATGGAAGCTTTCGCATTTCGAAACACTTTCGCATTATATTTTTTTCCTACCGCACCCTGTAGAATACACTGAGGATACCCTACGATAAAGCCTATAAAGACTGTATTCGATGAAATTTGGACGCACGCAATTGTTCGTAACTTTTTAGCGTGTGGGTAAAAATTATTGAAATTTTAACTGAATGTATTTCATTGTGTTGTGTCAATTGTGTAATGAGTTTCGTGAAAATCGGTCGAGTGATTTCAGTGATGGCTTCGAATGAAGAAATAGTGCGCCAACAAATTTTGGGCACTCACTTCGAAAACCCAAACGCTTCTCATCGATGGATCGGAAAACAGCTCGGAATCGCACATTCAACCGTATCTCATGTGATCAAAACGTTCAAGGACCGTAAGACAACCAAGCGGAAAAATGGTAGTGGCAAAAAACGTGGCACATCAAATCCGGAGAAGGCCAGGATGGTATTGAACCAATTTAAGCGTTATCCCAACATTTCGATCAGGATGTTGCGAAAAAGGCGAAAGTTTCAGTTTGTTTTGTGCAGAAAACAATGAAACGTTCTGGATTACATGTGTACAAGGTCCAGAAGGCACCGAACCGGAGCGATAAACAGAACTCGGTGGCCAAAACTCGTGCAAGAAAACTGTACAGGGAGTGGCTCACAAAACCGTTCTGCATTGTGATGGACGATGAGACCTACATTAAAGCCGACACCAAACAAATGCCAGGACAGGAACACTACGTCGCCACCTCTAAGTTGGCCGTTCCGGAGAGTGTACGGAAGAAGAAACTGTCGAAATTCGACAAAAAATTCCTTGTCTGGCAAGCGATCTGCGGATGTGGCAAAATGAGTCAGCCCTTCATCACCTCTGGGACCGTCAACGGACAAATCTACAAGGACGAATGCCTCCAAAAACGACTTCTGCCCTTCTTGAGATCTCACGATGGCCCGACACTGTTTTGGCCGGATTTGGCATCTCGACACTATGCCCGGTCCATCTTAGACTGGTACAAAGATAATAATGTAGTTTTTGTACCAAAAGCATCAACCCTCCAAACACTCCGGAGCTTCAATTGAACTCAACAATTGGAAAATTTTGGGAAATCATGAAGGCAAAGCTCGTTAAAACTCCAAAACTGATAGAAAATGAACTTGAACTAAAGAACGTGTGGTTAAAAGTAAGTAAGCAAGTCGGTCCTATCATTGCCCAAAATTTGATGAAAGGGGTCAAGGCAAATGTGCGGGCTTTTGGGTTGGGAGAAGAGGTTCAATAAACCAATGATATCAAAACTTAACCATCTAGTAGTACTTTATTTCCAGAAAGTTTGAAAAGAATCGGGCTCAAGGAAAATTGTTGGTGACCTATTTGTGTGTCCAAATTTCATCGAATACAGTCTTTAAATCCATTATACATTAATCACAACCATTCCAGTCCTGGGATCACCATCGATGGAATGTGTTGAATTAAGGACATCTAAAATGCCTCCATCCGGACAGTCACTCATATACTGTTGGATGTGGAAAGCAGTAGCAGTAGTGTCTGTCTGTTCCCGAAAAGATACCCGAAAAAATTGCACATTAGTGTTTGCCTGCATTTTCCTCTCATTGGGAAGGTAGGAAGATGGTTTATCATCACTTGAGGCGATGTAATTCACGAGATAATGAATAACAATTGCATATAGCCCTGGCGCCATTGTTTCCCTACAGAATGCTGTCTGCCGTACGGAGAAAATGGAGAAGGAGGTCAGCAAGAGATGCGGTGGTTGCTATAGAAAGAATAGCATGCGGTGAGCATTTTCCTTGGGCGCCATGTACTCTTTCCTTGGTAATGAAGAGTTATATTGATCTGGTTTTGCTCCATTTACCAATTCTGGGTGCGATGTGTTTGTAACATTTCAGTATAGCATCGGAGGGAGAACATGTTTTTAGGGTTGAAGTAATCGTATATTTCAATCATCGCATCTACTGGTCCAAACACATGGAATGGAATGCAATAAAGATTTGCGACGTTATAAAGCCAAACATGTAATGCTTACTAAAGCTTACTTTATCCTAATAATATAATTGGTGGTTTTAACAAATTGAGTAATTTTGATAAACGATTTTCAATGCTAGTTGTTTGGAAGGATACAAAATCGTAGAAATATTCAAATAATAGTACTACATGCGTATTTAATTTGTACATTCCAACCGTTACCATAAATCATGGATTCCAATCAACACACACGTGTGTACACATTCCTCATTGTATTGACCTACAAACAAGGTTGTATATTCACATCATCAACTGCCGGACATGCCCCAAGGCTATGATGTTGATACAAACAATTACCGTACTGGACCTTCGTTATGATGAAGTGTTTTGTTTGACGTTGAATGCAGACCAAATGAAGATTTGTCACGTTCGACTAATCCAGAAATAAATGATCCATAAAAAACAATAACCTAATGCAACGCCATATGACTGATTAGGTAAAAAAAATTCTTCCAGATACATCAACCCGGGTCCAATCACGAAATCCATCCTGCAGCAGTACGACGATGAACTTGACAATCCTTACTTTCGGCGGAAACCGACATCGTTCCTGGCGGGTAGCGGGGCGGGAGGAGCAGGGGTTGCCATGGTTACTGGGAGCAGTGCCACACTTCCAGCCGGCGATTCAAGGCGGTGCACTTGGATGCCAATGGACGACGAAGCCGTACGGATAGAGGGACCAAGGTAAGTGAGCTAAAGCCAGAATGGGGGCGCAACGAAAATACCCTCAGACTTGGTCGTTATTTCAATGACCCAAGATAAATACAGTGCTCGCAATTGTATTTTTACAACTTTGTTATTTTTATCGTTTCGACTTCAAACGTTCATCCATACATGCGATGCTGAGTAGAACAATGTAGAATTAGTATTATCTTTTTCCATATATGTAATCACACAAGTAGGCCATTACTGTTTGTGTAAATTATTCTGTGCATCTCTGACTTATATTTTTAAAGCAACTTTGAACTTCCGCACTGGAGTACGATTAATCTGTCCGATTACACTTTGAAATGGGTTGGAAAATAACCGTTTTCTTTTCTGTTTACTTTTCTTAATAACTCTTCAAACTACCATCACGAAATAAAACCCTCAATCTCTTCATTGCACAACCTTTCGCGGTCTTACTCTAGTTTTCATCTTCCGTCGAAAAGAAGCCTTTCGCTTGCTATTCCCACTATCTCCGTATCACCCTTTTTCTCCCCGCAACCTAGGCTTCAACATCATCAACAGCAACAGCAGCTACAACACCAGTCCCAGAATCTCCATCAACGACTACACTGCTCGTCGTCGGCCATTGAGTTGGATCGTCCCAGTCCGACCAGTATGCCTAGTTCACCATTTATTCTGGACGCCCCTCCACTGGTCTATCCATCTGCGAAGGCTGCAGCCTATTTGAGCCACAGCACCGAACAGTTAGACGGGTAATGATGCCTGAAAATAGCCATCATCGTATATCCTCTCACCCATTCGGTATCTCCTAACCCACCCTGTGTGGATGTCAATTTCTCATTGTATTTTCGTTGCTCCCAGTGTATGTGTGTCTGTGAATGTGTGTATGTGTGTGTGTGTGAGATGTTCTTTTCCCGATGTTTGCCCCACTTCTTCCTAGCAGTACCCATAAAAGTCAGCCCGTTCCCCAAAATGTAAATTTGTTTGTACGGATGTCTGTGTTTCTGACTCTCTCATGCTGTGCCTCTCAATATTTGTGGTGTCAGTGGCTTTCGGTGTTTTAAATGGATCTCGTTTTTTCGATAGGTTTGCGAAATTCGACTCCATGTGTGGGATGTGTTTTGATGTTGGTTGTGCAAATGCGGTGGATTCGGGATAACGTTAGAGCAAACATTAAATCTGATTGAATATGTTAACTTTTTTTTTCGGTCTAAGGGATAAACTAAAACGTGCATTTAAATCAAAAGAATGACGCTCCGGGCGTCAAAAAGTAGTCAATATGGACAATATGCATGTCAGATATGAATAATCTCTCTTGGAACAAAGACTGTAAAATTCACAATTCACAGCACACTGTAACGTCCCGGTATGCTAGAGGTAGTGAAATTATAACTAGGTTCAAAGTAGGTTTGTTATAAAGGGTGTCCCTGATCAAATTGCATCACGGAAAAAAAAACGCTGTAGACAATTACCTAGCAGACTGATCCTTTTCAAACTTTCAGACAATAAAAAATAACCCATTACTTATCATCACTTGCGTTTTCGTTGTTTAAATATTAACATTAAACTAATTTTATTATTTTTACCTAAGGGGCTATTCATAAACCACGTACACTTCTCTGGGGGAAGGGGGGTTTGACCAAAGTCTACGCTCCATACAAAATTTCAAAAAAAATGTATGGAGAAAAGTCTACGAGGGGGGAGGGGGGTCTGAGATTTTCAAAAATGAGTCTACGTGGTTTATGAACCGGCCCTTATAGCTTATATACACTTTACAATAATTATTATTACTTATATGTCTAATTATCATTTTGATCCTGCCTTCTCCCATTATGATAAAGACGTATGAAGTGTCTTGAATACAAGAAGCTGCAACGAAATCTTTGGTACGCTTTTGCACTTAACGTTTGCATTAAAAAATATTGGACTTTTTTTCGGATGTTGATAAAAAAAGCTAAGACAGATAGTTGCTTTCGATAAATTTCCCATGGAAGGTAATTATTTAAGCTACTTGCAAAAAAATTCTACGCCCTTGCGAGCGGCCTTCCGGCAGTTAACTGGAACTCTTGCCATGGCGGACGAAAACATGCGTGTAGGCATGTTAATGAGTTCTTTCTTCGTTTTATTTATCAATTCAACCTCAGTTTTCGCGACCAAATTGTTGGAGTAGATCTTACGCTTCAGGTTGGCCCAGAAATTCTCGATGGGACGCAGCTGGGGGACGTTGGGCGGGTTCGCCGACTTGGGTACCACTTCGATATTCAGCCGCTCCATCTCCTCCAACGATCGCTTCGAGTAGGGGGCCGACGCCAGATTCGGCCATAACACCGCGTCTTCGCCCTTAATGGTGTTTCTTGATGAACGACGCAACTTCCGGCAGGCATTTCGTACTATAAATTTTCCCGTTCACCACCAGTCCGGAGCGAAAGAAGAGCGGCTTTGACATCCCCTTCTCGCTGATTGTCAGCCACAGCAGCACCTTCTTGGGGAACTTGGTGTGTGAAATGAACTTCACCTCGGAGCTCACTTCCTTCGTGGGGGAAGTAAAATACGAAGTGCCCTGCCAGTCGTTGCCATCCAGGGTGAGATAGGTCTCGTCGTCCATCACCACCGCCACGTCGCGATTCGCCGGGAAAATCGATTTGACCATCTTATTCAGCTGCGTCATTGCTTGCAGCTCCGAAACCAGTGGACGCGACTTCCGCTTCCTGACATGTATGTTCATGTTCGCCGGGTACTATTTCACTGAAGAGGAAGATCGAGGTAAAAGTGGCTGCATCGCTGCGTGCGCTTGGCCAGGAGGTCGGTTAAACCGGCCAAGCTCACGCAGCGATGTAGCCACTTTTCCCTCGATCTTCCTCTTCAGCATACTTTGGAGCTTCTTGTCGCTCAGGATCGTCGGCCGTCCGGAACCGGGCTTTCTTTCGATGCTTTGATTGTTGTCTAATAGTGCCAAGATGTTATAGATGCCGGAACGGGCGTGCAAAATGCCGCACGATGTCCGTTTTCGACGCGCACACTTCTTCGTTTTCTTTGAGCGCGCACACTTCTGAACGGAGTTGCTTCACTGTTTTTGCCATCACGATTAGAGTTCGACTGATGGAGCTGTCAAATTTTGTCTTCTGACTCATGGGTTACTATGATTGATGCTGCATAGTTTCGTCAGTGCGGGTGAAGGTAAACCCATGAAGAACTGGCACTTTTTGTCCTTTTTTTTTTTAATGCAAACGTTATTACTGAATGTATTTTTCATTTCCAGTTTGCAAATGGACATTTGACCAAATCTGAGCTGATCTGATTCATGCAGCGCTGTGAAATTTTACAGATTTTTTTTTTGAATTGCACATTACTTATTGTTTTTTATGTCCATTTGTCTTTTACTCCCTTTTAATTAAATCTTCCCTGTTTTCCAAACTCAGGAGCAATAACTATTAGGCCAGCAAAAATTAAAGCAGATTGTTGTTATAAAATCAGCATCAAGCAGCAAATAAGGTCTGTATCCGCAATAATCCGGACACCTCAAAACATGAATAAGACAAAAATTTCGCATTATATTTCCGTCGTAGTTGTTTATTTCAGATTCATGGGATGTGCTTTAACAATTCGTGAAGACAAAACATAGTTATTCGGTATTTGCATAAAATTTTCGAACTTTGCGCTTAACTTCGTCCATTAGGGTTTGTACAGACTCTTCAGAAATCGTAGAAGCCGTCTTTGTCCAAAATTTGCTGGAAGTGTTTGGTGTCTTTGATTCTTTGCTTCTTTCCAGGAAGCTTCCGCTTCATCAGAGCCCAATATCTCTCGGTTGGTCGTAGCTCTGGGCATTTTGGCGGGTTTGAGGTTTTTGGTACAATGTTCACTTGATTTGCTTGGTACCAGTCTATCACTGTTGTAGCATAGTCGTGCCAAATCGGGCCAGAACAAAGGTTTTTCTTTGTGACTTTTGATCAAGGGTAGCAACACTCTTTCTGACAGATGTTCTTGTTGATTGTGACTGTAGTGACGAAAGATTTACTCTTTTTGCCACACGTGCGAATTGCTTGCCATACAAGGTATTTTTTGGGAAATTTCGATGCCTTCTTCGTCGTTGCGATTTGGAACTGTTTTTACTTTATACGACTTATGTCCCAAACGTTGTTTTGATTTTTGGACAAAACCAGGCGACATCCCTATTTTACGAGCCACCGTTCGAATGGAGAGATTTGGGTTTTTCGTTAATATCCTTTTCACCTTTCGGTCCATGACAGGATCAGCGCGTCCAATGTTTTTTGTCACTTCTCGGTTTTCTCTCCACCGTCAAACGTTCCGAAAATGATTTGAGCACATCGTGAACAGTGAATTTAGGCAAATCCAATGTTTTTGCAAGGTCCCGTATTGACAAGTCAGGATTTGCTGTACGCCCGTACAAAATTCGCTCGCGCACTTGTTTTTCTTTCGTCGCCATCTTGAATACTAAACATGTAATGGATATAGTTTTTTGCATCATAGACTCTCAAATATACCTCAGTGAAATTTTTCATTCCTACGTGCAGTATTTCCAAAGTTACAATGATTTGAATGTGTCCGGATTAATTTGGATACAGACCTTAGTGACCATGGCAACAATAAATTGAAATGTGTAAATGTTCGTTTTGTAAAATTTCAAGAGATTTTACAAAATTTTTCAGGATACCTCAAATCTAGATTTTGGAGATTTGCTGATATTGCTGAGAATGAACGAACACGTGCTTATGTGCGGAACTACAGAACTCTACACTATAACACTTTTTAACATATCTTGCATTTCAGGATCAACTGAATGAAGATCATATATTAAAGATACGAATGCTTGTAGTAATTTTCATTTATATGAAAATATACACTATTATATAAATATTCCATGGGACTGGGAGTGACCATCAGGGAATCCGATTAAAGCCCCTTTTATGGGGAGAGTGGGAATGCCAACTCCCCATTTCTAACAGTTTGTGAATAGAGGACGGGCTCTTCTTCCCGCCCATTGAGGCATCCTCATGTTAAATAGCTCGCTCTTTTGACCAATTGTTCAATCTTATTGTTTGAAGGAGATTCTTTTTATCCTTGTGGAAAAGTATAAGTGATGTTGCCTACCAATCCACCCTACCCATTTTTGGCCCTTCATACAATGCAAAGTGGGAAAAAAAGTACATGAATCGCGATGGAATTCGATAATTCAGCTCCAAGTAGCACAAGGTTAATGAATAATAGCATTTTTATGTTAAAATTCCTGGAAAATAGAATGGAAGGAGTCCCACTTACCGCAAAATTCAGTGGATGGAGATATTGGGCTTATTTTACCCCACTTCCCCTGTATTTTCGAATATTGCTGAATAATCTATGCTCGGAGGGGTATGTGGTAGTCAAAATAGGTCTATTCTTATGTAGAATTTCCCTAGAAATCGAATGGAGGTAGTTGCAGCCACTGCACGCGTCGGGTATCGGAGATATTTCTGATTTTAAAGAGATATTTTTTATTATTATGACTCACATTTTGTTTCCGCTATTGCACGCACAGTTATGAAACAAAGCTGTCAAATTTTCTGTGTTTTTCGATTCAAAATGTTTTTAAACCAGGAAGTTACGGGAATTTATTTGAAAAGCTGGAAGAAACAACATGTTTTAAATTTTGTTCGGCAGAATCTTAAAGTGGAATAAGATGTTGTTGAAAGGAGTGTGGACACTTGGATACACACATTCCAAAATTATCGGAGGAATGTTCGAAGTAAGAATAGATTCTTCGAACGAAAGGTGGATTGACTCGTTTTGCCGTTCCAGGTAAGTGGAGTTTTTTTTTTAAATTTATCGCCGTACTACTGCCAATTAAATAAACAAGAAACATATTCCAAAACAAATTGTTATTATTGCTGTTGATTTCTATCTGTAACGCCTTAGATATCATCAGTCCCAACTCAATCTACTTCTCATGAAACTCATGCATTACGGACATCATCGTTATCCCAAAATCGTGCCGCTGTCATTCCAACAGTTGACAGAACACACAAAAGTCAAGTATTGCCAAGACTTGGCTCGTGGCCGCTGCGTCGAAGAACTTTTACGTGCAGCGGAAACAGCAACACGTAAAGCCGGATGTCCCGATATGAGTAGACTTTTGAGAAAGTTGAGAAAAGGAAAAGAAGCGTGGGCAAGCAAGGTACTAAGAGCGTCAAAACTTGAGCAAGATCCGAAAGGGCCTTCATCGGAATCATCTTTGATGATGAAAACAAGATTGGGATTAACAAAGAGCAAATATACCTGAATGACCACATTCATGCAGAAGGAACTGAAACCGAAGGCATTTGTTCCATGGGCAGATATGATAGCTCGCCGTAATAGCATACTTCCGAAATTTACAAGACCCAATAATGGCGAAGGATATTTGTCTTCGAATGTTTCGGTTTGGGAAATGATTTCGAAAGATGTTATGCGGATTATGGAGTTGGAGGACGTACGGGACCATTTCAATCAAATAGCTTTAAGTGGGATTATTGATTGTGTCATGCATGTGGCTGCTGGACCTGACTCTGCAACTGGCTTTAGCCACTTGAACCAGGCTAAGTTTCTAGGGAAAGATGATTCCTTATTGACGGAGCATTTTATGTCCTTGAAACTGGTATCGGAAAGTGGTCATAAAATCTACGTTAATCCAAATCCACAATCCGACATGTTGTGTCGCGTTCGGTCTATGCACTGGACAAAGGAAACGGATGAAATCACATTAAAGCTTTTCGACCAGTTTTTTAAGGAGGTGGATGAACTGAATGCATCACCCATCATCTTCGACGCTGGAAACGTGAATTTGCGAGGGAAGATCAGAGCAGTCTATTCGATGATAGATGGCATGGCGGCAAACGCCATTGTAGGAAACCGAAACACTAAAGCATAGTGGACATGTGAAAGATAATGAACGAATCGGACCATCCTTCTTTCATTCAAGATTGAACTTGGTAGAAGGCCTTATACGAATTTCTGCTAAGAAAGCTGTTCCTAACCATCCAGCCATGTCCCACCCAGAAGTTAAGAAGGAAGCACGCCAAATTGCAGATGAACTTGACGCTCACTTCAAACTGAACGATAATCGCCCCAAAGTTGGAGGCTGCGGAAGCTCCAATAATGGCAACATGGTGAGGAGGCTGCTGAAATTCTTGGGGTTGACGTGGATTTGATAAGTAACATTCGGCTCATCAGCAGTCTGGCACTTTCATCTAAAAAGTGGGACAACAATAAAATCAAACAGTGGTAAACTGACATTGAGCAACAATACCGTTGTGAATTTCCGTTTGTACGGCAGCTCTCTCCATGTCTGCATAAATATGAGCATCAACCGGAATTGATTGAACGTTTGGTAAATTTGATAAAAAAATAAGGTATGTGGAAGTATATAATGCTAATAAATGTTTTGATATTTATAGCCATTTACGATGAACTTCGTCGACGAGCAGGCTGGAGAAACAAGTCACAAGCGACACAAGTTCTCCCGATTGCACTTTGCACGGAAAACTTTTGCGGAGGATAACCTTACTGATATGATGAGAGAAGCTTTGACTTGGTCTGATCCCAAGATGGCGTATCTATCGGTTAAATCAAGCGGTAAACAATCATTCTGGAAGCATGACCCAGAGATTGAAGAGCAGATGCTACAGTTCTGTGTATCTGACGAACAGGAACACGTACATATTTCCCAATCTAGCGAAAACGATGACGAATATAGTAAAGATAAGCGACAACTTTGAGTGAAGATGAATTATCTGATGATAATGGATAATATACTTTTTTGTGGTGGTCTGAAAGGGCCCAGTTAACTTGTTTTATTCCAAAGACATCTGAAAAGCGTATGGATAAATGGGCAATGTTTCGAAAATATGGGGAAGTGGGGTAAAATCAGCAATATCTCTGTTTCCCAACTCGTACAGTGGCTACAACTACCTTCATTCGATTTCTAGGGAAATTGTACATAAGAATAGGCCTATTTTAACTACCGCAGACCTCTCCGAGCATAGATTAATCAGCAATATTCAAAAATACAGGGAATGGAGCAAAATAAGCTCAATATCTCTGTTTCCCGACCCATGCGGTGACTGCAACCACTTCCATTCGATTTCTAGGAAAATTATACATAAAAATAGACCTATTTTGACTACCGCAGACCCCTCCTCCGACCTTAGACTCATGAACAATATTCGAAAACATGGGGGAAGTGGGATAAAATCAGCAATATCTCCGTTACCCGACTCGTTGCGGTGGCTGCAACCACCTTCATTCGATTTCTTAAAAACATGATACATAAGAATAGGTCTATTTTGACTACCACAGACCCCTTCAAGCATAGATTACTAGGCATTATTCAAAAATACGAGGGAATTAGGTTAAGATAAGCCCAATATCCTCGTCCACTGAATTTTGCGGCAAGTGTGACTCCTTCCATTCGATTTTCCATAAATTTTTACATAAAAAATGGAATTGTTCACTAACCCTTGAGCTTCTTGGAGCTGAATTATCGGATTCTTTCGCGATTCATCTATTTTTTTCCCCCACTGTGCAATGGCATAGTAAGAATAATCATATTCAATTTAATCACCACTACACTACTTAAAAAGATTTTGCATGCCATACTTTATTGATACAGCAGTGCAGTAAGAATTATTTTAAATTTTGGCAAGTGAAATCTTTGTGGTTACTTAGATTTTATGATAGCGATCATTTCTGATTTCTAGCAATTTGAAATAGACTAAGCAACTAAGCGACCATTGATGAAATAAATAATTTTTCATATTATCGGCAAAGAGGATTTTTCATTAAATTTGATTTGGAAATTAAATCGATTTCTAAAATAACTGCACATGGAACTCAGTGACAAAATAGCCAATGACAATTGACATGGTTCGGTTGACTATGACCTGTAGTTGTAATGAGTGATAAAAGTGGTTTTACCAATATCACTGTATATGGTCGAGATTCAGCAACTCTGTTGTAGAGATTCTATGATACCTGAATACTTGCAAAACAATTCCCCAAAAAATGCTACTTCATACCCAATTGAAAACTTATATTCTCAGATGACCAGGTCCATAAACATCACGAAACTCAGGATTCAGCAAAACAAATTTCCTACTTGATATACGCTTCACAGCGCTTGGGAACTAGCATGGCTTGATTTAACTTTAATAGTAGCTGTCGACCTATCGGCTATTTTCCAGTGGAAACCAGAGCTGACAGGTGGGCGAAACATAACAAGAACTGGCAGACGAACGAAATAGGGTAGGTAATAGAATCGATGGGTGCTGCTGATGGAAACGAGCTTGTTTGGCTTGTATCAGCTTTCCAGATTGCGGTTTGCTCTCGTATTTTCCACTCGGGTTTCCTCTGGTTTGTGAATGTATGTTTTTCGAAATTTGGCTGTGGTACCGAATCACCGAGGTTATCCAATATCTAATGGCTCTCTCGAACCGAATCAAACCAACTTCAGTTCTCCCCTAAATGTGAAACAATCCGTTGATGCTGGTGTCATTAGGCATCTATTTGTTTTTCCGACCACATACCGAAATTCGCTCGACATTTTCGTTACGTAACGATGAAAATGAATTTGAATGTGAATTGAAATCGATGGTGACACGTGTTGAAAATGGATGTCGTTGTTAAAATCCACTCAAATAACAATGCTGTTGAACTATGTGCTCGACTGTTGTCCATAACCTTCAAGTGGTACACGAGCCATAATCTTCAAAAGCACTCAAACAACCTCGATTACATTCCGAGTCCACGTTGCTTGCAAACTACAATCAGCAACGGTAGCGTGGTATATGCCTTTTTGAGTATTTCTGTCGTCCCCGGAGTAAGACTGGAGGGGTCAATAAAACACACTTGAATTTTACGAATCATTTCCTGGGTCCTTTAACGATTATTTCAATTAGACTGAAAGAAGAGAAGCAGTGGTACTACTTTTTGGACGATATTTTATGCCACTATATGGCGAAAACAGCATCTACAATAACTAGCAGTGGTCGCCATGTGTACGAAGAGGAAGTGGTTATAACTGAAAGCATAAAACTGTGCCGGATAGTTTTGGGGCAATGGTGGAATGAGTATCATAGATTCCATTTGATCATTTGGGAGTTGGTTCTAAATCAATCATTATTTCGATTAGATATTTCGGTATTTCGAAGTATTGGGAAATATATCGTCGAAACGACACTCCCTCAGTGGCATAAGTGGTGTAATCCGACATCGATCTGTCAAAACCAAAAATTTCGTGATATTGTCAACAGCTGTTGAACTCTTAACACCTTTTCTGGAATCTTATAGACATCTAACAATGTGCAGTACATGCAATGTAGCATTCGTTTTATTTCTTCACTCTATTTTCACTCATAAAGACTGTATTCGATGAAATTTGGACACACGCAATTGTTCGTAACTTTTTAGCGTGTGGGTAAAAACTTATTGAAATTTTAACTGAATGTATTTCATTGTGTTGTGTCAATTGTGTAATGAGTTTCGTGAAAATCGGTCGAGTGATTTCAGTGATGGCTTCGAATGAAGAAATAGTGCGCCAACAAATTTTGGGCACTCACTTCGAAAACCGAAACGCTTCTCATCGATGGATCGGAAATGGCTCGGAATCGCACATTCAACCGTATCTGTGCATGTGATCAAAACGTTCAAGGACCGTAAGACAACCAAGCGGAAAAATGGTAGTGGCAAAAAACGTGGCACATCAAATCCGGAGAAGGCCAGGATGGTATTGAACCAATTTAAGCGTTATCCCAACATTTCGATCAGGGATGTTGCGAAAAAGGCGAAAGTTTCAGTTTGTTTTGTGCAGAAAACAAGGAAACGTTCTCGATTACACGTGTACAAGGTCCAAAAGGCACCGAACCGGAGCGATAAACAGAACCCGGTGGCCAAACCTCGTGCAAGAAAACTGTACAGGGAGTGGCTCACAAAACCGTTCTGCATTGTGATGGACGATGAGACCTACATTAAAGCCGACACCAAACAAATGCCAGGACAGGAACACTACGTTGCCACCTCTAAGTTGGCCGTTCCGGAGAGTGTACGGAAGAAGAAACTGTCGAAATTCGCCAAAAAATTCCTTGTCTGGCAAGCGATCTGCGGATGTGGTAAAATGAGTCAGCCCTTCATCGCCGCTGGGACCGTCAACGGACAAATCTACAAGGACGAATGCCTCCAAAACGACTGGGATCTCACGATGGCCCGACACTGTTTTGGCCGGATTTGGCATCTTGCCACTATGTCTTAGACTGGTACAAAGATACAAACACTCCGGAACTTCGCCCAATTGAAAAATTTTGGGCAATCATGAAGGCAAAGCTCGTTAAAACTCCAAAACTGATAGAAAATGAACTTGAACTGAAGAAAGTGTGGTAACTTTTAAGTAAGCAAGTCGGTCCTATCATTGCGCAAAATTTGATGAAAGGGGTCAAGGCAAAGGTGCGGGCATTTGGGTTGGGAGAAGAGGTTCAATAAACCAATGATGTCAAAACTTAACCATTTAGTAGTAGTTTATTTCCAGAAAGTTTGAAAAGAATCGGGCTCAAGGAAAAATTTTGGTGACCTATTTGTGTGTCAAAATTTCATCGAATATAGTCTTTAGCATCAAATTCCATTGGGAAAAACTAGTAGAACATTAACTTCATTGGATATCTCTGAAAATCTTCTTGCTTTAAACTTTATAAAGCGTTATGAATATTTGAATGCAAGCCAGATCCTGATTCTACTGGTTGTTCCTGGTTGTTGCAGTATATTATGGCCTGAAAAAAAATTAATATTTGTTTGCTGGAAACTCTGGTGGATCTCAAACTCTTTTCTTCGTAGAATTTCGCAAAAATGTTCGAAAAATGTTTTGCTTTTTAAATAGGTATTACACAATAGCGCAACCTACCGGGTTTATTGTTATTCAATTTTGTCGTGATTTGTCAAATTTGCATTTCTCGCACAAAGTTTGTTTATTTCACTAGAGTGAAGGAGTTCCCTCCATTTCAAAACCAGACTGACGATTGCTTATGGATTGTCATAGGTGCAAAGAGTGACTAATTGCCAATCAAAGCCATGGATTGGCAATTGTCGACATGGTAATGCGGTCATTATTTTATTGATAAGCCAGAAGAATGTTTGCACAAGTCTTTTTTAAGTTCATCTCAATTTTTTTTATTAAAGCGTGCCGGTTCATAAAATGATGAACAACAGTGAAATGGTGTCAATCTGTATCGAGCGCAGAGCCGGACAAATAGTGCCGCGTCTATTTACGTCAATCGTTTGCAAGTTATTTTTTTACGGAGAGCAAAGTTAAATACTGTTTGATTCCAAACGGAAGCTCATCCAGAGACCGAGTGCTTTGTGGTAGAGTACAACATGAAACATCATCAATCATCGATCTCAACCCAACAACATCAAAGTTCACAGCAACCGGCTGTGTATAATTCAATAGCAACCCAACCCCAGTGAATAGCTATTGTTGAGAAATTTTGCCTCGCAGCGTGTGCGTGTTTGTCTTCCCGTAGAGGAGATCTACAAAGTTAGTTAAGCAAGGTGGTTGTTACCGAAATTGTTAGCACTAATAATATTTTTTTCCTTTAGCATGGTATTTGCAGCATATTTTTGTTTATTTGCAATTCATTTAATGAATTGATGAAGTTTTTTGTGATAGTGTTCTTTTGTACATAATAAAAACCTCTTCAGTGGCCAAAGTTAAACATGACCATTCGTTCTCAAGTGACAACCCCGAAAGGTAAACATTGTTGCATAAGTATTCAGGCGTCTCGATACATAAAGAGCGATTTAATGGACTGGAATTTCTACAACCTATTTCTATACCATTGTGGGTCATGTGCTGACTTGTTTCTGTAACGGCCATTCTGTAACAGGTTCCTATGGGGCCTCGAGTGGCCATGAACAAACTTAGAAGGAAACCCTGGCAATAAGGGTATCAAAATTCATGAAATTTCTCCAGTAGAATATTTTTCAACTTTAAGTGGCCATCTGATGATTTATTCTCGGACCGGTCATTCCGAAACAGGTTCCTGTGGGACCTTAAGTGGCCATGAGCATATTTGAAGGAAGCCCTGGCGATAAAGGGCAAACACGAAATTATTGCGACACCGAAAATGTCATGCCAATTTTCTTATAATGTTTAGAATCAAACCAAAATTTTAGGGTGGTTTTATACATATATTTACTTCAAAAATCAAAAGAAAAGTTAATCGATGGAGCCTTGAGTGGAAAATTGAACGCATTTTCGCTTGATGCCCTCCATCAAAGTCTTTACAGTGTCATCCGGTACCAGTTTCTCAGTTTTTTTTTTCATTTTCTTAACATGTCCTTCTCGTCTTTGACTGTCTTCTTGCTCTTCCAAAGTTCCCGCTTCATCATTGCCCAGTACTGCTCCACCGGGCGCAGCTCCGGACAGTTTGGCGGATTCATGTCCTTTGGAACAAAATGGACAGAATTGGCCTCATACCACTCAAGGACACTTTTAGAATAGTGGCATGATGCCAAATCTGGCCAAAATAGCGGAGCTTCGTCATGCTGCTGCAAGAACGGCAAAAGGCGCTTCTCGAGGCACTCAGATTTGTAGATCTCGCCATTTACTGTGCCCTTTGTCACGAAAGGCTCACTCCTCAGTCCTCAAGAGCAGATGGCCTGCCAAATGAGATATTTGGAGGCGAACTTCGACATTTTCTTCTTCTTAAATTTGTCGTCCACATAGAACTTGCTCTTGCCGGTGAAAAACTCCAACCCCGGAATTTGCTTAAAATCGGCTTTTATATACGTTTCGTCGTCCATCACACAGCAGCCATATTTTGTCAGCATCTTCTCGTAGAGCTTTCGTGCCCGAGTTTTAGCCGTCGATTGTTGCCGCTCATCGCGGTTTGGGAAGTTCTGTACCTTGTATGTATGTAGTCCAGCTCTCTTCTTTGCATTCTGGACGTAGCTCTGCGACATGCCGATCTTTTTAGCCAAATCACGGCTTGAGACGTTGGGATTTGCTTTAATCGTCCGCTTTACCTTTCCCTCCGTCTTTTTGTTCTCCGGTCCCGGTTTTCTTCCAGCTCCTTTGCCGAGATCCAACGTCAACCGCTCCTGGAACCGCTTCAACACTCTGGAGACGGTTGAATGGCGAATGTTCAGGAAATTCCAGGTGTTTGGAAAGAATTTGTTCGCTCGACTCGCGTTGGTTCACCTCCATTTCCGTTGAATCGAAAAACACGACTTCGAGTTTGACAGCATGTAAACAATACACATCAATGAGAAAGTGGGCAAAATTTGGTTGATTTTTACCCAATGGTAAAAAAGTTATGCCCTGTTGAATGTGTCGCAATAATTTCGTGTTCGCCCTTTATGGGTATCAAAACTAAGGGAATTTCTCCAGTAGGCTATTTTTAAACATTTAGTGGCCGTCTGATGATTTGTCCTCGGTCCGGTCATTCTGGAACAGGTTCTCGTGGGGCCTAGCTTGGCCATGGACATATTGAGAAGGAAACTCTGGTGACATGGGAGAAATTTCATTAATTTTGATACCCATATTGCCAGGGTTTCCTTCTAAAAATATTCATGGCCACTCTAGGCCCCAAGAGAACCTGCTCCGGAATGTCCAGTCCGAGGATAAATCATGAAATAACCACTGAACGTTGAATAATATCCTACTGGATAAATTTCATGAATTTTGATACCCATATCGCCAGAGTTTCCTTCTAAATATATTCATGGCCACTCGAGGCCCCACGGGAACCTGATACAAAATGACTGTTCCGAGGACAAGTTGACATATGGCCCACAATGGAATTGAAAAAGTTTTTGGAATTTCAAAGATTTTGACATCCATTCCCGGAAATTCAATTGATATACCCAAATAGTGTCTCCGTACAGGACCACAGCCCCGGAAACCCGGATTTCCAGGTACAAGATGGACTTTAACGGACAGTGCTGGTAATGACCATAAAGCGAATGCGTTGTTGAATCTAACGGTGCCAAAAAAATTAAAATCGATCAATAATTGCCAGAGTTACAAACATTTGAATTTGGCGGGTACCCGAGTACCCTGTCGATCACTTAAGGGGTAAAAAAAAATCGAAGTCCTCCCCTTCGGCCCCCCTTGGTACTATATATAATGTTTCTATGCAAAAAGTTGCCCTTCAACTATTACATAGATGTCACTGAATTTCAGCTTCCTGCTTTAAAATAAACTATGAAATTTCGTAATGCAAAACCTGAAAAGGTACCCGGGTACCCTGTCGATCACATAAGGGTTAGCTAGCAAACAAGATTGCTGACCACGAATTTTCAATGAAGAGTATTATACCTACGTGCCCTCGAGGGATGAGGAAATCGATGGTGTTGTCTCAGATGCGAATACGACTTTCAAGAACTTGAGAACGTTGTTATGGTTGTTTTAAGAAGACCATAGTTGCTCGTAAGCTTGTAGCTATACTGGATGTACATCAACTATATTCAGAATCGTTGCAAGGCAAAAAAAAATCTATCAACTTTCTAACTCGTTTTGGGTAACCATCACCGGTTCAGTTCATCTAAACTATGCCAAATTAGATGGGACTTTTTTTCCAGTGTGGTTACATTGGCAAATGGTAAACAATAGTATCAATTCTACAAGACTTCCCAACAAACATCGGTGTCGAATAACCACTTGTTCAAACAAATTTGTAGAAGTTGTTCTGCTTTTCCTTCTAGAAATCTGAATAACTTCTCCAAATTTGTTTGAACAATCAGTTATTCGACACCGATGTTTGTTGGGTGGTACACTTGGTCAATTTTTGCGGCAACAAATTTCGCTGCGGCCAATTTGGTGAATTCTTGCACACAATCTGTTCAGAAATGTGTTTAGTGTGGTGAAAATGCTCACACTGTGCAACAGTTTCCAAGGTATAAAAGGCAATCTGATAAAATGCAGCGTGCCATCTCTGGACGCTCCAGACAGACTTAGCAGAAATGCTTAAGTCTGCAACAGCCGTTGCAAGATGAAAACCAATTTTCAATTTTGCCAATTGAAGAATCGATCTCTGACTCAACTGATATGGAAACGCATCCAGGTCCTCATAGTATATGTTCTTCTCCAAAAGTTCGCGCTAAGAATTGAAATTTATTAAATTTAAAAATAATCAGAACTGTAAATTCGAAAGCCGCTTACTTACTTTCCAATCAGACCAAGGCCGGGGTGGCCTCAGCTGTATACAAAAGATGTCTCAATTCTTTTCGGTCCATGGCTGCAATTCACCAGCCTTGCAGTCTACGAAGGGTCCGCAGCTCACCTTCCAACTAATCGACCCATCTAGCTCGTTGCGCATATCTTTCTCTTGTGCTTGTTGGTTTGTTCTCGAGGATCATATTAACTGAGCTGTCGTCCGATCTTCCTACGACATGCGCAGCCCACCGTAGTCGATCGATTTTTTTTATGTGTACGAGACTTATTCGCACACACTTATTCGCCTCTTCCACGTTCCGTCTTCTATCTACAGTTGGCCATAGATTGTAGAAAACATCTTCCGTTCGAAGACACCAGCAGTATCCATGCTTGTGGCGTACCGCTCTAATTAATGTTTTGTAGATGGCCAACTTTGTAGTTCAGCGAGCTTTGTTCGATCTAAGCATCCTTTGGAGTCCAAAGTAGGCACGATTGCCAGCTATAATGAACCTTCTCTGCTGGTGTCGTTATCGGCGGTCATCAATGAGCCAAAATACACGGACTCGTCTACCGCCCGATTTCATCACCGTTGATCTGAACTCTCAAAGCTCTTGGTAATTACCCAGCAATGATGTCCATATCCTCAGTGTGGTAAAGAGAGATTTAAATTTTTCCACACACTCTTTCTACCTCAACGAGAGCTCTTCTCTCTTGTGTATATTCACCCACGTGTTTGCTTGCGGGTAGCACATATGAGTGTAAAAAATGGTTTTTATTCACACAACACTCGATCGCTCTAGAGTGAGAAGAAGAGCTCTCAAATTCACAGAAATGAGCTCACTGGCGTGGGCTCTTCTGCTCATATACAGCAGTGATTGAAATCGGAAAAAGAGAAAGTTCTTCGTGTTGGATGAGGGGGGGGGGGGGGGGCGGGTGGGGGGGGGTGGGGGGGGGGGGGTGGGCGGGGGGGGGGGAGGAGGGGGGGGGGGGGGGGGGGGGGGGGCAAGGATGGTTCCAATCGTATCATAAATCATTCGTTGCACGCTCTTCTTTGATTCAATAGACGCACACAATGAGAGGTTCTGCTTCACCTCTCAAACCGAATACTGATGGGCCAAGGTTAACATTGAATGAACATAGCATGAGCTTCATTGCTTGTCAATTGTATGCGTGTTCATCACTGCTTGCTTGTACAATTTATTGATTCGTTCGTTGGCTTCTGTTGGTGATTCATTTTCGTTTCCTGCTTCGATTGTGTGCTAGTGCTCGAAGCTTCCGATCGGATCACTTGATGATTGTGTGGTGCCGCGTTCAAAGCAAAACAGAATCGGAAGCCGAAAAGCACAATGTAGCCAGAAAATACAGCGGGAAAAACAGAAAATATGTAGCAACTAAACGCCAAATGTTAATATTAAGTGACATGTGTTTCTTTAGGCCAGTATTTTCAGTTTTTGGTAGAAACTGATGATGGCACAGGTTACTTAGTCGGTAATGGTATGGCATTACCAACCCGGCTGCAGTGGATTTCTTTGTCCGGTACAGAAGATTTTTCACATGTCACAAAACAAAAATGTATGCATCCTTGTTGGAATATAAAATATGCGAATTTGTGTTCAACGAACGATAATCGACGATAAGGATATTCAACCCTCTTAAATTAAAATCTCCATAACCTGAAAATATGTCACGACATACCGGATACGTGTGACAGAAAAATTTAAAAAAAAATCTAAATGAGTAGGCTGATTTTTCCCATACTTAGCAAAACTTCCAACACTGTCATTCGAACTAAAAGGCAATGAATGATTCTGATTCATATGAATGCTATCATCTCTCGTCTCCGAACATTATCATCTGGCGATCCTACTGGGTCGTATTTCCATAGCCACTCAATCAACAAAGAGTGAATCACAACTAGGCAGAGCTGTTGTCCATTCGACTTGCGTTGTGGAATGGAGTAATCTACAAAACGTCTAATCTTGTTCACTCACTGAGTTCCTGCGCATGATGCCTTTACCAATACATTTATCGATGGGTTTGTTTCAAGCACGGATAACAATGAATAATTTTCGCCGATTTTTTCGGCAGTCTCCAACACTGGTTCAATGTACAGGACCCTCTTAGAAGCTATGTTTCTGTCTTGCCTCTGACATTTGAATCGTTTATGTTATCGACTGTTTCATGGCTCCCCTATCTTTCGATGGACAATTCACCGAACCAGGTCAAAGATGTGATTACTGTAGTTCACAATTCTGAATGTGATATATTTGCTCTTTGTGAAATGCGGCTGAAATTACAATTCTAAGACACGATCAGTTATGTGTGTTCCTTTCAATAATTTACTATCAAGAAAAATGTTAATTAAATGTTTCAAAAGATTAATATAGAGATTAACAATCGATTGATATTATATAAGAAGAAGAAAGTTTAACGAGGAATGTATGAGTTACTAGCATTCAACCCAAGTAACAATTCAAATGCAAATATGTTTTATTCATGTTTTATGGTAGTTTTATCAAAGTTTTATGACATTCTTCTTTAAGATGAATGTATCTGGAAAATGCTGCCATAAAACGCTCTTAGAACTATTTGATTTTAAATAAGACGAGATACTCTTGAGAAAGAACATTATGTGAAAAATAAACAAACTGTCACAATGGAAGCGTAAAGGTGGGAAGCATTAAAAACTAGTGGATCGTTCAAGCGAAAATTCAATAAAAACTAAGCTGGAATTATGACTAAGAACAACAATTGCGTATAGGCACTTTTGATTTGAACGTTCATATTTTCATTGTTTTTTTTATCTTCACACTGATTTAATGGCTATCTTACGAAAGACTTGTTTACCTTGAGCAATTCAAACAAGTTTTATTCAAGCGTTACTCCTCTTTTTCAAGAATAGAACAAGTAAAGATGAACTTATCGCGCTCCTAAAAAAATCTTGTTAGTCTTGTGCAAGAAATTTTAGTTTTATATGCGTTTTATGGAAGTATTAGATAAAACCATTGAAAAAATGGCGAGCGCGGCTATTCTAGATTCCCTCGGAATGGTAGCCATTTACATATTTATACAAAAAAAATTCTCGTTTTTCCAATGGTACGAACAATTTCTGCTGTTTAAAATACATTTTGAAACTTAAAATGGATTGTTGACAAAATTTATTCAAGATCTAACAACTTATCAGCCTTGTCACCTAATTGTTGAATTTTCAAGTATTTTTTTTATTTTCCAAATAAATCAATGCTCTAGCAATGATTCCGTGGCGCATTAAAATTTTCGAACTTTTATGTTATAAAACACCAATAAACTGAGCGTCGCATGAAAAAAATTATCAATTGCAGGCAAAAAGCTCAAGCATTTATGGTCAATTTTACAATTAATTTACATACGTATCCACTTTGGAAAAGAAACATAATATGTATATCGAAGTTTTTTTCTCTTAAAAAAGTCCCCATTCAGCAGAACGAATCCAAAAATTAAAAAGTAAAATTAAAATCATTTGTTTGCTTTTAATTGGAAATATTTGAAAAATTTAAAGACTTTTGTCACATAGGGTAAGGGGCGGGTTTTAAGCAGTTTAGTCAGCACCTAAGAAATTTGATGAAGCTTTATTAAATCTATAATTAGACCTGCCAATATTTAGACACTAATCCCTCTGCTTACGTCTGGTCAATCGGAACATACCTTCAGCAACGAGCATTAGGCTCAGAAAATTTCATAGCCATGGAATAAAGTTCCCAATTGCAGAGACTTTTTAAAAGCATGTGGGGTGCTTTCCGATAAAAAAATGTTTTCTTCAGCTCCTCAATCTGTACATAATCTAATAATATTGTATGAGTGCGATTCTGTGCATGTGTGCGAAGGCGAAATTAAATATGCCAGTTCACGATTAGCTGCAAACGGCAATTTCCTCAACCCGCTCCTTCGTTTTGCCCAACCGCTCTCGAAAACAATCTACCAAAACCTGGCGATTGCTCGTAGGGAATCTGCTCCCATATTAATCTCATTGTTCCTATATTCATCCTACGATGAATCAAACAATTGGGGGTTTGTGTTGAATTGGGCAGTTGAAGAATCGGTTTCGTTTTCTAATAATGTTTGCTTACGTTAAATAACTACAACAAACATTACTAACTAATCCTTCAACTGCTCAATTGTTTGATTCATCGTAGGATGAACATAGGAACAATGAGATTAATATGGGGGCAGTTCCCCTACGATACAAACTCGTCTACTAGCAGGTTATGAGACAGACCTACATGAACAAACTTTTACTTTGTCATTGATCTTTAGATTGGCAATGTGTATTTCTTATTTCATTTAATCTCACGCAAATGTTAGCCAAAGCGACTGTGACGACAAACGGGATGCTTCGTTTAAAAACAAACAAATGCAAGAGACAGCAGGCTTCACGTTACATTACCGGTGTGCTTTATCCATGGTTAACAAAGAAGAAAGGAAACATGGGCTCTCGCAAAAGCAACAGTGATGCCATAGCTGCAGCTCAACAGCGAAGCATTATTTATCGTTGGGTACTATTAGACAGCTCCAAAACATTTGTTTTCCTTGCAAATGATAGTGCCAGATGATGGACAATATAATCATAAGCATAGATCAACCTCCAATGACTGGAAGAAACATGAAATAAACAGCGAGTTTAGATTATCTAAATATTTAATAAATTTAACTCAATGTTCAACATCACATTCTCGCAACAAGCCTAGCTGTGAGAGAGAGCTGATAAAGACATGCTCTCCGGTACACGCGATGTAAATGCAAAATACACAAAGGCAACATTTGAGCGAACTTCTTCAACAGGTAAGAAACCGATGGTTTCTAGATGATGTATTTGAAATCTTCAAAATGACAGTAATAAATTGGTAGTCAATCATGATTCATACATCGAATGGCCCAATAGATAAAGCTTATGATCGTATCATTAAAAGTGAAATAATTTGGAACATGTAGGAGTTATAGACCTATTTCCTAACAACTGATTAAAATAGTGACCCCTGATTAAGCCGTTCCCTACCCTATATAGCGCTAGAACTTATTATTACGACGGAAAAATATCAGTTTATTATTGCGTTTATACTTATTGCCATAGCTCTATTTAAAAGTGATACTGGTCACTTTTTAATTATTGAAAGTGAGTTATAAATTTGTTATTGCTATTTCAAGTTTTTCTAGTGCAAATTGAAATTTTTTCGTTGGCACAGTGTTTAATAATTTAGTTGCAATTTTGTGAATTTTCATTGCTAAATTTCCATTAATTAGTGCCAGTATATATTTCAGTCGTTCTTCGAGACTCCTCCCCTCTCCAATAAAACACAAAATGTGTATTTCTTGGGGTAAGCAGCATGTTCTGATAGAAGTTTGAACCCCTTTTTAGTCAAAAATGGGGGATGCTTGAGTTACTCTCAGTGCCTTATATGCACAAGAAGTTAATCTATGGTTATGCATGAGAAAAAGACGTCCAAACTGACAGGATACGGCATAGTTTGAAGATAAATGTTTTGCCAATGAAATGCTTCTACACAGAAAGAAAACCCACGGTAGAAATCAAAGATCTGGGGATATAATTAAAAATACACAACTGCGTTTAATTTTGCAGAAATTACACACATTAGCAAACGAAAATATTTGGACAAAACTCATTTCTAAAAAAAACCATAGAAGCGCAAGTGATATTGTATTTTCAATCATTTACTTGAAAGCGTAGCAAGGCTCGCACCGGGTTCAGCTAGTAGTTAAGTATAATTGTGATTTTCAACATGCCAAACGGAAACACTCTTAACATAAAAAATCTTCAAGGTTGTTGAATAGAAATTTAAAATTTGTATCTATACAATACTTGCAATCAAATTATATCTAGTGAGCACTTGTTTTTCCTACCCGTACTGTAGCATGTCATGTCTGGTTTGTCATAATGCCAAACATTTCTTTTTAAATTTTATGTTTCTTCGGTGAGTGATAATACTCCCCATACTTTTTAACTACAAATGCGCTCATGTATTAGTTTCCCACAACCGTTACCTGTACATACGATTTAAACAATATTATATACCGATTTTTTTTCTGATAGTTATTCATATTCATTTCATCATCATGACTAGAAATTGTATGTTTGTGAGTGTAAGCGTTCGTGTTTCTAGGATGCTTTGCTTCCCGTTCACTCTGTGCAGCACGCGAGTGACATGCTACAATTTGCTGTGTATTTACCATCTCGTTCCTCTGGCAGAGTTTTGATTCGCTGGTTCAAAATTCAACTCCTGTGTTTCAAATATTAAAGCATCATCGTGACTTTAATTTGGATCAACTATAATTTCATTAGATCAGGACGCTATCAGAATCAATTTTTGTTTGGATGTTGCCATTAACCGATCGATTTCTCGTTATCTGATACTTTATGTCAATCCGTTTAAATGCTACCCATGCAGATGGGCTTTTCACGCTCTTTTCAAATTTGATATCCCCAAGCCAACCGTTCGCTTCCTAGTAATCCCGTTACAAAAGCACTGCACCATGTTTTCAAAATTTCGTCCACACTTTCAGCGAGCGAAAAAAAAAGACGCACAAAAGTGTAAAAGTTCCCCTGAATGCTTTGTTGAAATTTTAATCAAATGCTTCAGCTGGGCCCTTTTATGTTCGGTACGCTTTCATTCCCAATATAACATGTAAAACCTTCCAACTTCCTACCCGCCACTACTATTCTGTATCCTATTTAAAACTGGGTGCTGATGGTGATTATGGTTGTTTCGTTAAAGTTTTTTTTTTCAATTGTGCTTTTCAAAACCACCTCTCACCCAACTTTCAATAATGGATGTCGCAATATTGTAGTCGTTCGCTCTTTTTGCGCAAGTTTGTGTTGCCCCTGCTTTCAAAACTGGCCGCTTTGTCCGTGCGATGCATGATTGATGGTTTAAGCACTCTGCCAGCGAAATGAATGAATGAATGAATGAATGGCTCGTAATACGTTGGAAATGTTCGATGTCCACATGATGACCGATGCTCTTATCCCGTTGATCCTTTGTATAGTTGCAGCATTGTTGCTCGCCGTGCAGAACGTTGTTGACTTAAATGCTGGAGAGTTGATACTTTGACCTTTTTCGATTACTGGCATATATGCTTATGACATTTCACGGATTGTATCAGTTAGAGGAAACTATGTTTCGAGTATTTTCGGTGTTGTTTAAATTGACCAAGCGTCAAGGAGCAGTCAGCGTCAAATGCATCTCAAGTAGATCTCAGAACTATACTATCTAAGCCAACTTAATGATGTGATGTAAATTCTCTCTGTTTAGATGTCAGATTTACTTGCTCAGTAGTGTATCTTCATTGTACGTTTCTCTTCATCTTCTATCACATCCTCCCTTCTTCTTAAGCATAAGTTACCATTCTCTCTGTCTCCATAAATGTTGTAATTATCACTCGTTAAATATGATGGTGTTGAGTATGAAAAGCACATCCTATGACAGCACGTTCCACTAACGATAAAAACCCAACCCCTCTGAACGAGCAAACGATAAAACGTAATCTAATTCCATCTTATGGGAAAACAACTCTTTTCTCTATCTCGTTCTATCTGCTTCTCGCCATTTGCCGAATGTGTTTGTGCATTATGTGCTGGTCGCTCGCCGAAAACCTTTCCAACGATGGGTATTTGTCGCCATGGTCGTCGTCTGCAAAAATCAATTCGGCACCCGATGTTGCTGACCACTGACACTAGACTGTATCGATGCCCAGCGCACTCGGATCTTCCACCGGCGCCACCACCACCACCACCACCGAACATTGGCCTTATCGATGGCATAGCAGGCGGACCACCGAGGTTTGTTTCCTACCAGATTCGAATTTGTTCTTTTTTCTATGTCCCATTAAGAGTACTACATGGCAGGTCGATATTAAATGCATGATCGTTGTCGGTTGGTTGGTACGCCTTGCCCATGGGGAGCTGTTCTGCGACGTGCAAGACTCTTGGGTTTTCAATTCAATTCAGCAGTTCACTTTTTATCTGGTGTTGCAATAGTACTTTCCGAAACGAGCGCTGAGTGTGAATGTTTATGGTCTGAACTACACACTGAACCTAGGGACAGGAGAACGAACTCGCAATACCGAATGTGTGAAAATGTAGGAAATCATTGAAAATAAATAACGAAGTGTCAGTAATTCCCCAACTCAAATAAGTATGACATGGATCAACATCGTGAAGGCAAAAACATAAAATTGTGGAACTTTTTTCCACGACGCTTCGCCGGATGATGGTCTGGTAGGGAGAAAGTGGTGAAACATGCTTGTGGAAATGGTGAAGCGAATCAGGTAGGAGAGAAAAAAAAACGGCGATCAAAACTTTGCCGACAAGAACTTTGCAGCAGGTTGGCCACTGTGGAACTTTTGTCATCTTTTCAATTAATTGTCGATGATAAGGGACTTTGGGTAGTTGGTTGTAAGAAAAAGGGATAACATGGAATCGTTCTCTGCTACCAAGGCAAGCTGTAGGATAAAGAGTGTCATCGGGATTTTCAGGTGAATTTTTGATGTTTAGTAACGAACAGGGAAGTGAAGATGTCAAATTGTGTGACACAACTGGAAACGTGGGTTGACAGGTTGATTGAGAGAAGTTGCGCCGTTTGAAGTGGAGCGAATACGTGGAAAAATGAGAGAACAATTGTTTGAAATAAGAGTAGATTTACAATTATTGAAAGAAAAATGGGCACTGAGTCAAAATGTTCGCTGCATTTGCTTAAAATACTATAGGCTGATCCAGAAAATATAAGCACCCCAAATGTTACCGGTCATTTTGAATTGAATGCAATTTTTAAAATTATTTTGGCTGCGTTCTTTTGTTTAAACATATCTGAACGTCATAGCATCACAAAAAAAACTTAGTTTCTGGTTGGCTTTCAAAATGCGTGGTCTTACGTTTACATGTAGAGGAAAATGGACCAAGGAAGAGGATATTTTTGGCGAAGCTGATACGAACTGCAGTTAAAAAATATGGAGAACAATATGCCTTTGAAGATGCCCCAAGGAGAGGTCGGAAATCCAGTCGTGTATTTTACTTACTTGACAACAAGATGAGGAAAGTCTTAACGCAGATACCATCGGCATCCTTTCGAGATGTAGTTAAAAAGACAGGAACCTCGACCTGTAACGTGATGCGTGCAGAAGAGCGACTTGGACTCAAGACATACCGAAAGCAGAAGAAACTCAAAAGGAACTCAGATCAGGCCGCGTCTGTGAAACCGAGAGCCCGGAATATGATGATGCAATTTTGTGTAGAAATTCTGGGTGTACAATCATGGACTATGAAACGTATTTGAAAATTGATTATCAACACCTTCCCGGACCACAATACCTCAGTGTTCGCAACAACAGGAATATCCTCGAAGCGGAGAAGGCCATTTTCACCGAAAAATTTGACGAGACGCTGATGGTGTGGCGGGCAATACGCCAATGCGGCAAAATATCCAGCCGGTCCATAACTTCGGAGACAATGATCACTCCGAAGTACATCTAGGACTGCCTCCAGAAGCGTTTATTGCCAATGATCAAGCAGCATGATGGTTCAGTCATATTTTGGCCTGATTTGACATCATGTCATTACGCCAAGGACACACCAGGTGGTACAAAAGTCAAAATGTTTGTTTCGTGCCAAAAGACAAGAATCCGCCAAATTGCCCGGAAAACTTTAAAAAGGACAAAAGTGGTGAAAATGGCGGAAGTGCAGCTGCTTAGAAGCTTATGGGTCATGTTCGAGTAAAAAATAGATGTTTCAGTCATAATTAAATATTTTGATTGAAGAAGAGTAAAATGTAGTGTACAAGTGCTGATATAATTGAGATTAAAAAAAAAACAACACATTTTTTAATTTTTTATGTGTGCATATAATTTCTGAAACAGTCTATATGACGAAGAATTCAAAGATGTCGACAACGAATAGACCCAGCAGCAGCAGGAACTGCTATTCGACGACTGACAGATTGCTGAAGATGACAACATGGACGATAGTGGGGAAGACACGGAGGAGGCAAGCGAGACGGAGTTGGCCTCAAGTAGCAACCATCGGAATATTGACGAACCTATCGAGATCAAAGAGAAAATGTACCAGGACAAGTTTGCTTCGATGAAGTGCCAATTGGAGAACTTGCTGGAACTTATCCGGAGTACGTTTAACGGGTGAAGAAGCTGGAGCATCAGTACAACGAGCGGATCCGGTTGAATGAAATCAACAGGGAATACCTGATCAGTTCCGTTGAGCGTGACTACATTCTGGAGAAAAATGCCGCCGTCAAAGAGTACGATCAAAAGAAGAACGATTTGCTGAAGAAATTGGCGATGGACTTAGAGGATCGTCGCAAAATGACTGAAAGTGAACGGGCTACGATGGAGCGACTGGCGATTCGTTTGATGTAAAACCGACTGTTACCAGACAACTAAGACGACGAACGAACGAACCAGTTCCGGTTCCGGAGAAACGACGCAAGCCAACCACCGGATAGTTGTTCTTTCTGCTTGATGAGAAAGAAGTCAGGAATGATCTCAAGCAGATCAGCCGTGACAAAGCGGTTCATGCTATACAAACTCATACAGATGCCGTCAGTAATGGTTGCTCCAATATGAATACCAAAAGCACATCACTGATCGGCATGGTCAGTCAAGTAGCCAACAGCTACCAATTGAAAAACAGCAGTTCCGTCAACACATCTGGAGTTGCTTTTTCAGCACTACCAATAAGATTAGTATTCCAATCCTCCCCTCAGTGACATTGAATATTCTGCATTCCACTACTTCCCAACCGGCAATAAACGCTCCATGGGCCCGACGCACAGTCAGAATATCAATCTCAACCACAGCTACAAGCTCCTCCGCCATAAAGCAGTCATCAACTGCTAAACAATACCCAACTCCTAGTAACGGTACAGCCGCCTCAAATAGTCCCACAATTTTCCCAGCCGCAACAACAAGTACCGCCGCCACGCCCTCCGCCGACACCGCTGGTTAAGACCAAGATCGAAGACGAAAAGGTTCTGTGCGGTCGTCGAAGGGAAGGATATTCCGT
Organism: Aedes koreicus; assembly: GCA_024533555.2. NCBI lineage: Eukaryota > Metazoa > Arthropoda > Insecta > Diptera > Culicidae > Aedes > Aedes koreicus. The sequence continues at coordinate 272,999 of JAHHFK020001455.1, forward strand.
GCTTCTCAGCCAACACTTCCGCCACGGAGACTGGGCGAAAAGATCTTCCGATGGACAGAAGAATAACGCACTTCACCAATCAGCTCAACAGCGGTATAGTTACCCCTTCTAATAACCGGGTGTTTCGAATTGTTCTCCACGAAGCGAGCAAAAGAAATTCAGAGTCAACACTTCACCGTTCCTTAAGGGTTCATGTTTGCGGCACCCGAGAACAATTATTTTGTTCCTTTGGAAATAAAATATCTCGAAGCGCCAACGTCACCCGCGACGAAGAAGTTCAGTAGCTTACGTCCTCTTAGTACAGGAAGTTGAGTAACGACAGATTCCCATTTGCTTTGCTGATCCAATATATATCTTACAAGTAATTTGGGACAACTCCAAAAAAATTCATCGGTCAATAAATCGGGTTCGTCGCTCAAAAGTTTTTGTTTTTGTTTGTGTTTATATTTTTGTTTTTATTTTTGTTTGTGTTTCTAATTCAACCTTTGGATCAGTAGTTTGTACCATGGTACCTTTTTCTATGTAGAAGCATTCCATATGTATCAACATCAGCTTCAAACTACATAAATAATATCCTGTCAGTTTGAACGTAATTTTTTCTTTCATAACCTTAGCTTAACTTTTCTGTAGCACTGAGAATAGCTCGAACATTTCCCTTTCTTGAAGCTAAAAGGGGGTTCAAACTTCTATTAGAACATGCTTCTTACCCGACATATACAGAGTGTGGAGCTTTTGTGGAAGCTGGATAAGTTCTCATATTTGATTTAAATTTGTATGAAATTTTGCTTCAGAAGAAAAGTCTCAAAAACAAAAAAAAAAATAAAACCAAAAAAACCTCCACATGCCCAATTTGGTTCCATTTGCTTGATTAGTTCTCGATTTATGCAGGAAATTTTATTTGTATTTTTTATAAGAACCTTTCCAGGCCCGAAAAACTCTGCATACAAATTTTAACGCTAATCAGTTCAATTTCTGTTTCATTTCTATAAGAGCTCCCTCTTCCACAGGAGGGAGGGGTCTTGAAGCACCATAGAAAAAAAAAATCTGCCACCAAAAACCCCCACATGCCAAATTTGGTTCGATCTGCTTGATAAGTCCTCGAGTTATGTAGAAATTTGTGTTTCATTTGTATGTTTTTTTTTTTTTTTTTTCCCCCCCTTTACAGATCAAACCATTAAGCGCCTTTCCAAGCCCCAAAAACCCCTGTATATAAATTTTCACGCCGATCGGCTTATTATTTTCCGAGTCTATAAGGGTCAGGCAGACAAAAATTCATTTTTATACATATAGATATAAGATTAACAACTCAATTTTTATAAAATGTTGTGGTTGAGAAATTCCTTTTAAATTAAATCGTTTATATAAATATCTCTACGCGTAATTTACCCAACCAGAAACCATTAACTACGTCCAGCTTTACTTCATTCTCAATGATTGAAAGAGTGACGTTGTTTTGGCATTGGAAAGCTTGGAAGAATTATTCAATAAATATCTTGAATTCAGAAATTTGGATCACTTACTCCAATCATTTTACCAAACATACTCTGCAGTCATATTTCCTTCTTAACTGATCCTTTTTAGAACATAATTAGCATCTCTAGGTAAGTGGTTGATTTACTATTATTGATATCGTTATATATTGACAAGCCCGGGTCTGGCACAGTTGTTGACTATTAGAGATTACATAGTTTTTTCTAAATCAATTTTATCTTAAATATCTTCTTTTCCTGAATATTTAACACTCAAATCACCTTTCTCGTTTACCTTATCTTTAAACCACTCCATCACAAAGGAATTAAAACCTAATTTTATCATCCCAATACTCAGAATTCTAAATCTCCCCTCTTCTAAATGGATAGTCCCGATGGTGGCGGTAATATTTCAATGGCACCGCCCGCTTCCCATCGCCAAACTGGTCCATCAAGCCAACCTCATCGGGTGTCAGCCTAAAGTCAAAGATGTCAATGTTCTGTAACGTCTCGGCGCGGTTCGACGGCTTCGGTATAGGTATTGTGCCAATCTCAATCTGTTGGGAAGGAGGAAAATTAACAACGTTAGACCTCCATCGGGCAGGCTGAGATCTGAGATAATTGATGGGTGTCAGGTGTGCCGTTGAATCGGAAGGTATAAATCAGAAGACAAATATTTACCAAGTAGCGAAGCACAATCTGAGCTGGTGTCTTTCCATATTTAGCTCCTATGGCAGTGACTTCGGGATGTAGTAGGACATCCGCTGTCACTCTACTGGAGGAATCACTTCGATCTCCACGACCCATGGGACTGAAAGCTGTCACCGTAATGCCTAGGTCCCGACAAAACTGGATGAGTGGTTTTTGTGTAAAGCCGGGATTGCATTCCACCTGATTGGTAGCGGGTTTGGTGCTTGCCATACACAGCAGACGCTTCAGTTGGGCACAGTTGAAATTCGAGACACCTATACTGCGGATTTTTCCACTGTGCACTAGTTTTTCCATGGCTTTCCATGTGTCACAAAAGTCAACATCGGAACAAATCACTTTTCCGGTGCTGTCATATGCGATGAGATCCTGCTCTTGGAATCCACGAAAAGCCCCCGAAAAGCATATGCATCAAGTACAGGTCAACGTAATCCAAGTTTAGGTTTTCCATCGATCGCTCGAAAGCTTCCACCACATGCCGCGGGTCGTGGAATGAATTCCAAAGCTGAAAAAAATGACCATTTATTCAATGCAGAAAACATACCACATTTCCACTGCAACGTACCTTTGTTGTTATGAACAGATCCTCGCGAGTGACAAATCCTTCCCTTATCTTTTCGTTCACGGCTCGGCCAACCTCACGTTCATTTCCATACCTGAAAGCGGTATCAATGTGACGGTAACCGATGTCGATTGCCTGCTTGATGGACTTGACTCCTTCCTCGCCTTGGGTCTGAATATACAGCAGAGGTGAACATCATGGAACCATGCATGAATAAAAACTCACAAACTCACGAGGTACGTCCCCAGTCCAATCAGCGGAATGTCGAAACCATTGAAAAACTTCACCCGTGGCACAAGAGTCCACATTTTGCGTCTATTTGTCTAGCTCGATGAAACCCAACACTATGCACCGGTCACTGGCCAGATTGTGCCACCGTGAAGCGGAAAACAAGACAACACAACAACCACAGTTTGGATGTAGTAGAGAGAGGTCCGCGTATCGGAAATTTGTTGGTAGTCAATTTTCTGAGATTAGATGAACAAGCTGAAACTTATCAGTGAGCGAGTCAGGCACTGTTCATTAGATAACAATATAGACGAAAGAGTTGTCTTTGGGATTGGTGCTATTCATCTGCTGATAACGTGTTCTGAGCCCTGGGGAATATCTCGATAATAAGGGAGCATTCATATGGTATAGACTGTTTCGAAAAGTATAAATACACTCTCTTTCTCAAAAAAATTTAAATTTTTAGTGTAAATATCTGATTATTCGTTTCTCAAACACAGTGGAAAACAATGTTTTCTTTCTATTTTCATTTCAGTTTGCTTGATTTTTCATAGGGTAGGCCACTTTTCCCTATGCACGATTCATAAGCTTCTACACAGTGCTTTCTCCAACCATTTCTGTCACATTCTTCTTCTTTCTTAGCGTTTCAAGCTTATTGTGTTCGTAATAAGCTTATTGCTTGCTCTCAACTTAGTGTTCTAAATGCACTACCACAGTTATTAACTAAGAGCGTTCGATGCCATGTACCATGTTTGCATTAGTTTGATTGTGTGGCAAGTACAATCATACCCTATATGTCCAGGGAGTCGAGAAATTTCCCTTAACGAAAAATTCCTAGAAGACCGGGGATCGAACTCAGCCACTTCCAGCATGGAGTTGCTTTGTAGCCACGCCTTTACCGACTGAGCTAAGGGAGGTCACAATTTTTGTCACTTTAGGTTAATCTCTTTTTTTAATTTTTCAACACGTTCCGCTGTTGAAAATATAGGAAAATTCAAACTAACACTTCACTTATTCAATTTAAAAAAATAAGAAACTGTAATAGGGTATGTGTCCCTTGACTCAGCCTATTATGCAAAGATCAATTAATTTTTTTTATTACAACTCATAGAGTTATTAAGCTGTAAGCGAGATTCAACTAGTTATACACTTGCGGAGATAAGTTTTAAAAGACATTTGGTAGTATGTATCACGAAAAGTTACACAACTCTTTTTATAAAGTCAGAAACTTTCGAGGTATGTGGATTTAATGTCGGTCTATAAGCACCAAATTGGGTCTATTTATGGATGCAACTTTGTCCCATTCGATGGATTTATTACTAAATGCAGTCTTTGTACGGTTTTTTTTCTGATTTTATGAATTAAGGCATTGCCAGCTGTATTCGCTTTACTTAACACAAAATTTCACAAAACAAACTGCTTCGAAACTTTTAAGTGATGTTCAAATATGATTTATCAGCCATTTAATAATCAAAACATTATAATTCACTATTCACTGATTTTGTTCCTTAGGTTTGTGTTTAGATAAGCCATTTGAATATAAACAACCACAAATTCATGCATTTCCACTTGAAAGTTTACCAAAAACAACCTTTTTACTACGTTATTGATACAACAGGCCATAGTTTGGGAACATACAAAAATAAATGTCCCCAACATTCGGTCTACGATTTTCTTGTAAAATGATTGTTAATTTAGCTATATGAACAGTTAGTTTGGAACTTGGAACTATTTTCTGTACACCCAAACTGCATTACTCGCTCTGTCGATTCAATTAAGCCAAATTGTGATCACTTGAATATCCTGTAGATCATCTGTTCAACCTAACCAGTGAAATCATGACGCCCCAAAAGTTCAAAAAATCGAAAATTACACCATAGTGAACAACTATAAGTTAATTAATATTGTCTTAATTGCTTCGAATTACATCAGTCATCCTAAAAGCAACATGATTTTGTTGATTATCGCAAAATTAATGACATATGGTACACAGGCCGAATGAAGGTGATAGGCTAACATTGCATCCCGTTACCCTACTTTTTCAAACTATCAGTAAAGACTTTACTCAAAAAAATAAGACACACTGATTAGCTTGAATCTTCAGCGTGTGGGTAAAAATTGATGAAATTTTTATTAAAACTAACTAAGAGTGTAATATTTACGTTGGCACAATTCATAACAATCTATCAAGTACCGTTCGAGATGCGGAACAAAATTTTGTGTGCGTCGTCTAATCTTATCTAATGTACAGGATGAATGGTAAACATGTGTAACTTTCTATGGGTCAATCACAGACCTGTTTGCACATTTTTCTTTGAGAGTGTATTCAAATGACAACATGGCTTGCAAGTTTGTTTCGAATTTTCATTCGTACGAGACTCGAGATAATCATGGAGGCGACAAGGGAGCTCGTGATAAGTCTGTCTTTGAAAGATTTTAGACTGTGTACAATTGCATAGAGATTGAAATCACTCGGAATATACGAAAGATTCATCTTTCAAACGCCATAAAAAAAACGGTTCTTGGAAATACCAAGCAGACCTGGCCAGATACCTGACAGTGCGGAAGTCATTAAACGAGTGAGAGAGTGAATTCTACGGAATCCTGGTAAGTGTAGAGAACTGGAAATGTCACGATCAACGGAGGTATTTTGAAAGACAATCTTGGGCTGAGTCCATACAAAATATAACGGATGCATGGCTTGACTGAAAAGCAGAAGATTACAAGAGTCGAGAAATGTCAGAAGCTGCTCAAGCGGCACGGCGATTGTGAAATTTTGTTTTCGGATGAAAAAATGTCCTTGCTAGAGGATCACTACAATCAGCAAAATGAGTTGGTGTATGCAACAAATATTTCTGATATTCCTCGTGATAAACAAGCTATTTATGAATTCCAGAATTTTTCAAGGGTCATGGTTTGGGCTTGTTTCTCTTTTGAAGGTTCCTCTGGTGTTCATTGTATCTGGTGTTAAAATTAACAGTAAATAGGTATTACATCGATAATGTTTTGAATTTGCTTTCTTTCATCAAGAAACCCTACAAGAATGCACCATAAAGGATGAAACGGTCAAAACTTGGTCGACTAAAAAATGACGTAGTTTTTTAATCGTGCATTTCAAAAACATGAACACCCCTCGTTTTGTAGGTTTATGTGTACGGAATGTTGACTCTATTTGGTTTTGCCATTTTCTATTCAGTTGTCAAAATGGCGTCGAAGCAAGAAGAGCAGCTTTTCAAAATTTTGCACACGCATAAAAAAAATCCAAATTATTCCCACGCCAAATTGGCAAAATCACTTAATATTGCCAAATCAACCGTGCCGAATGTTATAAAAGTGTTCGGAGAACATCTGACGACTGTCAGGAAGCCAGCATTAGGAGTAAACTGAAACGAGGGAGCCGCAGGGACCGGAAGAATAGTGGCAAGCATTTTCAAACGCAATCCCAACCTTTCCATCAGAGATATCGTAAACAAATTGGGAAAGTCCAACACAACAGGGTAAAGAGCAAAGAAACGAGCCGGACTGCCAACATGTAAGGTTACAGTGACACCAAATCGAGATGATAAGCAAAACACAACAGCCAAAGGAAAAGCACACGCTCTTTGTACACGAGTTTGTTTGCCAAGTTTGATTGCGTCTTAATGGACGATGAAACATACGTCAAGGCTGATTTCAAGCTGCTCCCAGGTCAAGAGTTTTAAACGGCTACCGGAAAAGGAAAAGTTCAAAATAATTTTAAGCAGAAAAAAGGAGAAAACCCCATCAACTCACCGGAACTGCGTTCAATTGAAAAATATTGGGCAATCGTAAAGAGAAACCTAAAAAAAACTCAAAAAAACAGTTGGAAGATAAAAACAGTTCAATGCAAATTGGCGTTCAGCATCAAATAAGGTGAATATAACAGCGGTACAAAACATGATGGAATGTATGAAACGAAAAGCCCAACAGTTCAAATTTGGAAAATCAGGAGCCCAATCAAATAATTTTCCTGTGTTTTGAAGACGATGAACTGCAAATAAAGAAATAAAGATTAAACATTTATATAATAAATTAGCTTAATAATGTTTGACCAATTTTTGACCATTCCACCCTTTACTGCTTCCTTCGTGATTCTGCACCGTCGCACCAGGCGAAAGTTACGCAGGCTTAGCGTGAGAACAATTTTCCGAATTTTATTTCATCGAAAGAATGGCCGGCCACTTTATCTGATTTGAATCCTCTCGACTTCTTTTATAACTTTTGTCAATATTGATGCTTGCAGCATTTCAAAGACATGAAACAAGCGTCAAAGCGGCAAGGTCAACTGTGTTGCATGAACTGCAAAGATGATTTTGTAAAATGAGTTGAATTCAAATGAATAGATTTGAACCACAACGCATTTTGTGAATCTACAGGGGAGGAAGGATGCGTGGACATACCGTACCATACGCTCCGTATCTCGTAATCTCACCCAATCAGTATTAAATTTCAAGATGGCAGGTTCTATTTTTGCATTAGTATGATTGTGTGGCAAGTACGCCCAGAGGGTCGAGAAATTTTTATTAATGAAAAATTCCTAGACCACACCGTGAAACGAACCCAGTCACCTCCAGAATGTAGCTGCGCCTTTACCGACTGAGCTAAGGGATGACCAATAAACCTAACTGCACTACAACCAGCACCTTAACGAGAACATTAAAACCTACTTCACGATCCAGATCTCCTGGGATCTTCCGCAAACCCACGAACTTGCTTCCTTTAGTTTACTGCTTCGTTCAAAGTTTTGCGCCGTCATGGAAAATCCAACTGCTTCCCACAGATGAATTGTAAAACACCTGGGATTCCATCATTCGACAGTATCCCGGGTGGTAAGGTCATTCAAACCCAGACGACCCAGCGGCGGTCTGGCAGCGGTAGAAATCCGAAGACAGATTCAGATCCGGGCTAGATTCAGGCAAGGAAGGTGTTGAATCTGTTCAAGCTGTCCCTGAGGAGGTAAGGAAGAGATGAGATGAGTACCTCCAGAAGCGCCTGCTGCCCTTTTTGGGATCTCATCGAGACGAGACGCCATGTTGGCCGGATTTGGCATTGTTAAACTGGTACAAAGATTACAATGTTGTTTGTATACCAAAAGACTTCAACGCACCGAACTCGCCGGAACTTCGTTCGATTGAAAAGTTTTGGGCCATCATGAAGGCCAAACTTCGTTAAACACCTAATGTATTCGAGAACCAGCTGGCTTTGTTGAAAAAGTGGGTAAAATTACCAAAAGAAGTTGGCCTAACTATTGCCCAAAACTATATGAGTGATGTCAAGGGCAAAGTGCGGGCATTTGGTTATGAAAACAATTTTTACCTTGCTTGGGTGCTGCTCCAGGTAGATTTAAATTTCCTTTGCGGACAAGTTTGCTTGCAAGTTGATGATATAGCAAGCCATCTGCAGTTGTGGAAAGAAAAGGAAGTGCCTTCAGACGCGAATTTCGACATTCATTCAATCGCACGACAGTCCGGTTAAGTTTTGGCCTGACTTAACAAGCTGCCATTTCAGCCGGGGGGTCAAGGAATGGTATAAGGCTTGTTCACGACAAATTTGCTGTTAGTTCAATTCAAGATGCATTTTTTGTTCATTTAATTGTGCATTATTAGTCATCTTAAAACTAACTACAGTTACTTAATTACGCTGCATGAAGAAACTACAAACTTTTGAGTTTACTCCAACCATTAGGGTCTGTGCAGCAACCGATTTAACTGCTTTTGTCCAAGATTTTCGAAATGTTTCTATAGTTGTAGTTTGTTGTTTAAATTAAGAGAATTTTCTTTTCACGAGAGCCCCATATCGCTCTATAGGTCGCAACTCCGGGCAGTTCGGTGGATTCGCCTCTTTCGGTACTCCATGGACTCCATTCGCTTTATACCATTCCAAAAAATCTTTGGCGTAGTGACAAGATGCCAAATCAGGCCAGAATAGCGAGAGAGCATCATGGCTGCGTAGGAATGGTAACAATCGCTTCTTTAGGCATTCTTCACGGTATATTTCCTTGTTTACCGTTCTGGTAGTAATGAAGCTTAGGTTTGCTCGACCACAGCTGCATATTGCCTGCCAAACCAAATATTTTTTGGGAAACTTGGCCTTTTTTTCGCCGTTCCGTTGCATGGCAGTATAATAAGACATTCCGGGAAGCTGCTTAAAGTCTTCCAGCACATAAGTTTCATCGTTCATTATCACGCAGGAAAACTTCGTCAAATATTCGCGATACAACTTGCGATCCCGGGTTTTAGCCGTCACATTCTGTTTATCATTACGGTTCGGTACAGTTTTCATCTTGAACGATTTCAGACCTTGCCGGTGCTTGGAAGTATGCACGTAAGTTGGGGACATTTTTATTTTTCTAGCCACAGTACGTACCGAAAGATCTGGTCGCTTCTGCAGTATTTGCTTCACCTTCGCGCCCTTCTGGTGGTTCCTGAGATCGGTTTTTGTTCCGCTCCCAGCCTTTCTGGTTGTTGTCAAACGTGTATTGAAAGATTTAAGAACGTTATTGACAGTGCTTGCAGGAAAACCAAGCTTTTTTACATGTTTTCTTACTGACAGATCCGGATTTTCATAGCGACCGCACACAATTGCTTTTTGCACTGGCTCTTCTTTCGACGCCATCTTCGATATTGAAGCTTGTAGCTTGTAGCGGACAAGCCTTAAGCAGAATGATACTGACGCTATTGAAAAAACTGTCAACCCACCAAACTGTAGAAATTTTTGTTCCGTCGAAAAATATTGGCAATCATAAAAAAAAAAAAAAACAGAAGAAATGTGGCAAAACAATAAAAAAAAAACTTTTGGATTTGCAGAAGTGGTGGAATAAGATCGTGTTGACAGATCTACGGTGCAGACACTGATGGGTAGTATTAAGTGAAAAGTCCAAGACTTCAGCCGATCTGCTGATGAATAGTTCTTCATTGATTTATCCTTTCAAGTTCAATAAATTCCCATTAGATAAAACTCTACTTTTCTGGCAAAAAAATATCTCATTTTGTTCGGACAAATACTAAATCGATCAAACTTTAATCTCAAAAAGAGTTGTTATAAAGCATAATATTAGACACTGTCTAGTAGGAGTTTCTTAGGAATCTAGTGGGAGCATAGACATTTCCACAATCTCTGAAGTGTTCACTCTTTGCACTGTAATTTATTTATTTGTTTATTTAGTGCCATCTGAATTTTTTCTTACAAAAATCCACAGACTGTACGTTATTCTGAATAATTTTTAGTAATTTAGTTTTTTTTCGATAATATAGTCAAAGTGACTGTTTTGTCAGGTCAGTTGAACTTGATATATGTCCAGGCGAAACAAGAAATTTTTTTTGCTACTACACCTGAATCTCTTTCCAATATCAACCGGATCGTCTGAGAAACAACCTCCCATATGCCTGGGACTGGAGAAGTACCGAGCCTTCGAGCGTTGCAATTTAAAATCAAGGAGATTCTTACGATGTTCAACGATATCCATACTTTTGTTAAGAATTCTAAACAAGAGGCTAGCGTTGCTCAGATTCAGTTTAGGTTAAGCAAGGTAGATGAGCTGTGGAAAATGTTTAGCTATACTTTGGTAGAGATTGTAGCTCATAAGGACTATGTCACAGATGCAGACAAGTATGCTAAGGAAAGGCAGTATTTTAGTAGTGGGTACTACGATGTTAAGGCATTATTACTGGAGAAGTTGGAATGCAATCAGCAATCTTTTGCCAGTCGATCAACTAACGCTCATGAAAGTTCCACCTTGAACTTATCAGATCACGTTAGGCTGCCCAAAATCAAACTTCAAACCTATAAAGGAGATTTAGAAGAGTAGATCAGTTTTCGGGTTTTATTCACATCACTCATTTATTCTTGCACGGATTTGCCTGACGTACAGAAGCTACATTATTTGACGCGATGCTTGGTGGGTAAATCCAAGGTATTAATCGATCCACAAGCAATAACTGCAGATAATTACCACGTCGCATGGAACCTAATCACCAAACGTTATGAAAATAGTAAGCAACTCTGGAAACGACATATCCAGTCTCTCTTTAGTCTACCACACATGGCTAAAGAATCGGTTTCGGAACTTCAAGCCTTAGTTGATGGTTTTGAACAGATTGTTCAGACACTAGATCAGATAGTTGAAGTAGTTGGATATATATAAGGATCTACCTTTGGTCAACATGCTGTCTAGTCGATTAGATCCGGTAACCCGCTGGTCTTAAGAGGAACGATCTTCAACAAAGGAGGAGGGTACGGTTAAGGAATTGGTGGATTTCTTACACTGTCGCATACAAGTATTAGCATTCATGCGGTGAAGTTGGATTCTAAGGTCCCACAATCAAACGTTCCAAGGCAAAAGGCTACGGTAAAGGCCAGTTTCAATTCTTCAAAAGCATCATCGCAATCGTCATCTCGTTGTGTTTGCTGTCCGGAAAATCACTTCTTGTATACCTGTCCGGTGTTTCAAAAATTGGCTGTCAGAGATCGTGAGGGTGTGCTACGGAAAAATTCACTTTGCCGAAGTGAATTTTTGACTCAGCAAATTTCATAGCTATGGAATACAGCTCCCAACTGCAGGGACTTATTAAAAGCATGCGAATTGCTTTTCGATCAAGAAAAGGTTTTCTTCAACGCCGCAATCTGTACATAAACTAACAATGTTGAATGAGTGCGATTCCGTGCATGTGTGCGAAGGCGAAACGAAATAGGCCAGTTCACGATTTGCTGCAAATGTCAATTTCCTCAACCCACTGCTGCGTTTTAACCATCCGTTCTCGAAAACAATCAACCAAAACATGTCGATTGCTACGATCACAAACTCGTCTACTAGCAGATTATGAGACAGACGTACACGAGCAAACTTTTAGTTTGTCATTGATATTTAAATTGGCTATGTGTATTTCTTATTTCATTTACTCTCACGCAAATGTTAGCCAAAGCGACTGTGACGACAAATGGGATGCTTCGTTCAAAAACAAACAAATGTAAGAGACAGCAGGTTTTACGTTACAATGACGGTGCGCTATATCCATGGTTAACAAAGAAGAGATGAAACATGGACTCTTTCAAAATAAACAGTGATGCCATAGCTGTCGCTCAACAGCGAGGCACTATTTATCGTTGAGTACTATTGGACAGCTCCGAAACATATATCTAATTGCATATGATAGTGCCAGATGATGAACAATATAATCATCAGCATAGATCAACCTCAAATGACTGGAAAAATATGAAATGAATAGTGATTTCTGATCATCTATACATGAAATAAATTTAACTCAATGTTCAACATCACATTCCGGCAACACGCCTAGATGTGAGAAGGAGCTGATGAAGACATTCCCCCCGGTACACGTGACCAAATGCAAAATTCACAAAGACAACATTTTGAGCGAACTTCTTCAGCAGGTAGGAAATTTGTGGTTTTCTATATGATGTATTTTAAATCTTCAAAATGACAGTAATTCATTGGTGATTAATCATGATTTATACATCGAATCATTAACCCGATAGATATAGCTTATGACCGTATTATTAAATGTGGAATAATTTGGATAATGTAGGAGTTTTTGACATATTTCCTAACAACTGATTAAAACAGTCACCCCTGATTAAGCCGTTCTCTACCCTAGTTGTCGAATAACTTTTGACGAAACCATTTTGTTTGCTAGTGAGGGTAAATGTTTAACTGGTGACAACATATTTTGATTAATTGTAGCTTCGAATAATTTAGAAAGCCACGATAAAATAGCAATCCCGCGGTAGTTTTTTACATTCGACAAATTTTTCGACACTTAAAGATTGGTATCAAAAACGATTCTCTTCATATAAACGTACAGAAATGCATTTAACAGCCAAAGGTTTCACGATTTCTTTCAATATTGATTTTAAAAATACTGGTGGTAAACTATCACGACGAGATCGCAGCAAGCCGTGCTTCGAAACTGACGTGTTTTGGTTTTGCTGCGTCGTTTTCGCGAAAAAAAAAACAATAATTCGGTATTTAATTTGAACTAATAGTGAAATCATAAAATCTCCGCGTGCATTGTCTAAGACGTAGTGAATACAATCGATTTCCTCTCGAAATGTGTGAGTGTTTTTGTGCTTCGCCCCCGCACCCGGAAGAAGAGTTACATCAGCTTAGTTTTGTTTATTAGTGGTAGTATTGTGACACCCGGACATAAATTATTAAGTTAGAGTGTTTTTGCGCTTTATCGTGAGTGAATCGATGATTATTAGCAGTTTTGAAGTTCGATATAGACTATAGAGTGGCCTCATAGTGGGGATTTGCTTTATTGGCAGAGTGTGGAGATAAAAAAAAGAAGACTGGAGTAAAGAAGAGAACGGCCATTTGCTGGTCAGAAGCAGCAAACGAAAACAACGCGCATGCGTGGGTGAAAAGATTGCACATAATTTTAGGTGCATTCACGACGTGGTGTACAGAGTTTTGTTATGCAGGTTGCATATCTATCGGGCAGTTTAGCAACGTTAATTTTTGCGCAAATTTAATCGCGAGTGCATGAAATTAATTACGAATCACCGTCGAAACTTTTTGTTTTTACGATTGAACAAGATAGTCCGATTGAGGAGGCGGCCATGGGTGAGATCTATCTGATTATAACTATGTTACAATAATCTTATTTTCAAATAATACTAAAAACGCGCCTGGTTTGGAAATTTAAAATTTCCAAATCTGGAAGTGTGTTGCAGTGCCGTTATCCAAATGATATCGGTAATGTTAACATGCGGGGCTTATTATATGTGAAAGTTACCTCGGAATGGGCGTGACACTCCAGACATTCTGAAATGGGTTGCTGGATCTGCAGTAGAGCTATCACTTTCTAGCTCCTGGATTAAAGCTGCTTCCAATGGTCACTTGAATGATTGTTGTAAACAGATTTCTTCCATAATACCATTGCCGGCCGATGGGTGTTAGATTGGGGACACACTGGTGGTAAACTATCACGACTAGCACCTTTCGATGAATCTTAGGTATCCAAAAATAAAGTAAAAAGTAATTTACGGATACTAACTATCGACTAACGACTGCGACATCTCTCAATGGCTTAGACTGGTATGTGAAAAGTGAAAAATACCGATCAGTTACGTTGTGAATCGTGTAAGTACCTAATATGTACCTATAGGCACTACCTACACACTTAGAAATTATGAACTTTACTCGAGACGTAATTCCTGTTTGTGAAACGTCGGGGAACGTTAAGAAAGAGTTCGTGTAAAATTATATCTCATGAAACTTACACATAGGCAATTCGATGAAAGATGTGTTTGATTGAATTTATTTTCTCATCTCTTCTGTGCTAAAGAACGCTTCAATGTGTCGGTCTCAGCGGACAGAAATTTACATGACGTATCTTTACGTTCCCCAACTCTTTACAAACATGAATTACGTCTCGTGTAAAATTCATAATTTCTAAGTGTGTACACAATCCGTTTTCTTTGCTCGGGAGAAAGACCACGCGTTTTCAAACTTTCGTGCGACCGACTGAAAAAAAATAACGACATCAACATGAATGTAAACAAAAGGACACAGTCAAAAGTTGGGTGGATACTGAGCGCAATTTGAATTGACACACAGAAAAAAAACCTGAATCTTCATTGTGATGTAAATATCAGAGCCTGTGAAATTGTATTTCATTCCACACTAAGCAGCAACTTGCATGAAATAGTTCTAAAAAAGTCGAGCTTTTGCATACAACATTATCGAAAATGTATGGAATGTCCCAGAACTATACATGATTTATAAATTAAATGTGGATATTTTGTGACGCTCCATTTATGTGCATGATATTGAACAGAAATTCACACTACTTTTTCTAACTGTGCAGTTAATAGTTAGTGTATTCATAATTATCGCAGCATTTTCATGGAGGGGTGTGTGGGTAGGAAACTGTGATGACTATTACAAAAAATATTGGACCTCCATACTTGATGAAAGGAATAGATGGTTGAATAATGCTATAATTTGTGTGAGGTACTAAATAAACATTTTCAATATTGTATGAATAGACGTGACAGGTTAAATTAACATGTCCGTTCTCTTGAATGTTCTTAATCGTAAATCATGAATAACTACGTCTATTTGCTACTGCAGCCAATTTGTCATGCCAAAAACTCAACTTGCTGACCTACCAGTCCATCGCTTTTGTTGAGAATACAAAGCAAATTGGATTTTCGTCTTGAAATCAAGCATTTACCATCATAAGAGACAGGGTCAAGCTTTGAATACTGATGTTCAAGTTTCGGAAGTGGTCACTCAAGCACATTCCCTTCCTGCATCAACAAACGCTTCACCCTTTACCATTGCCGAGTAATATGCATAAATCATTTTCGTCGAATAAAGACCGGATCGTATACCTTGCCCTGCACAAAAGAACAATTAGTCATCAATGCAAGCACATCTTAGAGATTTGAATAACAAATAGAGTGCTCATAAGAATTTTCATCTTCAAAAAGAACATTCATTATAACAACGCCAACAGTCATCAGCATCTTTTGCATCGATGAAAAGCTGGCATCGGAAACCCAAATCACCCACAGCAAATTAAATTTATCTCGGTTTAAACGGGCCCGGCAGATCGACCCTTCATCAAGCTGGAACATGATCTAAAACCACCGTAACTTAACTCGAATATTAATTCCATTAAAAGCCAACCGGCTCCCCATCGGGTTCCATCGATTGAAACCAAGTAAAATCAATTAGCAGTGAATCATAGACTGGAAGCTGTGGTTTAGAAGGACGCCGACGTCGTCACCCGATACGGACTGAGAAATCGATTCACGTTTCAACATTTTCACTATTAATGAGGAAAACTAAACCACCCTCTCCACCATGCCCGATCTCGGAAGTCTAGAGCTTCATCGTTTTATCTGTGGGTGGTATCTTCTTTGAGTAGAAGGCAACTGCGGTAACTTTCTCTTGTTGTAGTCCTGACCGCAAAGGCTTCTCTATCTCGTTTGACATGGGCGGGTTGTGTTGTCATCATCATCGGTTAGCTGGCAATCAATTCTTCACATCCTACCCTATTTATCTCGGGCATCTCTCGACGGGAATCTTCGCATGGGACTCGCATCATATCAACTGCGGGACAGGACTCATCTCGCATAACCGCTCTTCCAGCACGTGTGTTTGAATGGATTGCCCTGCTCTATCTGGTCTGTGTCTGGGTGGATCAAATAAATTACAGATCTCTACCGAGGCGAAGATGAACGACGGCGACGATGTTCGAACGTGGCCTGGGGATCACTGAGGACGATGACGTTGGTGGATTATACAAATACCACACCATTTGGAATGCGGAGATGTTCTTACAGGGCCTGATGCCGGGTCGATACATTCTAATTCGGTCCAATTATCTGCGGACTCGTCCCACCGCTTATCGATTTGCGTAATCGAGCGATTTGGTTGTCAGTGGGTAGTACATTATTGGTAAGTGGAACACAGTAGTCGTGGTTTGTTTCTTCAAAGTGCAGAAGCTTTGACAGCTGTTTAAATGGATTATTTTGGGGGATCTATGATTGAAACTACAGGCTTCCACCGAACAAGACCAGATAAGACATCCATCGCATTCGTTCCGTTGATTTTCAACAAATTATGCTAAATTTTCGTATGAAACAAGGACGCCGTGTAGTTGCACGGGGTGGAGTCACCTGCAACACGTCTTAAATGATCTACGTATTATGTTTTTGCTATAGTTTATTGCCACCGTCCATCCTAAAAATGTTTGAACTTAATGACTTAGGTACCTGCTGAAAAAAAGGAAGGAAAACTCATGCAGCTCTACGTCAACTGTATTGACAATGTTTGAATTTGGAATTAAGTATGGTTTGACTGAATATTTTGGCAAAATAGATGTTAACTTGTAGCATCTTTAAATTAAAAAACTGAAAGCTGTCGCACAAATATCCATCACGGCCTGTAAAAATAAGATTCCAGATTTTTTTAAGAGTTTAGAGTGTGATTTTATTTGCCACACAATCATATGAACGCCAAAATTGTACTTGCATTGAAAGCTCTCATATAATGACATCGAAATGACATTGAAAACACTTAGTTGAGAGCAAACTAGAAGCTTGAGGTCCTTCGAAGGAAGAAAAAAGGCTTCCATAACATTCATCTTGATACGACCAAATGCTTTTATTAAACTTCTCCTTTCCTACGCTATTTTCAGGTTATCATTTTCTTTCGTGTTCCCGCATATGCCGGAAAAACCCAACATGAGAAAAGCTCATACTCTTAGGCTCCCAGCTCTGTAGCATAAGATCTGTTTCACTAGCAGTTTTGTCCTTTTTCAGGCTACCAAGGCAACCTTGCATTGTACTGTGTGCCACAGAAGAACATTTTACACAGAAAAAAATAATTAACTTTAACATGCGCCTAAAATTTCCCCTCGTTTGATTTCTAGCCAAAAGAAGCGCACAATCTTAGAAAATATCATGCTAATTTAAATCTTCTTGGATGCACATAAAAGGCGTGGCCTCTAAGATAAAAATCTGTGTCTGTTTTTTAATTTAAAAGTAAAATGACGAACACAAAATGATATTTTTAAAATACCGCTACTGATAATGCAAAAACGAATCCTTCACGATCTCAAGAATGTAGGTCTAGTTACCATCAGAAAAATTCGATAATAAAATTCGATAATACAAAAACAGGTAAAAACTAGTACGATTTTATCTTGTGGAATTAATTTTGTTCCATCTCTTTATGCTTGAGAAAATTTAAATTTAATAAGTGCAAAACCTGCCTGTTGGCCATCGTCAAAAAACAATTTTAGGATGCTGGAACATTTTATTTAAAATGGAGTACTTATTTTGAAAAAATCACGATAAAGAACAAATTTAAACTTGTTACTTGTCGGGACGCATGAAATCGACTGCGTTCAAAATAGGTCTGGTGTCGTTGTAAAAACTGAAGACAAAGACCATGTAAATTTAAGGCTTTTAAATCTCAGTTTTAAGTCTAGTGACAATTTTTTAACGCTTTATGGACTTAGATTTGTGGTTATCAAAGATATTTAAGAAGGTGTTTTAAATGCAGCATTCCGAACGTGATGTTGAATATGATAGAATTTATTATTTTGGGATTCAAGTTAAATTTAACAGAACATCAAAAAGAACGTACAATTGAGCTCAATTTTATGTTTCCTCTGTTTGGAACATAAACCACTGAAACCAGTAATTTGATCTATTGTAGTATATTCCGTATCCTTTGTTTAGTGCATGTCGAGTTACAGGGTGCGGCAGAAAATAATGCGAAAATATTCAAACTTAAGTATTGGGTTAATTCGTGTAGCTAGTGACTAATTTCTGTCGAAAGTGTATTTGTTTATGTTTACCTTCCAGTGCTGCATCCAAACATTCTATTTGTTTTATTGCAAATTCGTCAAAATTTTCGCGAAAGAAGTGATCACCAGTTTGTTGCTCGCCCAGAAGAAGCCGAAAGAGATTGCCAAGGTGGTAGGGTGCCATTTGGCTACAGTTTACCGCATAAAAAAGTCCCTACAGGATGGTCCTAAGCAGCGGAAGCCGGGAAGCGAACGTCCGCGCTATGCACGCACGCCGAACGTGATCAAATCGGTCCGTGCAAAAATTGCTCGCAACCCGGTGCGTTCCATAAGAAAACTTGCAAAGGAAGCCAATATTTCGGAGAAATCCATGCAGAGAATCATCAAAGAAGATCTGCATGCATCTTTCAGAGCCAGAGTGAAACGCCACTTGATTACAAACCGGGTCAAAGAACTACGAGTGACTCGTTCCAAGAGATTGCTTTCCTTGTTGAAGAAGGAAAAAATGGTAATCCTGTTCTCCGACGAAAAATTTTTCAGCATCGATGTTGTGGCAAACAGCCGCACGGACCGGTTCATTTCACCGCAGAAAATGGAGAACGTTCCGGAAAAAGTGAAATTCAAATTTCAAACCAAACATCCGGCTGGTGTCATGATGTTTGGCTTGGTGGCGTCCAACGATTTGAAAATGCCGCCTGTTTTCATTGATGCTGTAGTTAAAATCAATACCGAAGTGTATATCGGTATTTTAAAGGACCAAGTGCTTCCCTGGGTGAAGGTCAACTTATCCGAGGACGAAAACGTTGTCCTACAGCAGGATGGAGCGCCGTGTCACACGTCCAATCGAACCAAACAATGGTTGAACGATAACATGAAGTTTTGGCCGACGGATTTGTGGCCCCCTAGCAGTCCAGATCTTAATCCGTTGGATTATTCGATATGGGCATATGTTGAAGCACGAGCCTGCAAAACATCACACCGTAGTGTGAAAACCCTGAAGTCAACCATAACATGCACATGGCAGTCAATGTCGGAGGACCACTTCCGAAAGGCATGCTCTGGCTTCCGGCGCCGGCTCGAGGATGTGATTAATAAAAATGGAGGACACATTGAATAAATTTGTTTCAAAGGACTTTATAAAGATAACTGCACTCGAGAATGTTGATATTATTGCTTGAATTAGTTGAAAGTGGGATTTGAATGAAATAGAACAAATTTTCGCATTATTTTCTGCCGCACCCTGTACTTCACCACTATTGAGAAATGATGAAGTATTCGGTATTGTTACTGTTCTCATTGTTTGTTTCGGTGGCTATGAATCGAGTTTAAGTGAAAGTTTCCGCTATTTAAACCCTTTGAGGATTATGAGCACTCTTCAAAGGCGCGTCCCTTTTTTCAGTCAAAACC
Organism: Aedes koreicus; assembly: GCA_024533555.2. Classification (NCBI taxonomy): domain Eukaryota; kingdom Metazoa; phylum Arthropoda; class Insecta; order Diptera; family Culicidae; genus Aedes; species Aedes koreicus. Next base: position 292,678 of record JAHHFK020001455.1, read on the forward strand.
GGGTTTATTGCAAACAAAACAAACAATGACTCCAATACTGACCAAGCATCAGAACCTTAGTTATAACCAATTCAAACTATGGAACATCAAATAGAAAATGAGAATGCACATAAATGAATAATAACCATGTTTTCCTTATTCCAAGCTCATCATTGGTGGCTCAATCCGAGTATTGTCACTTGTTACAAGATATAAAATATAATAAGGACTAATATATGTTCCTTTGACGACAAAAACAAATATGTTCCCTACTTTGAATTAGTTCAGACTCGGGTTCGGTCGTAGATCTGATACCCAGTAACTCACCACGAAGAGGTGATCTAGCAGCATTACGGGTCATGAGCCATATTTACCTTTGAGTCTCTAATTACTAACGTGCAACAAGGATTACCTACTACAAATATTCATTATTTTTAAGAGTGTATACAACGAAATTGCTTGCAATATTTCATACGCCATGCAACAAAGTTTACAATTTTTAATACAACAGACTAGATTCAGGCGTTATCTGACTTAAATTTTCATGAAATATCCCATTGATTTCTGCCAAATATAGCATCCCCTTAATGTGCATTAGATAACACAGAAAATTAAATGTGTCCTTCAAACTGCGTGTATTGAATTAATATCTTCCCAATTACTTAGATCTACTCAGTATTTGAGTTATATTGGTGGGGGGGTGTGTGTGTGTGTGTGTGTGTGTGTGTGTGTGTGTGTGTGTGTGTGTGTGTGTGTGTGTGTGTGTGTACAGAGAAAAAATAATTAATTTTAACAAGCGCGTAAAATTTCCCCTCGTTTAATTTCAAGCCAAAAGAGGCGTAAACAACATAATTGTTTGCAATCTTTCATGCGCCATACAACAATGTTTGCAATCTTCCATACAACAAGCTGGATTAAGGCGTTATCTGGCTTAAATTTACATGAAATAGCTCATTATTTTCTGCCAAATCTAGCATTTCCTTTTTGCGCATTAGATAACGCAGAGAATTCAATGTTTCTTTTTATGTATACAATCCAACGCCCAGCGTCCGGCAGTGTTTTTATGGAAGAAAGATGTTTGCAGTTAAATGAACTGTTGTCGACTGGACAAACATGTTTAGCCCAGGTGATAGCTCTGTTGGGTTCCTGTGCCCCATTTCAGAATACCTGCACAGCTCGAAAAAGTAGTGTGGATTTCTTTTTAATTTTATTATAATAAAAGGAGCAACAAAAAAATTTCTAAATAATATTATTAGTGTTGTTTTGTTGTTGGTTCTTTCCTTTGTTGTTGTTGTTGTTGTGTGCGGATGTTCTTGTTTATATTATTTTTTTCTTGCTGGTTGTTGGTTGGTATGGATTTATTTTTTTTTTTGCTTGGTTGTTGATATAAGAAAAAAAATTTTTTTTTTTTTTTGTTTTTTGGTTCGCGTCCGCTGCCAGGTCGATTTTACTTACAACCAACACACCCCAAACATAAAAAATAAATATATATATTTTTTATGTGTGTTGTTTATTTTCTTTATTTTTTTTTTTTGTGTTGGGGGTGGGACGTATTTATTCGCAGACAGACGTTCAAGCTCGACCCACCAACATGTGTAAAAACATGGCGTACATTGTGTTAGCAAGTGGCAATAAGCAGTCAGATGGCGCCACTGATCTGATCTGAGCAGATTTTCAAAATGTTATTATTGTTTTGGCTTTGATTCAGTATACTGTTCGAAACGAACTCATGTGTTGCAAATGGGTCAATAGTATGAAAATTATTTTAGTGGAAATCACCAAGGAAGTACCTCTGATGGAGAATGTCCCCGGTGCTCTCGACTACAACCAAATGAAATGACTATTGAGTTCATTGACGGAGATGATGATTCCACCCGATTGTTCTAATCAACGGAATCAAGAGAATCAACAATAAAATTCCTTAAACAAAACATTAAATCTATTCGGCGACAAATGTTCGTCCGAGACCAGGCCAGCATACGTCGATTGATTGCTTCCAAGCTTGAATGTGATTTATTTGTCTCGTTTACGCTTGTTTTTATTGTTATCACACGGTACCAAACATCATTTTATTTTATACTTACATTAGAGCTTCTTTGAAATAGATAGTTGAATGATCCAATGATAATTGATAAGCAATTTAAACAGATACACCGATCAATTAACCAATTAACCAAGCGGTACGGAAGATTTACGTCGATTGTTATTGTTTTGTTTTCAGATTCGGTAGGTGGTTACTAGGGTGGTGATTGAGATGATGAGTGAATCTGTCAGTTTTAAACTAGCAATAAGTTGTCTAGGCGGCGCTAGTATATAAGGGGATTCAACGTGTTTTGATTTGAAAATTTACACACGAAAAATGAAAATGGGTATATGAGAATAAACGTCTGTCTGCGGCAGTATCGTTCAAATTTAATTGTAATCTGATAGATCTCATCGGAAATAGTTGCTGATGTACAGCTTTCATTTGGAGGCCCCTTGTGTGTTGCTAAGGGAGTCTTTGTTTTTTCTTCAAAAAAAACTTCTCCTCTGCTTTTTTGGGCTTTTTTTTTAAACTCCTCTTTCTAATGGGGAGGATCGGATATAATTTGTACTTTGCGCACAAAAGGAAAACAAAAAAAATAAAAAAATCCGAGACGAAATTTTAATTTAAAAATCACAATCATTGTGCAGTGAGAGAAAAAAAAACTTCATAGTCCTCCATCTGTACACCACGTGATGTGTGAACCTGAAATTATATGCCAGCCACTCACGCGTAAGCTTCGTTCTTTGCTTCTGACAAGCAAATGACCGTTTTCTACATTGCACTGGTTTTCTTTTCTCTCTCTCCGCACCCTGTCAATAATCAAAATCCCCCGCTTTGAGGCGACTCTATATCGACTTCTAAACTGCTTATCACTAGCGACAAAGCCGAAAAATACTCTAATTTAATCATTGTTGTCCACGTGGCACAATACTAACAGCACTAACAAACACAAATAAGCTGATATTAACTCTTCCCGTACCCGGAGGGCGAAGCACAAAAAAAAAACAAAAAAAAGAACGGGGAAAAACTACCGACCATCACAAATTTCGGGAGGGAATCAATTATATTCACTACAACACGTGGAGATTTTATGATTTCATTGTTTGTTTTGATTGAATTACAAATACATTTTTGATTTTATTTTTCGCGAAAAGGACGCAGCAAAAACAAAACAAGTCAGTTTTCAAGTACGGCTTGCTGCGATCTTCACTCAGTATTTGAGTTAAATTCGGCACAAAAGTGCTAAAACTGTGTGTAAACTGTGCGCTTAGTTCTATTGAATGACCTTTTTTTTCTGGTACGATTGTGGTAAATAACAAAGAGCAGGAAATGCACTCAAAACTCGCAACAAGTTAGCAGATCATTACTGCAACAATTTGTCCCTCCAGAGGCATTCGACGAAAGTTTTGCACTAATGTTCGCAACAACTCCTCAACTTGCACCACGGCACCAAACGACACTGCGCTTCGCTAGCTTGAAATGCAAACCAACCAGACCCACTTTATCCGGTAGATAAGAAGATGAAACCAGCTTAATATAATTATTTCCCATGCCACACCAAGGTAGACAGGATTCTGGCAGGTTTGTTATTGCTGGTGCCATGTTTTGCGGTTGGATGCATAATTTTGTTGCTGTTATTGTGGCTACTTGATCTCGGTAAGAAGACGAAAAATGAAGCATGTTTTCCAAATCGTGGGAAGAGACCCAGCTTCTTCCAATGGGAGAACGTGCCGTTCACACCGGAAGCGCAATGGCTCATGAAAAATGCAGCCTAATCAGCATAACCAAATCAAGGACGGTGACATCGGTGCGATATGGTGTGGTGGCTGAGGAGGGGCCGTTTTCCCATCATAAATTGGACCATATTAAATTTGCTTTTATAGGTGACAGACTGGCTCCGTTGCTTTGGTTTGACATTCGACGGAGAAGAAAATCATAAAGTTGAGGATGAAGTTCTGCAGCACCACAACCGAACCCTTCTACATCAAAATACGAGTGCTGAAGCTAGTGCTGCATACTGTTAAAAATTTCTCTTGAGGGAAAATTGTTGCTATGCAGCTATTGCTACTGGCGAATAAATTTCGTTAGAATTCAATGAACAAGTTTTTTTTACTCTCTTGGTGCTCTCTTGGGAACAGTTTATACACGTGTTTGCGATGCAGTGTACTTTGACGTGTTGCTCCGAAAAGTTTCAATTTATCATGCTGACATTTTGGAGAATACGTTGTAACATGTTAAGACGAAGTTATCTCAGTAAGGAAAACAGGTTGCAATATAGTTTCGTTCATAATTTTTACCGTCCAGAAGATCATATGTTTTTTTGCTGCCTTTAAGCGAGAATTTACATCGACGATGAAAAATATTTTTTTAATTCAGCAATTCATCGTAACTCGGTTATTAGCCTCATCGACCGTTTGTTTATTTGTTATAACATTGTGGCGACAGCCTATTTTAGACAGCCAACACAGAAAGATTGAGATAGTGTTGGAAAGTACAGGCATAATGATTTGCAAAACAGCAGCCTGCTTGACTTACTTGTTTAGGATAGAAATTACGGCACGAGTTTGTACGCATAATAAGTTCTAACACATTTTAAAATTGCCATATTTTGCACCTCATTAGATGTAATTGAATTAAAGTTTAAATATTTTCGAATAGTTGTTAGTATAAATATGTAAATAGATGAGTAAGGCTGTAGGAAAAATATGGTTTCAAAACCCTTGAGGTGCTTTTTGGGTAAAAAATCAGAGAAATGCGATGAAATTTTGATTCTTTGTTCTTTGGTCAGGAACATTTCGAGAAGGAGAAGGTTCTTGTCATTTGCTCAAAAGTGAATGAATTAATTGCAAATGATTTTAATGTTAACTCGTTCTTGTGACAGTGAAGTACTCACAACATTTTTTGGCCATCAAGCTAAAACAGTAACATGACAGCTTAAGTACTCTAAGTAAAAGTTTGTTGTGGATTATAGTGTGGATATAAATTTATGTCATTGGACAATTCAGTCAAAGAAAAAAAAGCAACTGATGAACCATCCTGACAGTCCGCGTAGGTTCATTGTGATTGTGACTCTCTGTAATAATCCTGTTGAAATGCAATTTGGTTTTATTTCTAATTATCTTCCAATAACTAGAAAATAAGAAGAATGATTAGTAATTTCCATTTAATTCCAACTATCTTTATTGCTTATCTTGACAGATACGCGTATTTCGTCTACAATGTGCAGACTTCTTCAGTGTCGTGTACTAATACTCGACTGAAAGAAAACCTTCGCCACCTGCCGTATTTATCCTATTTTCTAAATACAAACACTTGTACCTACAGCTAACATTTCTTGTACCTAACCTATCCTGAGTCCAAAACAAATATCATGCTTGATATCTACCTCGCCTTTTCTTTATACCCAACCTGATTATACCGTAGCAGCGGGTGTTCCACTGCGTCGGTTTTGATGTCGTTTGGGTATTAAGTTAAAGAGCCATGTGTACCCGTTACCTTGGTCTTTGTTTAGTAGATTTGTGTTTTGTTGTTTGTTAATTTCTAAGCTTTCTGCGACGTCTAATTTCCAGGGTGTAGAGGTAGTCCGTAAGATTGTGATGTCATTCGTCGTTATGTCGTGATTTTCCGTAAAGATGTGTTCTGCAACTGTCGATTTGAAGTTATGTGAAATTCCTTTGTCAGTCTGTTTGACAGCCTTAGTCACCTCCGCTAGATGCTCTTTGAACCTTGTTGCCAAGGTTCTCTTTGTTTGACCTACATACATTTTGCTGCAGTGTTTACACTTAATTTTGTATACCCCTGCTCTGCCTAATACATCTATTGAATCTTTGGTGGAGCCTAACGACGATGCCAATTGGTTGTTCCTGCTAGAGAAAACTACGTCCAAGCCAAATTCCCTAAGTTGAGTTTTTAGCTTTTGTGTAATATCTTTATCGAAGGGGACAGACACACGTTTCAGGGGTTTAGGTGAATCGGAAAGGGTTGTTTGTGATTTCCTATGAAGAAGTTTTTCCTTTTTTTGGATGATAGCTTGAATTGTCCTCTTTTCGTAACCATTGAGTCTAGCAGTTTCGAAGATATATGCTAATTCTTTGGCTTTTCCGGTTTTATTGAGGGGAAGGGTCAACATTCGGTGGATCATGTGGTGGAAAGTGGCCATTTTATGTTGAAAAGAGTGGTTTGAAGTGTAAGGGATGACTCTTTGGGTGTTTGTGGGTTTTCTGAAAATTTCAAACTCTAAAGACGATGATGACAATGATTCTCTAACTACCAGAAGGTCGAGGAATGCAAGTTTCCCATCCTTTTCTATTTCATAAGTGAACTTGATGTCTTTATGGAGATTGTTGATTGCTTGAAGAATTAAGGGGAGATCATCTTGTTTAACTACGGCAAAGATGTCGTCGACGTATCTCCACCAGCGAGTTGGAAGTAATCCTTCCGTTTTAAGAATGGTTTCTAGATTTGCCATAAACAGTTCACAGAGGAATGGGGATAGAGGGTTTCCCATGGGGGCTCCTTTTAGTTGTTTATAGAAAGAACCTCTGAAAGTGAAGTAGTTCTCTTCCATGCAAAGTCGGGTGAGCTTAAGGTACATTCGCACCTTTTGCTTCCATGCTGTATCATCTCCTTGTTTTAAAAGCCAATCTTCTAGAAGGTTAATCGCGTCCTTGATTGGTACGCTAGGGAAAAGGGCGGTGACGTCGAAAGATACCATTACTTCATTTTCATTTATATGACCTGATGAAAGAAGATGTTGTACGAATTCCTGAGAGTTACGAACTGAGCTTGTTGGGAATTGCTCGGAGATACCTTGAAATTCTTTCACTAGCCATTTTGCTAGCTTATGGGCTGGAGATCCTACAGATGAAACAATCTCCCTCATTTCGTTTCCGGGTTTGTGGACTTTTGGGAGGCCTTTAATTCGGGGAAGGATGGGGTTTGGTTCGCGAAGACGGACTGCTGCATCCCCTAGTACTGCTTTACACTCCTTTAGTGTTTTATCCACGTGTTTCACCATGTTTGGTAGGGGGTCTACTCGAAGCTGCCTGTAAGGTCCATTGTTGATTTTTAAAGCCATCTGCATGTCGTAGTCCTCCTTATCCATGATGACGACTTTGTTGCCTTTGTCTGCTTTTAGGTAAAAAACAGGTTTAGACTTCAGTTCCTTGACGATACGAATTTCCTTTGCGTTGTTGCGTCTTTGTTTTTTGTCCGTCCTTAATAATGTTTGAAGTGATAGTCCTAGCTGTGTTTTGTGAAGATGTTGGGAGTGTGTGTGTAATCGCTGTCTCCACGTCGATGATGATCTGCTCCACGTCGGGCTTGGTTGTAACCGCGTATCCTAATCCTTTGTTGAGGAGAGTCAGTTGTTCTTCCGTGAATGCGGTCGTCGATCGGTTGACAACCAGTCCCTTAATGGCGTGGACCATCGGTGTCGTGGTGATGGTGGGTGTAGGTGTTGCATGTTCCTTGGTGTGATGTGTGGAACGTGTCTGTTGGGATCCTATTCTTAGCTTGTTGAGTTTCCTATCTAGGACTGTTCGTTTCCTATTCGATTCGCATTCCTCTGCCACCTTGGCTCGGGATAAGAACTCCTGGAATTTTATCGGATACTCCTTGGCTAACTTCAGGTGCAGAGAATAGCACTCCAAAGTCTTACGGTCAAATTTGTTAAATAGTCGTTTGATGCTGTCCTTGATGAATTCTGTTTCCCACTAAGGGATGCAGCAGTCCGTCTTCGCGAACCAAATCCCATCCTTCCCCGAATTAAAGGCCTCCCAAAAGTCCACAAACCCGGAAACGAAATGAGGGAGATTGTTTCATCTGTAGGATCTCCAGCCCATAAGCTAGCAAAATGGCTAGTGAAAGAATTTCAAGGTATCTCCGAGCAATTCCCAACAAGCTCAGTTCGTAACTCTCAGGAATTCGTACAACATCTTCTTTCATCAGGTCATATAAATGAAAATGAAGTAATGGTATCTTTCGACGTCACCGCCCTTTTCCCTAGCGTACCAATCAAGGACGCGATTAACCTTCTAGAAGATTGGCTTTTAAAACAAGGAGATGATACAGCATGGAAGCAAAAGGTGCGAATGTACCTTAAGCTCACCCGACTTTGCATGGAAGAGAACTACTTCACTTTCAGAGGTTCTTTCTATAAACAACTAAAAGGAGCCCCCATGGGAAACCCTCTATCCCCATTCCTCTGTGAACTGTTTATGGCAAATCTAGAAACCATTCTTAAAACGGAAGGATTACTTCCAACTCGCTGGTGGAGATACGTCGACGACATCTTTGCCGTAGTTAAACAAGATGATCTCCCCTTAATTCTTCAAGCAATCGACAATCTCCATAAAGACATCAAGTTCACTTATGAAATAGAAAAGGATGGGAAACTTGCATTCCTCGACCTTCTGGTAGTTAGAGAATCATTGTCATCATCGTCTTTAGAGTTTGAAATTTTCAGAAAACCCACAAACACCCAAAGAGTCATCCCTTACACTTCAAACCACTCTTTTCAACATAAAATGGCCACTTTCCACCACATGATCCACCGAATGTTGACCCTTCCCCTCAATAAAACCGGAAAAGCCAAAGAATTAGCATATATCTTCGAAACAGCTAGACTCAATGGTTACGAAAAGAGGACAATTCAAGCTATCATCCAAAAAAAGGAAAAACTTCTTCATAGGAAATCACAAACAACCCTTTCCGATTCACCTAAACCCCTGAAACGTGTGTCTGTCCCCTTCGATAAAGATATTACACAAAAGCTAAAAACTCAACTTAGGGAATTTGGCTTGGACGTAGTTTTCTCTAGCAGGAACAACCAATTGGCATCGTCATTAGGCTCCACCAAAGATTCAATAGATGTATTAGGCAGAGCAGGGGTATACAAAATTAAGTGTAAACACTGCAGCAAAATGTATGTAGGTCAAACAAAGAGAACCTTGGCAACAAGGTTCAAAGAGCATCTAGCGGAGGTGACTAAGGCTGTCAAACAGACTGACAAAGGAATTTCACATAACTTCAAATCGACAGTTGCAGAACACATCTTTACGGAAAATCACGACATAACGACGAATGACATCACAATCTTACGGACTACCTCTACACCCTGGAAATTAGACGTCGCAGAAAGCTTAGAAATTAACAAACAACAAAACACAAATCTACTAAACAAAGACCAAGGTAACGGGTACACATGGCTCTTTAACTTAATACCCAAACGACATCAAAACCAACGCAGTGGAACACCCGCTGCTACGGTATAATCAGGTTGGGTATAAAGAAAAGGCGAGGTAGATATCAAGCATGATATTTGTTTTGGACTCAAGGATAGGTTAGGTACAAGAAATGTTAGCTGTAGGTACAAGTGTTTGTATTTAGAAAGTAGGATAAATACGGCAGGTGGCGAAGGTTTTCTTTCAGTCGAGTATTAGTACACGACACTGAAGAAGTCTGCACATTGTAGACGAAATACGCGTATCTGTCAAGATAAGCAATAAAGGTAGTTGGAATTAAATGGAAATTACTAATCATTCTTCTTATTTTCTAGTTACTAATCAATTGGGCGAATAGTAAAAACCGCACATGTTGAAATTGACATGTGAAATTGACAATAGCGCATAGCTGCTCTGTCAATATCTTCATGCGCGGTGTAAATTTAGTAACGTCGACATGTTTCGGGTGAAAAACTGTATTTGTCTTCTCCTGGAGGATTCCCTCGGAGTATCCGGGTTATCCCGGAATGGTCAATATACGCATTCGTCCATTTAATGACTAGAAGTAGATTGTTTTCAAAAAGTCACGAGGTTTAAGCCGTCGAAAGGAATAAAATGATCCCCCGGGCCATCTGGATTGTCCCAGAATGGCAAATACGATCATTGATCCATTTAAAGGCTGAACGTATACTGCTCTTGAAAAATCATGAAGCTAGAGCCGTCGAAAGGCATGTTTCGGCAAAAATCAGTATTTGTTCACTCCTAAATAGTTCTTCTAGGCCATCCGGGTTGTTTTAGGATGGCTTATATGGTCCTTGATCCATTTCAAGGCTAGAAGTAGACTACTCAACAAATATAACGAAGTTTGAATCGTTGGAAGTCATGTTTCGGTGGAAATCCGCAGTTGTCTCCTCCTGAAGGGTTCCCCCGTAGTATCCGAATCGTCTTGAAATGGCGAATATGTCTCAAAATGATGAATTGGTCCATTTCAAGGCTAGAAGTAGACTACACATGAAAAACTATGAAGTTTGAGCCGTTGAAAGACATGTTCCAGCGAAAATTCATTTTTGTCTCCTCCTAAAGGCTTCTTCTGGGCATACGGGTTGTTCCAGAATGGCCATTGATCCATTTCAAGGCTAGAAATAGACTACTCAACAAAAATCATGAAGTGCGCGCCCTCGAAAGACATGTTTCGGCGAAAATTTGTATTTGTTCCATCCTTAACGGTTCCCCCGGGGCATCCGGATTGTTCCACATTGGCCAATAATGTCATCGGGCCATTTCTAGGCTAGAAGTAGACTACTTATAAAAAATCATGAAGTTTGAGCCGTCGAAAGGCATGTTTTGGCGAAAATCCGTATTTGTTCCCGCCTAAAGGGTTCTTCCGGGGCATCCGAGTTGTTTCAGAATGGCCAATATGGTCATTGATCCATTTCAAGGCTAGAAATAGACTTTTTAACAAAAATCATGGAGTTTGAGCCGTCGAAAGACATGATTCGGTGAAAACCTGTATTTGTCCCCTCTCAAATGGTTCCCCCGGTGCATTCGGATTGTCCCGAAATGGCCAACATAGTCATTGCTCTATTTCAAGGCTAGAAGTAGACTATTGATGAAAAATTAGGAGGTTTGAGCCGTTGAAAATTTGTATCTGTCGCCGCCTCACGGAGCGTGGCAAAACATGCCCTCTTCCGGCACAGATTGCTTGTTGCCAATCGGGTCAAAAAGAGCAGTACTCACTAGAAACTGAAATTTGGGACTCTAGTAAGCATTTTGATTGTAAATACTTCAAAAGTTGGTCATATAAAGTTTCCACAATGTGAGTTTGAAATCCGGGTCAATATGACCCGAAATTCCTTAAAGGGCGAACACGAAATTATTGCGACACATTCAACAGGGCATAACTTTTTTACCATTGGGTAAAAATCAACCAAATTTTGCACACTTTCTCATTGATGTGTATTGTTTACATGCTGTCAAACTCGAAGTCATGTTTTTCGATTCAACGAAAATGGAGATGAACCAACGCGAGTCGAGAGAACAAATTCTTTCCAAACACCTGGAATTTCCTGACCTGTCGCACCGGCAGTTGGGAAAAATGTTGAACATTCACCATTCAACCGTCTCCAGAGTGTTGAAGCGGTTCCAGGAGCGGTTGACGTTGGACCACGGCAAAGGAGCTGGAAGAAAACCGGGACCGGAGAACAAAAAGACGGAGGGAAAGGTGAAGCGGATGATTAAAGCAAATCCCAACGTCTCAAGCCGTGATTTGGCTAAAAAGATCGGCATGTCGCAGAGCTACCTCCAGAATGCAAAGAAGAGAGCTGGAATACATACATACAAGGTACAGAACTTCACAAACCGCGATGAGCGGCAACAATCGACGGCTAAAACTCGGGCACGGAAGCTCTACGAGAAGATGCTGACAAAATATGGCTGCTGTGTGATGGACGACGAAACGTATATAAAAGCCGATTTTAAGCAAATTCCGGGGTTGGAGTTTTTCACCGGCAAGAGCAAGTTCTATGTGGACGACAAATTTAAGAAGAAGAAAATGTCGAAGTTCTTGCGGAATGAGGAGTGAGCCTTTCGTGACAAAGGGCACAGTAAATGGCGAGATCTAAAAATCTGAGTGCCTCGAGAAGCGCCTTTGGCCGTTCTTGCAGCAGCACGACGAAGCTCCGCTATTTTGGCCAGATTTGGCATCATGCCACTATTCTAAAAGTGTCCTGGAGTGGTATGAGGCCAATTCTGTCCATTTTGTTCCAAAGGACATGAATCCGCCAAACTGTCCGGAGCTGCGCCCGGTGGAGCAGTACTGGGCAATGATGAAGCGGGAACTTCGGAAGAGCAAGAAGACAGTCAAAGACGAGAAGGACATGTTAAGAAAATGAAAAAAAAAACTGAGAAACTGGTACCGGATGACACTGTAAAGACTTTGATGGAGGGCATCAAGCGAAAATGCGTTCAATTTTACACTCAAGGCTCCATAGATTAACTTTTCTTTTGATTTTTGAAGTAAATATATGTATAAAACTACCCTAAATTTTGGTTTGATTCTAAACACTATAAGAAAATTGGCATGACATTTTCGGTGTCGCAATAATTTCGTGTTCGCCCTTTATTCGCAACTTTTTTTTAACAGCCCTTCAGAACTGTCAAAACAAATTGGGTTCAATGCAGAAAGGAACCGCTCTATGATTTAGGAAAAGTCAAGAAAATGCAAACGTCTAGATGCTTTTTTTGAAAAATCATGGCATTTTTTAAATCTATTCCGGGTCATATTGACCCCGATACCTAAAGAACGTTAACTCGATTTCCATGTTATCCTGTACCCAAATTTGCACATTGAGTATAAGTCTTGTTGCTTACCAAAAATCACCTTAATTTTCGGGAAGACGGCACCTGATTGTATACCGTCCCCTAGGATCAACTTTTGAAGTGTAATATTTCAGTAAACATGACCGGGACGTCATCAATATCATCAAAATACCGTTAACTTTTTATGAAAACACGTCCCATGACACTGATTTTAACATCAACCAACTAATTATGCAAACACCGAGACTCTCACCGAAAGCACCCGCCACCCCTTACTAGTGGCTGATGCTCAGAACAAACCATCCCTGATCGTTCGATAATATTTCCGTTGAGCCAATGCTTCCCACATCATGCTTTCCGGTGCGCGTGAAAACACCGTAAGCGGCAACTTTCCACCCCTGCCTTCGACACGTTGTCGGAAATGCATTTTTCCCTTTTCCGTTGAAGCGAGTTCTCCAGTTTCATTTCCCGAACGTTGCCCATTGACTGTATGCATATCTGTGTTGACATTGTTCACTGAGCCCGTGACTCTACCTAAGTCTGGTAGGTTGTGTGTCAAAGGGGCAATTTGCGAGAATTAAATCCGGTCCTTTCGGGACCAGGCCAGCAATAAAGCCACAACAGTTCCAACGAAATGAGGTCAAATCGTACTGGAATTATCTGTTTGACTTTCTCTCCACTTGGTTGGGATTATGCAGAGCACCAAAGCGCATTCGATAATTTCGACAAACTCGGGAAATTTTCACCGCGTATATTTACACATAATCAGAGATATAAAGGCAAATGAAATTAAAGCCTTTAAACATGTGGAATCCGAAATCCAAACGAAAACGGTTCTCAAAATGTTGAGGGGGTTTCGGGGTGATGATATTCCCATTCAATTAATTCAGATTTCGGGGCTTGTTCCGCTTGTTGCTTCTGGTGTTGCTTCTGCTTCCACTGAAGGTTGGTGATAATATCCGATGTTGTACTCTCACGCAAAAGCGGTCCCACGTGAGGCTGAGAGTGCAGACAAGGTGTGGCACTCGAGCTTTACAGCCAGACTGCGATGGAATGCTTAAGCAGGCTAATTTATTCTGCAGATGCCACTTTTTGGCAGCTGCTTTTACAAATGCCTAGCCCCAGGCGTGAGAGGAGTGAAACTCAGTTTCAGCACCTACATTGTAGTCTGCGGCGGACAGACGAAGAAATTTTATGCTGCGATGGTGTTTCGGAGATGTTTGAGGAACTTTTAAATTTTCAGGTGAACGAATTTTGGAAAAAGTTTGTGTTGGGATTATGGATTTTATTCGTTGGGTGTGAAGGTTCGGGAGTTTTATTTGGGTATTTATCGGATTTGAACATTCAGTCTCGTGGTCGTAAAATAATAACATGTTACTAGCAATATTTTAAAGAGGGCAACAGTATCGTTGACACGAAACAATGTAAGTAAATAATTTCAAAATTTAATCGATAAACGATTATGGAAAATAAACAATATTCTGGTAGAGGGTACTAAATTCAACAGTCAAATCCGTCAAACTTCTACGATGAAGATTAGCAAAAATTCAGTGATTTCCTCTCATAATTTTTCCATCGAACATATGTCTATAGTCGATTTCGACATGCTTTGTAATAATTGTTTTTGTAACAAGCTACAAAACAAAGATTTTTTCCCGGCACAACCGTTAAAGACTGTATTCGATGAAATTTGGACACACGCAATTGTTCGTAACTTTTTAGCGTGTGGGTAAAAATTATTGAATTTTTAACTGAACACAAATTCATTGTGTTGTGTCAATTGTGTAATGAGTTTCGTGAAAACCGGTCGAGTGATATCAGTGATGGCTTCGAATGAAGAAATAGTGCGCCAACAAATTTTGGGCACTCACTTCGAAAACCCAAACGCTTCTCATCGATGGATCGAAAACAGCTCGGAATCGCACATTCCACCGTATCTAATGTGATCAAAACGTTCAAGGACCGTAAGACAACCAAGCGGAAAATGGTAGTGGCAAAAAACGTGGCACATCAAACCCGGAGAAGGCCAGGATGGTATTGAACCAATTTAAGCGTTATCCCAACATTTCAATCAGGTTGTTTTGTGCAGAAAACAATGCAAAATTCTGGATTACATGTGTACAAGGTCTAGAAGGAACCGAACCGGAGCGATAAACAGAACTCGGTGGCCAAAACTCGTGCAAGAAAACTGTACAGGGAGTGGCTCACAAAACCGTTCTGCATTGTGATGGACGATGAGACCTACATTCAAGCCGACACCAAACAAATGCCAGGACAGGAACACTACGTCGCCACCTCTAAGTTGGCCGTTCCGGAGAGTGTGCGGAAGAAGAAACTGTCGAAATTCGCCAAAAAATTCCTTGTCTGGCAAGCGATCTACGGATGTGGCAAAATGAGTCAGCCCTTCATCACCTCTGAGACCGTCAACGGACAAATCTACAAGGACGAATGCCTCCAAAAACGACTTCTGCCCTTCTTGAGATCTCACGATGGCCCGACACTGTTTTGGCCGGATTTGGCATCTGGCCACTATGCCCGGCCCGTCTTAGACTGGTACAAAGATAATGTAGTTTTTGTACCAAAAGAGGTCAACCCTCCAAACACTCCGGAACTTTGCCCAATTGAAAAATTTTGGGCGATCATGAAGGCAAAGCTCGTTAAAACTCCAAAACTGATAGAAAATGAACTTGAACTAAAGAAAGTGTGGTTAAAAGTAGGTAAGCAAGTCGGTCCTATCATTGCCCAAAATTTGATGAAAGGGGTAAAGGCAAAGGTGCGGGCATTTGGGTTGGGAGAAGAGGTTCAATAAACCAATGATGTCAAAACTTAACCATTTAGTTCCAGAAAGTTTGAAAAGAATCGGGCTCAAGGAAATTTTTTGGTGACCTATTTTGTGTGTCCAAATTTCATCGAATACAGTCTTTAGTTTATCCAACGGAGCTTGTCGGATGGGAAAATAACTACGAATGCAACATTTTTCGCAAATGAGTTGCATAATAAATTGTTTGTGACTGTATATTGTGCATGTTAAGAAATAAGTGGTTGCTCAGCTAAGATTAAAGTTGCTTATTATAGATTGATTGCACAAATCAAATTGTTGCTACTCAGTGATTTAACGTATTCATTAGAACAAAATTGACTGATTTTAGAGATTTCTCACGCGACAATTCTGCCACCTGGTGGTGACTCAATTTATGCGTTGCCAATCGTCAACTCTGTTGTGTACAGAAAAAATAAGCCTTGTCAGGTGATGTGCAGCAGCCGTGGCGGAAACAGTCAAACAACTAGCTCGATGATTTGTTCGTGTCCGCCGAATTCATCCAATCCGGCATTTACACGGCCAGGAGTTTAAATTCTGTTTTGAGTCTCATTTTCGCCAAAACTGCAGTCACTCCAAACGTAACTGGGATTGAAAAGTCGACATATCTTAGACATTGAAGCAATTTGAGAGGCCACTTAACTCCGTCGCATGGGAACTGCGACTCAGTTTCGTAAAATATGGAGTTCCTCAGTCTATGAGTGACTCCATTTGAGTTCAATTTATACCTTAATGCATTTGTGTCGGTCAAGTTTTGCTCCACCAGTTCTCAAATGCATCACATTTCTCATTTTTTTTTCCATTGGCATTTTTTGTCTCTCTCAGCTTTTCTACTTTCACGTCACTGCTTTACTTCTACCACTTCACCTTCAGCTATTCTTCTTAAGTTTCTCTTCGTGAGCTTTTTTGCTACTGCAATTAGTGTTCGTTTGTCTTCTTCCGCTTCTTCTTCTTCTTCTTCTTCTTCTTCTTACAGTTATCTGATTCCGTTTCTCTTCTGCTCTTTTTCTTCTTTCAATTGTCTCATTTCACTTCTCTTCTTTCGTTTATCTTCGTCAATTTTTCTTTTTCTGCTGATTGTCATTTTTCTTTTCTTTCTTCCATAAAATCTGCAAACCTTTTTCTTTTTCCGCATTTTTTTCCTCTTATCTTCTTCTGATTATGTTTTTTCGATTCTCTTTTACCACTCATCGTCTTCCGCCTTTTTTCTTCCGTTTTTTATCTTGCACTTATTTTTTCCACTTTTCTTCTTCAGTTTTTTTGTTCCGATTTTCTACACTCTTCTGATTATCCTCTTCCGCTGTTGTCTACTACTCTTCTTTTGCTCCCATTCTTTCGTTTCTCTTCTTCTGACCATTTTCTTCAACTTTTCTTCTTAAACTTCTTTTTTCCACTTTTTCTCTTCGGTTTCTCTCTTATGCTTCCTTCCTTCCACTTCTGTTCTGCTGATATTAATTTTTCATTTCTCTACTTCCACTTGTCTGCTACCTTTTCTCGTCTTCCGCTTCTCTTCCTGCTCATCTCTTTTTCAGATTATCTTCTTTCACTTCTCTTATTTCGATTTTCTTCTCCCACTCATTTTTTTCCGTCATTTTCCATCCATTTTTTATCTTGCACTTATCTTTTTCTGCTTCTCTTCTTCTGCTTCTCTTGTTACACTACTCTTTGTCTGCTTCTCTGCTTTCGCTTGTCTTCTTCCGATTCTTATCTTCCACTTTTCCTCTTAAACTTCTCTTCTTCCACTACTTTTCTTCCGTTTCTCTCTTCCGCTTCTCTTTTTCCACTTCTGTTTTGCTTATTCTTATTCAACACTTCCCTTCTTCCGCTAATTTACTACCTCTTTCTCATCTTCCGCTTTTCTTCTCTCTTCCGCTTCTCTCCTGCTGTTTATGTTTTTCTTTCATTTCCATGTTCCGATTCTCATTTTCCGTTTCCCTTCTACCGCTTATCTTATTACTTTTCTCTTGTTCCGCTAATCTGTAACCCTTTCTTTTCTTCCGCTTGTCTTCTCTTTTCCGCTTCTGTCCCTCCGTTTCAGTTTATCCGCTTCTTCCGCTTCTCGTCTGCAACCCTTTCTCTTCTTCCGCTTGTCTTCTCTTTTCCGCTTCTGTCCCTCCGTTTCAGTTTTTCCTCTTCTTCCGTTTCTCGTCTTCCGCTTCTTTTCTTGCGCTTACCTTCTTCCGCTTTTCTTCTTCTGCTTTTTTTCCGCTACTCTTCTTCCGCTTCTCTCCTTGCACTTTGCTTCTTTCGATTATTTTATTTTTCTTCTTTTTCATTTCTCTTCTTCCACTCGGTTCCTCCACTTCTGTTCTTAAGATTCTGATTTTCTGTTACTCTTCTTCCGCAAATCTGCTTGCCTTTCTCTTCTACCGCTTCTCTTTTTCCACTTCTCTTAATTTGATTCTCTTTTTCACTTCCCTTCTTTCGATTTACTTTTTCCGTTTCTCTTCTTCCTTTTCTCTTCTTCCGCTTATCATCTCCAATTTCTCTCTTCTGCTTATCTCCTTCTGCTTCTTTTCTTTCGCTTCTTTTATTACACTCCTCATCTTCCGTTTCCATTCTCCCGATTATCTTCTTCCTCTTTCTTCCTCAAGTTCTCTTTTGTCGCTTTTTCTCTTCCGTTACTTTCTTCCACTTGTTTCCTTCCATTTCTGTTTTTTTTCGGTTGTCCTCTCCCGCTTCTTTCCTCCCATTTCTCGCCTTTCGCTTCTTTTCTTGTGCTTCTTTTCTTTCGCTTATATTCTTCCACATTTTTCCTATTTTTCCGCTTCTCTTCTTCCTATAATCTGCTTCCCTTTCTCTGCTACCGCTTCTTTTCTCTTCCTTCAATTATCTTCTCTCATTCTTTTCCGCTTAGCCTTTAGCTTATTCCACTTCTCTTCTTTCGCTTTTCTTCTTCCTAGTTATTCTCTTTTTCCGTCTTTCTTCTTCTGCTTCTCTCCTACCGCTTCTCATCTTCTGATTATCTTCTTCCGCTATTCTCCCACAACTTCTCTCCTGCTGCTTCTTCTCTTCCGTTACTGGGTTCGTTGCTCTCGTAGCATCATTCCTGCGGCGAACTATTCCAAGTGGTGGACTATTCCGAGCTTTACCTGCGAGACGATTTGCTTCTTCGTTGCCACGGATGCCGACTTGACCAGGGATCCAGCAACAGTTATGTCCATTTCCTCAGTGTGGTAAAGAGAGATTTTAATTTTTCCACAAACCCTTCTTACCTCTACGAGAGCTCTTCTCTCTTGTTTATATTCACCGCCGTTTTTGCATGCGGGTAGTGCAAGTGAAAAAAACCGGTGTTTTATTCACACAACACTCGATCGCTCTAGGGTGAGAAGCGAGCTCTCAAATTCATAGTACGCATGGCCAGCCATTTTAACTCAGTTTTGAATCGTTTTTGACTCACTTTCGTCAAAAGTGGAGTCACTCAAATTTGAGTAAATTTCACTGGGATTGACAAGTCGACAAAAAAAAAACATCGACTCAAATAAGATGGATGTTTTTGATTTGTTGACTTGTCAATCCCAGTTACATTTACTCAAATTTGGGTGACTCCACTTGTGTCGAAAGTGAGTCAAAAACGACTCAAAACTGAGTTAAAATGGAATTGACGAAAGTGAGTCAAAAACGACTCAGAACTGAGTTTAAATGGCTGGCCGTGCAAGCGCACACTTTCACTCGGTCTTTTTACCACCGAATAAAAGAGCACTTTGCTTTATAAGCGGTGATTTATGGTTTTATCCTCTGTGAAGGTACAAACCTCACACGCCGGCGTTAAGTTAGTGCGAAATGCCGTCTCTTTCCAGCAAAGGTATATTGGACGGTTTTGTAGCAGGTTCTCTATTTTCTGAGTCCAGGGATGCTGGCATGTGTCTGTCTAGATGGCCGAAAGGCAGCTGGCCGAATCAGAAAATATGAGTGATCAGTTGATGTATCTACACTAAAGGGCGATTTGATCGCAAAGACCTGTGTGTACTCAATCTAACACCCATTGGCCAGCAATGGTATTATGATAGAAATCTGTTTGCAATAATCCTTTAAGTGACTATTGAAAGCAGCTTTCATCCGAGAGCTAGAAAGTGATAACTCTACTGCAGATCCAGCGACCCATTTCAGAATGTCTTCCGAGGTTACTTTCACATATGACAAGCCCCGCATGTAAACATTACCGATATCCTCTGGATAAGGGTGCTACAACACACTTCCAGATTGGGAAATGTCAAATTTCCATACTTGGGTCGTCTTTAAAATTATTTGAAATATGGTTTTTGTTATATATTTATAATCAAATTGACCTCACCAAAGGCTGCCAACAAAAAAGAACAAATTATGTGCCAGCCTCTTACGTGCGCATGCTCGTTGGCTTTATTTTTTGCTTTTGACCAGCAAATTGCCGTTTTCTTCAATCCACTGGTATTCTTTTTATCACAAATATTATTTTGCATTCCATGCACTGTAAATAATGAAAATCACCCACTATGCGATTGTATATAAAATTTCAAAACTGTTAATATTCATTCATTTCAAAGTGAAAAAAATACACTTCTTTAATAATTTATTTCCGGGTGGTACCATACTAGCACTAACCAACAAGACTTAGCTGAAATAACTCTTCCTCCGGGGGTGAAGCAAAAAATACAACAACAACAACAAAACTGGGATATACTACTGAGGGAATCGATTATATTCACTACGTCTTACGCAAAGCATGCGGAGATTTTGTGATGTCCCTGTTAGTTTCATTCAACCTATTGTTTGTTTCTTTTTTTTCGCGAAACGACGCAGCAAAAACAAAACATGTCAGTTTCAAAGCACGGCTTACTGCGATCCATAGCTATTGTAATTAAATATGTGTAAATATTTGAATGAATTTATTAATTTAAAATAAAATTGATATTTATAACTGTTCGCAGTGATGAGTATTAATTGAACATGGAATTTTGTATGGTCAAAATACAGCTGTGTTCAAAATAATAGCAGTGCCACGTCATGCTTGAACACTTTGTTCATAGCTCATGTATGCGTTACTGATTCAACCAACCAATCATTTATGTTCATACTAGTGACATCTCTTGTCAATACGAGATACTGTTTGTAGCGTTACGATTTCTCTTTGTTTACATTTTGCAGATTCAATGCTGCAACGTCCATTTTGAACTGTTCAAAATAATAGCAGCGGTAATTGCTTCTGGCTAAATTTCATTTTCAACCATATTTTAAGAAAGGTTTTCTACATTAAATCAACCAGTAAGTATTCAAAATCATAAGATGGGAATGAAGATATGTGACTTTTGTATCTAACCTAGCATAATGGGTCGTGCTAAGCATTGTACCGAAGAGCAGCGGAATACAATAAAAATGCTAATCAGGCAAAGTCAGTCCTACAAGGAAATACAAAAAACAGTTGGATGTTACGCGAAAATGATAAGAAATGCATTAAAATGGGAAGCAAAGGTTGAAACTCGAGGCCGGAAGCGTTTTACTTCCAACAGAATGGACAGAGAGATTGTAAAATTGGCACGGATTGATCCATATACGACGTCCAGAAAGGTTAAAGATGATCTGAACCTGAGCGTGAGCACTGTTACTGTTCGACGACGATTGATGGAAGCGAAATTGTATGCCCGTAGCCCTCGGAAGGTACCGCTGTTGGCAAAACGTCATGTTGCAAATCGCATGAAGTTTGCTAAGCTCCATGTCGATTGGCCCAGAGAAAAATGGCGAAATGTTTTGTGGACTGATGAGTCTAAAATAGTGCTATTTGGGACAAAGGGTCGTCGTCAATATGTTAGACGTCCTCCTAACACGGAATACCAACCGCAGTATACGGTGAAGACTGTAAAACATGGTGGAGCAAAAATTATGGTGTGGGGATGCTTTTCCTATTATGGTGTTGGACCGGTATACCCTATACCTGGCATCATGGATCAACATGGATATATCAAAATACTTGATGAAGTTATGCTGCCTTATTCTGAGGAGGAAATGCCGCTGAAATGGGTATTCCAGCAGGATAACGACCCAAAACACACCAGTAAACAAGCTAAGGCATGGTTTCAAACAAAGAAGATTGAGGTTATGGAGTGGCCAGCCCAATCTCCTGATCTCAATCCTATTGAAAACCTATGGGGAGATGTTAAATACGCAGTTTCTGAAGCCAAGCCGAAAAATGTGGAAGAGCTGTGGTCGGTAGTTCGCGATTCCTGGGCCGCAATACCTGTCTCTCGATGTCAAGCACTCGTGGACTCAATGCAGAAACGTTGCTTGGCTGTTATTAAAAACAGTGGTTATGCAACAAAGTACTAAAGTATATTCGAAAGCTAAAACAAGTTGACAACCGATTATCGCTATACTTATGATTTCCTAGTGGTTAACTTATAACACTGCTATTTTTTTGAACACTGACTTTTTTTAATAAACAAAAATTCTGAGAAAAAATAAATAAATTTCTTGAAATGAAACCCACTGTCAGTTTATTTAAGGTCCTTATAAATGTTGACTGTGAAACATATTTCGGAATATTTCATCAATTTGGAATTATTCCACTTTTTATTTGTTTAACCAACCGCTGCTATTATTTTGAACACAACTGTATATAGTACAGGTAAAATTTGTACGGCTACCACGGTGAAACAATATAATCTAATAAGAGGAATCAAACCTGTGATTAAGAATCCACATTGAACCTAACAAAAATTTGTTTAACCTTCTTTAGGTGTCGGGGTCAATATGACCCGGAATGGATTTTAAAAATGCTATAACTTTCTAAAATAAGCATCTAGACGTTTGAGTTTTCTAGACTTTTCCTAAATCATAGGAAGAAACGTTTCTATATCAAACCCAAATTTTTTAGACATTTCTGAAGGGCTGTTAAAACAAAGTTACGAATAAGGGCCTGTTCATAAACCACGTAGACTCATTTTTGAAAATCTCATACCCACCCTCCCCACTCGTAGACTATTCTTCATACATTTTTTGAAATTTTGTATGGTGCGTAAGTTTTGGTCAAACCACCCCCCCCTCCCCCCAGAAAAGTCTACGTGATTTATGAATGGCCCCTAAGGTGTTTCAGGTCATACTGACCCGGATTTCAAATTCACACTGTGGAAACTATATATGACCAAGTTTTAGAGTCTTTGCAGTCAAAATGCTTATAAGAGTCTCAATTTTCAGTTTCTGGTGAATACTGCCCTTTTTGACCCGATTTGGCTCAAGTAACATTGCTAACAACATCCTGCTTTATTAAGTTTTATTAAAGTTTTATGAAAGCCACTTGAAATCAATTTGGTTTTGTTATGGCACCAAGAAGTGCCATATTTTCATCAGGTTTATGAGAACTTACACAGCTTGCTTACAGCGCTCTAAAAACCTTGTTTCTCAAATTCCTTTTACTCCTATCAAAGGTTTTATTTCGACTTTATGAACTCGTAAATGCTGTATTGAAATGCCGTTTTAGGACTCATTGAAATTATCTTATTATGGTCAGTTAAAAAAGCATTTTAAAACCATTTTGCCTTCAGTAAATGCATTAAAGGAAGTCACCATATGACCAAATAGTTTTATAATAGTCATTGCGAAGAAAAATTGGTTTTATGGCAAAACTGTGATTTTTTTCCAATCGCCATATTGAAATATAAGAAATAATAGAAATGTGGAACAATAAATGCATCAAATTGCCCCTGGGAAACCCTTTAGGAGGGGACAAGTACAGATTTTCGCCGAATCATGCCTTTCGACGGCTCAAACTACATGATTTTTCATGAATGGTCTACAATTTTTGTTGAGAAGTCTACTTCTAGCCTAAAAATGGATCAATGACCATATTGGCCATTCTAAAACAACCCGGATACCCCGGAAGAACCCTTGAAGCGGGGACAGAAACGGGTTTTCCACGAAACATGCCTTTCGATGGCTCAAACTCCATGATTTTTCATGAGTAATATACGTTCATCCTTGAAACGGACCAATGACCATATCCGCCATTCTGGGACAATCTGAATGGCCTGAGGGAACTTTTAATGCCTTTTGACTGCTCAAACTTCATGACTTTTTGTATACTCTCGAACACTCCTATTAAATCATATGAACTGTTAGGTCAAAGAGTTTTTTATTCTAAAAAGAGTTGGATTTAAATAAATTTATTTCAAAGGATACTTTCTTTTAAATTGTAACAACCAATAACAAACCTCTGGCTGATCGCTGCTATTTTTGAACATCCGATGATTCTATAGAGCCTCGCGCTTTTAGTAGCGACCGGTGCGGTTGGTTTAACTGAGGGGCATCAATGGGCTTGAGAAAAAAGCACTATCGGTTATTCGTGAATTTAATGCTAATTTGAGCTTAAACTGTCCCAAGAAACAAGAGGCATCCTGTTTGGGCCGGGTCGGTGGACCGAAATGATTAATTCAACAATTTATTATTAATGTTTCATTTCAATTATATTTTCATGAAATAGTACAGACCTGCTGAGTTTTAAGAATTTTTCTATCCCATCCAAAACTGCTGAACAAAAAATTACATTAGAAGAAGGTTTTACAGTAGTGGATAATTGTTGCTGAATACCGACACCAGGCAGCACACATACTAGCAAGGACGAGCTCTCCCATTAATTTCATGGATTGCCCATCATTGTTACTTCTTTATAAATGCTAGATTTGCAGAAACTTAAAATGAACGATAAGCCTCACTGGAGCGTTTTAAATCGTCTTACCGTACTGTGGAATTTCAGTTCATGAGGAACCAGCCGACTGAAGTTCTGTCCAGTTAGAATCCGAAATCACTTATTTTGTTGCAGTGGCACGGAAAGTGACCGCTGCAAGAATTCTTTTACAGCGGTTTGTTAACCTAGGCGCCCACTTACTGTGATATAAATTTCACGGTGTTTCAGTGCAGTGAGTAAAAAGTTATTCCAGATGGAAGCCGAGAGGAAAGAAAAAATTCTGCACACTCACGTTGATAATTCAACGTGGTCCGCATTAAAAATCGCAAAAAACGCTGAAAATCGCCAAATCAACCGTGTATGATGTGCTCAAACGTTTCAAGGAGCTAAAGAGCGTGGATCGAGTGCCTCAAGGTAAGCGTCGTAGTGGAACATATGACCGCAAGTTGAACCAGAAGGTGTTGAGAACCGTCAGAGCAAACCCTTGACTATCACATAATGAAATCGCACATAAATACACTGCAGCTCGAAGTACCGTTCGAAGAATTCGTTTGCGAGCAGGATATCGTTCTTATTAAGCCAGCAAGCAAACAAATAGAACGATGAAGCAAAGTTTTGTCACCAAAACTCGAGCTCGGAAGTTTTACCAGCCGGTTTTGACGAAGTACCAAGGATGCCTGCTCATCGACGATGAAACCTACGTCAAAATGGATTTCGGACAGCTTCCTGGCCAGAAATTCTAGATGACGACCGCACGAGATGTACCTGCGAAGTTTAAGTTTACTTTTATGGACAAATTTGCCAAAACACTGATGATTTGCCAAGGGATATGCAGCTGCGGAGCAAAGACCAAAGTGTTCGTGACGAATAAGACGATGGACTCGATGCTTTACAAGGAAGAATGCCTCAAAAACCGCGTACTAGCTTTCATCAAAGCCCGTAAAGGTCCCGTGAAGTTTTGGCCAGATTTGGCGAGTTGCCACCACAGCCGGGAAGCCATCCAGTGGTACCGCGATAATGACGTAGATTTCATCGATAAAAACACAAATCCACCCAACTGCCCGCAGTTCCGGCCCATCGAGAGATTTTGGGCAACAATGAAGCGGAAGCTTAAGAAAAGTGGAAAAACGGCTCGGGACACGACTCAGATGACCAAAATGTGGAACAAATGTGCCAAGAAAGTTGACTCCGGAGGTGTGCAGCGTTTGATGGGAGGAATGAAGACGAAATTGCGAATTTTCATTCAAAACAAAGAGAAATGATTTGTATTGAAATTTTTTTTCCTTAATGTACAGTGATTTACCTTTGTGTTGATGTTTTAAATTTATTTGTACGTCAATCCGTTACCGAGATACAGATGATTTTATTACTCCGGATTCTAAATGGACATAGCTTTAAGCAGTTCAGAACATTTTTGACATAATGTAGAAAAAAAAATTTGAACTAAATCTTACCTAACTATGAAGAGATTTTTGCCTGATGTATTAACTATTTTGTTGTAAATTTGATTTCGAGTCTCAACATTCGTATTTCAGGATACCTCAATAGTACTGTATCAGGGAGGCAGTTTCAAAATTATTTTCTGAATTGTGTTCTGAATCCTTCGAAGTGTCTTTTTACTAGTAGTGCAACAAATTGACCATATTGGCACAGCAAAAAGCAAGGCCGGTCTAAAATGTTTAAATATTAGCAATTTATTTTTTAGCATAGTCTGGAATTCCAGGTTATAAAAGGTTATTAATATTTTATGTATTTCTTACATATAGCATTGTGGAATTCCGCATTCCGGTCTACGGGAATCGTCTAACGTAGGACCAACTTACTGCACTACTTGCCCCAAAGACGGTTGACTGTTGAATGATGGTAAGTGGAACGCAAAGGCCCGAGCTTGTTGAGTGAACGATATGTATCGAGAGTGTGAGTGTGTGCGTGCGAGTTCGGTTGCAGGGGAGTGAAGGTACAAGATGGATTCTGCAGCGGGTTAGGGTATATCCCACATCCAACTCCTTCTCTAAAAAATATGTCCGGGTGTTACAAAAAAACGTTGTACTTGTTATTTTTTCACAAGGAACGACTGGGTTTTTGAAATGCTGGACGGTAGAAATAGTCTCGTTTATTATATAAATGAATAACATTTGTGAAAGCTAACTTCATAGGATTTTACCCAGTCTTCAGCGTCCATGGGCATTCCTGGCCACCAAACGCGCTCCTGGAGTATGCTCTTAAGCTTAGCTGTCATCGGGTGACCCTTATGAGCTGCTTCTAATATTTTCTGTTGCAGTATTTCTGGGATTACTACGCATCCTTGTTTAAAGAGAATTCCATTCTTGATATGGAGGTTGTCTGAGACCATCTCATACCGCATAGGCGTAGCCAGGATTTCAAATAGGGGGGGGCTGAGAGAGAGAGAGAGAGAGAGAGAGAGAGAGAGAGAGAGAGAGAGAGAGAGAGAGAGAGAGAGAGAGAGAGAGAGAGAGAGAGAGAGAGAGAGAGAGAATTACATCGTCTCCAACCAGTGGTTGCACATACTGAACAATTAACATTAACGGACACTTAACGGACAATACAACGCCCGGTGGACCAGTAGAGTAGGGTCATTTTCATGTTCCGACAGATGGAGCGGGAATGGAGCCCCATTTATGTGACATTACGCCTGAATGCGGGTGGATTATCTTCTCTACTCTCACCCAAAGTATTTGACAATACCCGTCCGATTCTTGCAACAAGATTAAACAATTCTAGGCTTGTTCTGGAATAAAAAAAAAAAACGATTTTAAAAACTTTCGATTTTTCCCATGTTTTTAAATCAAACCACATTGAATGCCAAACATTTAACGGGTCATGTTGGATTTTTGTATAGAATAACCACCGAATTTGTTTGCAGTTTGTACTGAAAATGTACTTTTCATCCGCGACCCTCTCACCCAAAGCAACACAGAAGAAACACCGTTTTTTACTCACCATGCTCACACCGTTTGAATAGATTATATTTTTTTAATGGTTGTTCAAATAATAAGTGATTAGCTTTTAACAAACATACATTTTGAGTTTTGGTGGTTTATAGCTTATGGTTTGTGTCCCCTTTGCTCACCTTTAGTATAATTATTTGAATTGATATTTTCTAAACAGGAACATCAAACATAACCTTTTAAAACGACGTAAGTAACAAATGTAAGCAAGCTGTGTTTTTTGTGCTGAATTGTTGCTACTTGCATTCTCAACACACGAGTAGTTAGTAAATAATTTAAGAAATTTTATTCATCAATGACGAAAAGAAATTCATATGCGTTCCAACAGCTATTCCTCAATATTTTAAAAATAATTTATATACACATCTGCATCTGCGTTTTGAAATTTGAACCGATTTATCTGATATGATCCATCTGAAACACGTTCTGTCGAAACACGGTATATGTAGCAATCATGTGTATCTGAGTAGTATGAAACCAAAACGGTGTATCATTGAATTACATTAAAATTGTTGTTCAAATTGGAGAAATACAACCATTTTGCATAATTTTCTATTCGTGGTTATTTCAGCTGCATGAAAAAACATTCGTTTTGTTTTGTTTGCTTGTTTTTTTTTTAATTACATGCTGGAAAATATTATACTTACTTTTGAAAAACTTTCGAATGTCCATTTATGGTACTTCTGGATAAAATGAATCAAATAACTGCTTCAGACTGCTTATAATTAAAAAAAAAACCGTATGTATTTTACCCGATGATTCATTTTGTTATGAAGGTTCTTCTGTTTATAAACACGCGCAGAACCATCGCTTATTCTTCCGGTCTTCCTCTAAACTCTCCACCGATTGCTTGTCGATCTGCCAAACTTGGAAGACATCTGCATGGAGTTATCTCAAATTATAATAATCCGTCCAATCTATCACAAAACGTTGCGATTGGTTGAGCGGACTGGAGATAATGAAATCCATTTGTATAAGGCCAAGTCTGTCCCGGTTGGTATTAAACCGATGAGCATGGATATCAATAGAAACATAAAGTTACCAGAAGGCACAAAATGCATCTAAGGACTCTTATTTTTACGAAATCCCTAAATTTCAATTTTTAATGGATTAGCATAGATTGTTCATTAGACACTTCAACTTGATTGATACAGTTATTAGATTGTAGAATACAGTAGTAAAAATTGTAAGTTACGAAAAAAGAGTTTGGTTCGAGCATCAGCTGTGAAAGGTTGTGTCGATGCTTTATTACGCACTATTTTCCTATCGAGCATGGCGCGTTTCGTGTTGTTTCGGTTATCTATAATTCGGTGTAACGAGTGATCGAGTGAGCACAGTAAGAGAACAACAAAGCGTCTCTCAAGCGTTCATAAAATTATCCTTGTTTTCCTAACGGAAAACCACCATCACACTTTGTGAGTGGCTCCAATAACATCCTTATTATTGGTTTAACTCAGATCAAATCGGATTTCCAACATTATAAAAAATCACCTTGTTTTTTCAATGAAAAACCACCATTACACTTTGTGTGTGGCCCCAATAGCATCCTTACTGTTGGTTTAAATCGGTTCAAATCAGAAATCGGTACTTAAATCGGTATTTAAATATTTTACTAAACGAAGCGTGAATTCAGCTTATTGTTTACCAAAACGAACCCTGCTGCCACCCAATCTTGTCATCCAAAATCCCAGTGATTTCTCGTGGAAGTGCGGCGATGGTCTCGGCTTCCAATAAAACGTCCAAATAAACGTTAACGCATTCCTACCCTTTCCTTATTTGACCTGCATTCGGGCGAGGCCAGCGCCGGTATTGCCTTAGTTTGGGATCACCAGTTTTACACATTGAGATGTTTGCATCATCTGTTGATCTTCTGAGTAATAACAGCTGAACTGGCAGTAACGGAATAACATCTTCGGGCGGTCAACCATGCTCATTATCCTGCTCATGCTCATAAAAACGGATAAATTATTTGAATAGGATAAGACAACTGCAACTTCTCGCCCTGACTAGCTTGCTAATACGAAACTACAGTACACTAAAACGGGGAAAGCGGGGTAACGGTGCGGTTTGACCCATGCCATGAATAGTTCAAATAAATATTTTTCGTTGATACTTTTTCTAACTATCAACTGTGTAAGAGAAGAGGGAAGAGAAACGAGGGTGCTTAATCTAGTATTATTTGGCTTCTGAAAGCTATAGCATAGGTTTGAATATTCAGTTTTTTGATTAACCAAGAACTGAACTTTTTTTTGGGCATAGTTTTTTCCACTTTGCGGTAGGGGGGAAAAAAAAATAATACTATTCTAATAATTAATATTATTGTTTTTAATAATTTTTTTCCTGTTGTTCATTTTTGTCAACGAAGTAGGGTGACTGCTTGTGACTCTAATTAGACAAAATAGCGTTGAAACACCTTTTTGGTGTCGTGTGGGGGGTTTTTAGATACTTTAGGCTACATAGGTTGGGTTTTAGGTTAAAGGAAAAATATTGTAATAAAATTGTTACTCGTTACTATTTAAAAACTATTATATAATTACAACTTTTTTTCTCATGGATGTCAATTTTTTACGCTTTTTTGCAACAACTTGTTACAAAATCGAGGCAACTTCGCGTAGTTTGGCTTTTTTATTTAGGCAAAGGAGCAATCTGACGAACATCCCAAGCAACACAAAATCGTCATATTTGGATACAGTGACTTGATTGTGACTTAATTGGGTAGTATTGGGGTAACATCAATCGTATTGCAACAAGTTACCTTGCAACCTTCTAGAGATAAAAAAAAAAAATAATATATTGGAAAAAAAAATAAAAATTTTAAAAAAAAAAAAAAAAGGGGGGGGCGGGCGGCTGTTCATACCGACGTAATTTCCTGGGCCAATTCCCGGACTCTAGCGCTTCCATGACTAGAGACAATATAGGGTCCGATGATGTCGCTTGTCTTATGTCGTCTTCCGTCAGAAACCCGATTTTATTAGCTTCTATTTTTGCAATTTCCTAGGGGCTTTCCGTTTCATCGAACGCTTCGTCATCACCTGTATAGAGCCGGGATGATTGATCAGCTATGTTGAATCTACCTTCCACGTACTCTACTGTGTAATTGTATGGGCTGAGCCTAAGTGCCCAGTCATCGGCTCGGGTGAGGGCTCTCTTTTATGTTTGTCGTAAACGATTTAGTATGGACGCGACCCCTTTTGCTTCTTTTTTGAGCGTGAACTGTCGTCCAAGAAGATAGTAAGAAAAATATTCTACGGCCCAAACGGCACCCAATGCCTCCCGTTGATTTTGGGCGTATCGTTTCTCGGTAGCGGCCAACGCTTAAGAAGCGAAGCTGATGACGCGAGGTGTCTTGCCAAGGTTTTCTTGGAGAAGGACCGCACCTAGAGCGTTTGGGGATGCGTCTGTATACAGGACAGTTTTATCCGTTTCCCAGATGTACCCAAGAGCGACTGTGCTGTTTACTATTCTTTTCTTAGTTGTCTTGTGAACAACAGACTGGCGTGGGCCCCAGCTCCACGTTTTTGTTGTTGCCATCTCCCACAGAAGACTCGTTACATCTGCGAAGTTGCTTATGTATGGGCTCACAGAGGAGGCTAAGCCCAAAAAGCTTCGCAGCTTTGAAGAAGTCGTAGGTTCGCGAAATCGTTCGGTATGCTTAACCTTAGCTTGTGGAATCCACGCTCGTCCAGCTCACCCAAGAACTTTATACAGTCTTTGTCGAATTCGCACTTTTCAGTGTTCAAAGTTAGGTTGTTTGTTTACAAAATCTGCAGAACTTTGGAAACGGTTTTTCGAAGGTCTTCATTACTTTTGGCAAAAATCAGTATATCATCTATGTAAACGATTACGTTTTCAATGCCTTTCAGGATGCGACTCATTTCTCTTTGAAACACTTCTGGTGCGGAATTGACCCCAAACATTAGTCTTGTAAAACGGTACATGCCGTTTTCTGTAAGGAATGTAGTGATATCTCTAGAATTCCAGGTGGTAAAACGCGCTAGTTAGGTCAAGCTTTGCAAAATATTTTGCTCCATTGGATTTGACTTTCATCTCGTGGATTAAGGGTAGTCGAAAGTATTCTCGCTTTATAGCCTTATTAGGCGCACGCTTGTTTACAACGAGGCGGAAATCATCATTCCCCTTAGAAACAGCAGACTTGCCACTTATTCACTCCGGTGCGGAAGTGACTTTTTCTATTATCTCTCTTTCCTCCATTTCTTGTAATTTAAGCTGTGCCGCTTCCCTATATGCGGCGGGAACTTAATAATAAGCGTTTTTCTCAGGTGGGATGGTTTTGTCAATGCTGAACTTAACCTTTACTCCTGGCATTTTTGGAAAGCCCCTGCGGTTTTTCTAAGCTATTTATCGAAATCCCGACTTTCAGAAGTCCCATATCACTTGATGTTGCTCGACTAAGCAGCGAACGTCAGCCGTGTGGAACTACCAAGAATTCTGCAAAAATGGGTGGCTTACTAGATCCCATAGACTGGTCAGTTGCGTAGGCTCGCAAGACAGAAGGGTTAGGCATTTTGACTTCCCTAACTGTTACCAAACCTTCTTTGGAATCTTGTAGTAATTGATCCCAATCGTGGCCTCCAAGAACGTTCACGTCAGCTCCCGAGTCATTTAGCAACTCTATTGGGCTGGATGAGTCAAGTCTGCATTTTCTTAGCACATCCTTCACGGATAGAGTGTTTATGTGCTGAGTGTTCTTATTCTCGCTTTTTGGTTGGCGTTGCTCTTCCGCCACATTAGCTTTTTTCGTTCTGCACGTAACAGCGAAATGTCCACGAACGCCGCATCGATGACAATCTTGACTCTTAGCTGGGCATTGCTCTACTTTATGTGCTGGCCGAGTCTGCTTCGTGGCTGAACACGACTGCGAAATGATTCGCGTGATGCTTGTTGTCTGTTGCTAACAGCGACTATTCTGGTGGGTCTGTGGTATGGTGCCTTGGGAAGTCGATAATTCCTCGGAGCAGTTTGTGTTCTCGCTACTACATCTCCTTTGGGTTTGCCTGCAGGGTTTGATTCCAGTTCGAACGCCTCGCTCCTGTTGCAGTTAGAACTGTGAATGCCACATCATGGCCGATCGAACGCGCTGCGGTTGGTCATGCCTTTAAACAGTTGAGACCGAACGAAACGAACCTGGTCATTTGTACTGTAGCGAAAGAGTTGAGCTTTGGCCATGAGACGTGCATAGAATGCCATGGTTGATTCCCCGTGTTCCTGCTTCATTTGGGAAAATGCATCATGCTTGGCGGCCGTGTCCGTCATGCCGTGGAAGTATTCGGTGATGTTAGAAATCATTTTTCTGTAGCAATCTGGCTCGTCGAGACTTGGCCGCAATCCAGCAGTCCGAGCAATAGTTTGTACTTCGTCACCCATTGCTAAATACAGCAGTTTGGTCTGACGAACGGGATCCGTGATGATGTTGAGAGAAACGGCAATTTCGAATTTTTCAATAAACTGGTTGAATGCTTGCCATATT
The DNA here is from genome assembly GCA_024533555.2 of Aedes koreicus. Taxonomy (NCBI): domain Eukaryota; kingdom Metazoa; phylum Arthropoda; class Insecta; order Diptera; family Culicidae; genus Aedes; species Aedes koreicus. The sequence continues at coordinate 325,152 of JAHHFK020001455.1, forward strand.
CCAGTTGCGTTGACGTTCTTAGGAAAGGATGGGATGCCTTCCAACCGAATTGCTGATTGCCCTTCAGAAGTGGTGGCAGGGCCGCAGAGTCGACACCAGGAATCGTTTGCTGGTTTCGTATTGTTACCAATATCGATCGGGTTGAACGCACATCCGGTTTGGTCCCATGGCTTTTTGAGGATTAGTTAGGCCAGATCTACGACTGCCTTTTGTAGCACGGCAAACATTTCTGTGATGACAACCGCCGGTGGTTCAGTTGTCGTTTGTGGTTCTTCTGGGATGATTGTTTCATCCTCCGCAGCTGTTTCTTTGCAGCCTAACAGCTCAGCTGATTCCTCAGTGAACGCATATGCTTTTCTTGGTGATATGCGAACGTAACTTCCGACTTCGTTGTCCATACTCCCTAGTATAAATATTCTTATTCTGCAACTCAATGCAACGCAATGAATGCGAGCTAATTCTGCCCGAACCATTCAACAAAAGCAGAAACTAAATGGGCGACCCAGCACGTTATTCACACTTGTTCATGCTCCTGCATGCCGAATCGTCCCGAAACGGGTGGGCTCGGTTCTCACAATGCAAAAATCTCGTTCCAAGCTTACTAAAAAATAATGCAAAATGGCCGTCCCAGCTAATTGTGCATTTTGATTCCCGCGTGTGTCCGAACACGCTCATGAATGCGGATTCGTCCCGGAACCCTTGTTCTAATCGAAAGGAAAAGTATGGCTGTCCCAGCACATTATACACACTTATCCATGCTCATGCATGCCGAATCGTCCCGAAACGGGGGGGGGGGGGGGGGGGCTCGGTTCTCACGAAGTGAAAATCGCGTGCCAAGCTTTACAAATAATAATGCAAAATGGCCGTTCCATCTAATTTTGCATTTTTTTTTCGCGTGTGTCCAAACACACTCATGAATGCGGATTCGTCCCGAAACCCTTGTACTAGTCAAGAGGAAAAATATGGCCGTCCCAGCACATTTTGCATGCTTTCCTTCATATGCGTCCACGTTTCTACGTGCTATCACTTTCCGTAACGAGTAAGCTTGATTTCAAAGAAGCGAAAGGCCTCGAAGTAAGATTCTTTCCCAACACAAAAAAGAAGGGGAAAAATGCAAAATGGCCGCCTCGGCTAGTTTTGCGTGCTTCCTTTAGTTGAAAAGAAATCTCGTTTTTGCGAGCGTCCCACTCACCAGATTTTTTTTTTCCAGCGTTCGTCCCGAAACGCTTTCGATGTGGGAAAGAATCCTAGCATCGACGTTTTGATTCTACTTCATGGCCGTCCCGGCGCATTCAATTTGAGCAGCGTAGATAGCCGAATGTAAAGATTAAACAAGCTTACCTTCGTTCGTCGTTAGTGATAATAAAACTTAATTTGCACTGTTACCGTCACTATCTCGCAAATGTTTTTACCAATAGGGTGGTCTTTCTCGCGTTCCTGCGGTAGGCGATTCCCTCGTGATACCAATCGTTTTTCGGAGGCTTTCCAGTAGAAAGACTAGAAGAACGCTGGCAGGTTCGCCATTGTGGAATTCCGCATTCCGGTCTACGGGAATCGTCTAACGTAGGACCAACTTACTGCACTACTTGCCCCAAAGACGGTTGACTGTTGAATGATGGTAAGTGGAACGCAAAGGCCCGAGCTTGTTGAGTGAACGATATGTATCGAGAGTGTGAGTGTGTGCGTGCGAGTTCGGTTGCAGGGGAGTGAAGGTACAAGATGGATTCTGCAGCGGGTTAGGGTATATCCAACAAGCATGAACACATTAAATATTATATTTATAAGTTAATTTTTGATGAATTATTAGTCAGAGATATTTCAATTGACTGGACTATGAAATTGACACTCCGTTCTTAGCAACTATTTGGTTAGTACTATGTTTTTGAGGACTACTAAGTTTTAAAAAATGGTTGGGGGTTGGGGATTATAAATTTTTCGGGGGGGTGGGGGAAAATTTTCCTTTTGTAAAAAGAAGGGAAAGGTTTTTTTTGGTGGCGGGGGGGAAAAAAGAAGTTTTTTTTTGGGGATGAAAAAAAAGATAAATGGGGGGGTAAAAAAAATTTTGTGGGAACCGGGAGCTCTCACAGGTAATCGATCAGATGAGGAATTCTGATAATTGACCTGCAGCGATCGTCAGTTAAATAATTTGGAGCTAATTTCACTATATAGAATGAAACGGTAAACTTTTTCAATTTAGCAATTAAACCTTTATGCCAAACATTGTCGAATGCTTTTTTTTTGTCTAGAAGAGAAACTCGAGACTCCCCCTTGTAGAAAAGTTAACGAGATTTATAAATGGCGCCTTAGTTATCAAGTGCGGATTATTCGTGATTTAAAAAAATGATTGTCAGTCCACGATTTAACGTAAAAGTATTGCATCCAGACTCGATCTACACAGATAAAAAGAAACATTGAATTTTCTGCGTTATCTAATGCACATAAAGGGAATGCTAGATTTTACAGAAAATAATGGGATATTTCATGTTAAGTTAAGCCAAATAACGCCTGAATCTAGCCAGTTGTATGGAAGCTTTCAAACATTGTTGTATGGCGCATGAAAGATTGCAAACAATTTCGTTGTTAACGCCTCCATTAGCTTAGAATTAAACGGTGGGAAATTTTACGCGCTTGATAAAATTAAGAATTTTTTTCTGTGTATCTTTTACAATATCCGAAAATGTAAAATTTATATCATGAACAATATTCAACACATCCATTAAAATGTTGGCATGTAATTATTAAGTGAGTTTCAGGAAAATTCTATGACATTTCTTGTTTACAGTTCACCGTGAACATTTCAAATAAGTACCCTACCCACAGGCTGTCAGAGCATTCTATCAATCAGTGAGGTTTATACGCAACTTGGATAAGAATTTTTATACTTATTTACGCAACTTGGTTGGTGAGGATAATTTTAGAAGACGTATCGACTATATCGACAAGTTTATCAAGCGGTATTCGTCTTCTAAAAAATACGGGCGAGAAATTGGCAATTGTTGCTGAGTACGTCAATAATTTTGCGGTCGACAAGCATTTCAAAAATGTATTACCGAGCTTTCAACTATCAAAAATAGATTTTCGATGTATAAAATTTTGACTGATTAAAACCAAAATATGAGCGAGTAAGCGCAGCAACAACAAAAACAAGTGGGGTCCGTTGATGTTCACGTGAAATCTACATCATAGAGTCCCGGAACAATTCCGGTACAGTGTGAAGTAAACAAAACATACCAGCCGTTAAATAAAAGCTTTTTGGTTCCGGCCCGGGCATGGTCCGGTCTAATGTGAATGCCCTTTAATGTCATGGATTGCCCACCATTGTAACTTCTTTATATATGCTAGATTAGCATTTGCATTAGCATTGACCTTTGCACACCTCGTGGATGAAGCTACGATGAGGAATAATTCGTTGAAGACATTGGATGTCACCATGAAACAAAACCAGATACTGATACGTTTCTTCGCGCAATAACTTTCACGAAGAGACTCCTCGATCGCTCACCTGGCCACGTCCATGCAACCGTTGGAGATAGGAAGGATTTGGTATCTACCTTAAGAAGACACGGGGAACCCACGTAGCCTTCAGTAGATATCAAAGGAAAGGTGAAATGAAAAGTCTCAGAGAATAGTTAAACAGAATGTCCTGTTTGGTGTACAGAATAAAAATTTATTAAAAACGGTCGTTGGGAGCATCTTTTCCAAGAAGGTTAAGTGATGCTCCATTTCTCTTCAAATCGTTGGGACTTTAGCATTAACTATAGTCCTAGCCCAATATGGCTTATGGTTATAGCGCCATTTCTCGCTCACTGAAAAGAAAATAAGGTCTGAGAATATAAGAACGGGAGGTGAGAGAAAATTTATTACATTTCTTTGATTGCAGCAACAAAGATTTACCTCTTTTTTTCACCATTGAAGATAAAATTTCACGTTACATTATTACTCTAAACTATCCCTGTTGCTTATTTGTTTCTGAGATTTAGCAGTGAATATTATGATAATGAGTATCAAGGACCTAAAATAAGCAGTACATTAAGGTACACACTACCAAAATGTCATGTAAATTTCTGTCCCCTGAGACCGACACATGCAAGCGTCCTTTGGTACATACAAATGAGTTGAAAGAGGTAAGAAAATAAATGCAATCAAATACATCTCTTGTCGAATTGCGTATGTGTCAGTTTCAGGAGACATAATTTTACACGAAATGTCTCTCTACGTTCCACGACTTTTTACAAACTTGAAACACGGTTCGTGTAAAATTTATAATTTCTATGTGTGTAGCAATTTTTGAAACATTGTATAACAATTCAAAATAATGCATTCGGGAAATACTCCGAGAGAAGCAAGAAGTCTGTTTCAATAAAAGTGTGTTAACTGACTGACAAATGACTGATCATCGCATTGCAAGCGCCTCCAAAACAAATTTCATTCACATGTTGGCAATTTTGGGTTTCTTGCCTCTCAATAATATATTCAAATAAACTATCCAATACAATATAAATGATGAAAAAGCTGGTTGAACCGGCATAAGCTGAAGGAATGTTATATATCTACTGTGGAAGCTGAATATGGTTTAAATTATTTATCCAAGATTGATGGATCTGATGTTGATTTTGTTCTTATGGTTAGGATATAATCCAATAACCTAGAAGATAAATTGGGATCTAATCTGACCTAATCTAATGAAATCAAATCTTATCTAATAAAATAATCTGAATTGCATTGTTCAGATTGACAACACGTTTGATCACTGTTAATCCTACTAATGTGAAAATTTGTATCAAAATAAAAGGAGACAAATAGATATCAGCGACCATAGCTCTAAAACAAAATTTTCAAACAAATCAACTCGATAAGTATCAGCTAATGCAATACGTAATTAGTGAAATAGTAAACCTCGCACATACATACTGTATAAAAATGAAAGAGCTCACCCAGATTTCAAAGACGTCTCGAGTCGTAGCCACAGCGATTATCATCCAAAATCGGTCCGATCGCTTTTCAGATCAGTTGAGGCATTCACTCTAAGATCATGAAATAAACTTCACCTCATGATGAATTTATAGTCCTTATTCCGCATGGCCGTATGAATTTTGGTTTTTCGTCAACCAACGCTTTGTTTTCACAAACCGTCGGCAGCCTCGCAGTACAGCACAAGCAGCTGATTTTCTTCTAGAACCGAATGTCCAAAACACTACAATGAAGCTGATATATTCACTCCTGTAACAAATAAACGTAATGTCTTGTCAATTGAGCAAGATCTGCACTTTTCTACACTTGCAGAGTCGTTCGAAGACCACAAATTCGAAGTATATTTGTATAAACTTCAAATAAAATTTAAAATAAAGCGAGGAAAAATGACACGAGAAAATTTTTCACGTCTTACTTCAAGCTGCGCACACTACGATCGAGCAATTTCTTTATGGGGCCTATTATAGAAGTCGAGTCGACCGTCACTTTGCTCGACAAGTGTGTTTTGGTTTTACAGATGTCGAGATTGACGAGATTCTATCGAGTTGGTCGACTCAATCGACCCCACGGAAACTAGTGACTGATATGTCACATTTTTTCGAGTAAAAGTTTGTTTTTTATACGCATGTTCATGGGTTAGCGGTAACAGGCTAAGCAAGGTAAGAAAAACACTAAACTATTATTATTTTGCAGGTGAATAAACTAAAAAACAATGTACTTTTAGCAAAAACATGGCTGATACTATTAAAAACAAAACAAATTACGGTCAGTACGAATGGCTCATCGAACAGGTTAAAATTTATGTGGACATCGCCAGAGGCTTTTGTGGCGTGGAGCCAGCAAACTTAATGTTAAGTAGAAATGGTAGGAAATTGACCAGGAGCTCTATTCATTAGGACCACTAATACGTTGGTTCGGAGTAACAAAAAAGTATATTTAATTTTCTTGTTTGAATACTATTTCTATTGTGTTACTAACATTGGCTCTCAAGCCCAGTCGGTCACCGAGACTTAGAAAAACTGTAAAGGTGAGACTTCCTCAAAACAAGAACTTTTCCGACTATCAGGCTTTAACTTCTCAGAAGAATAGGGGGCACTTCATAGTAGTTCAAAGGAAAAGCAGTACCAAACATTCCCAGAAGTTTAGGGGAGAGCTTCCCCGAGTCTCAGAGCATCAGGAAGCAATTTTTTAAGAACAGCAATTTAGGAACGAGGAATTCTTATAACTTTAGATCTTTCCAAAGGTTCTGAAGTTCTTTCCAGAAATTCAAATTGAAACTTTCCAGAAGTTCAAGAATACACGTCCCTGATGTTCATGACAAAACTAACCAGGAAGAGCAATGCCTATAATAAAAAAATCAGGAACAAACTGCCAAACAGCTCAGGACCATAAGTTCTAGTATTTCTTGAGAGAACTTCTCTGAAGTTCAGGAAAGGACTTCCCAGAGTAGCCAGAAGAAACTTCCCAAAAGTTTAGTTGGAACTTCCCAGAAGTGCCAGAGAGCTTTCCCGAAGTTCATAAGAGAACATTTAAGAACTTCAGAATGAGGCTTTCTCGAAATTCAGGAACAAACCTCTTAAAAGGACAAAAATAAACTTTCCAGAGTTATAAGGGTTACTTCCTAGTAGTTTAAGCAAGAATTTCTCAGAAATTCAGGAACAAACCTGAAGTTCAGGAGATAACTTCCCAAAAGCCCTGAAATTCTGTATTAAACCTCCAACAAATTAAAGGGAATTTTTCCCGAAATTCTGAAGAGGACATTCCCAATGTTTAGGTTAAATTTTGCTCGGAGTTCAGAAGTTTAGGAAGAATAGGCACCAGAAAAAACTTCCCAAAATCCAGGAAGAAACATACCAAGGAGGGTATGTTTCTATCTACCTATAAGTTGAAGAAGGAATTCTTCACAGCTTTCACGAAAGAACTTCTCTGAAGGTCAGGAGAGGACTCCGCTGAAGCTCCAAAGTAAACGTCCCAAAAGTTTAGTTGGAACTTCCCAGCGTTCCTAAGAGCATTCTCAAGGTTCAGGAGTTCCCAGAAGTTCAAGTAGATACTTCTTGGAAGAACAGGAAGAATTATAAGGGGTATTTCCTAATAGTTCAAGCATGAATTTCCAACAAATTCAAGAACAAACTTTCCTAAAGTTCATGAAAAAACCTCTCTGATGTTTAGAAGAGGATTTCTCAGAAGTTCATGAAGAAACTTTCAAGAAATGTAAGAAGATTTTTAAAGAAATTCTGGAGAAAATTTTCCTTAAGTTCCAGGTCCTCCAGATGTTTGGAGGAATTTTCCTCGTAGAATCAGAAGTCAAGAAGGTTACAGAGTTCAGTTCAAAACTTACCAAATGTTTCTGGAAGGTTAGGTATGATAGTTAATTTCCAAGAAAATCACTAGTAACTGCCAAGAAGTTCATAAGGAAACTTGCCAAAAGGCCAGGAAAAAACTCACCAGAGTTTTAGCAAAGAGGTTTGCAGAAGATCAGGAGAAAGTTTCCTTGGTATTCAAGAGATAATCACTGACGAACCGGAAAAGCAGTCTATTCAAAAATCATAAGGATATTCATTGCTCATGACACCATATCAAAATATGGTAAACACCATCTTCCCAACAGTTTGCATCGTACTTTGAGCTAGGGCACAAACTCATGTAAGACTTACAATTCCTTGGTTTCCACCTCACCTCGTTTGAGATATTTGATTGGTAAGAAATCTTCCCTGAAGTTTAGCAGAGAAGTATAAAAAAAATTTAAGAAGTTTATTAAGATATCAGAGCAGTTTTCAAGAATTCCTCCAAAGTTCAAAGAATCCCTGGGGGTAAGTCAGTCGGTCACCATGTGTTAACATCCTCAAAAACTCTATCCGCCCCACTTCAAACACACTCGCCACCATATAAAATACAAATTCATTTCTGGAACCACTTACAAGAGCGGTTATTTGTTTTCTCACTGTTTTGTTTTCTTCTCTCTTGCACTGATATGATTTAGATGATGTATAAGTGAGCCTGTATTAAACGACAAAAAGGTTTATGATTGCCAATATGCATAGATTTTCGATTGTTAATATTATTGACAGATAATTTGAAACACAGAAACAACTCCCGACACACTTAAACACAAACGCAATGTGGCACACTGACTAACCTCCTGAAGAATCCACCAAAAATTAAAAAAAATTAATCCTTCAGGCATAAATTAGATGATGATAACTTGATTACTCCACTTCACATTTATTTTTGAAATATATATATATATATATATATATATATATATATATATATATATATATATATATATATATATATATATATATATATATATATATATATATATATATATATATATATATATATATATATATATATATATATATATATATATATATATATATATATATATATATATATATATATATATATATATATATATATATATATATATATATATATATATATATATATATATATATATATATATATATATATATATATATTTATTTTTGAAATATAGTATCGAAAATACTTCAAATCGCAACTTAGCAACAGCGTCCCAATGAGGTTTTCTGAATAACCAAAAAAAAATCGTGATTCACAAAACAAGAGAAGGAAATGTAAATACTTAATCTTCGACTGACAAAAATGACAGCTAAATTGATGAAAATCCTGAATTATTGCATGGTGTAATCTTTCAATGACCTTCGGTTGCCGAATCGATCAAACTTAGTCGCCTTCTGTAATGCGCTATTTTGCTCGACTCGACAGTGACAAGTGTCGAATCGAGTTGCTCGACTCGACTTCTATAATTGACCCTATATGCTAGATTTGCAGAAATTCAAAATGAACGAGTCACTGGAGCATTTTCAATCGTCTTACCGTACAAACAATCTTCCACAAGAATACCTTTACCAAGCTATTTTACCTCTTAATCTGAGCTCTTAAATACCAAGGCCAGTTATCAAGTTATTCGTTCCTGCTCGGGAATGCTTCAAGTTGTTCTTTAGTGGTTAGTTTTACGAACTTTCACAATCATATCTGCCCAATACCAACTCAATCAACGCTCTTGTTAAACAGCTCCCGCAGTATCGACTCCCTGTTCGACTTCTTCCCGAACGAACAGTTGACCTTCAATCCATCTTCATTATGCTTCGAAGGCAATCCCACATATATCAATTACATCTGGTTGAGCCACATTTCCCCTCGCTCGCTCAATGCGCACCAACAAAGCAAAGGTAATGGATGCGTTCTTACCGGAGAAATGGCAGGAATTATCAGGGCATGAAATCGTTCCATCTATGCATGCGTGTGTGTGTGTGTGAGCAAAGTTAACCCGTGATGCTGTTCTGGTCGGTCTCTGATGATGGAGTGCTGCGGTTGGTTTGAAGTGCATCCATTAAAAGCACGACGACCACGAAGGCACGGGCTCTGCAGAAGTTGCCCGAACAGAAATGGACAATGTTGCACCGCGTGGAAATTGCGCCATGAAGCGGAAAAAAAGGTGGAAAAGTTTTCTTTGGCATTAACGTTTTTTTTTTTACGCAACAAATCAAGACAAAACGAACAAATCTTCGCTAATTCGTTGGATCTTGAGGGAACAAAACTTTTCTCCGTTAAGTTGATTGCAATTAATCAAGATCCACCCGGGAGCTGTTTCCATCCATCTGTTTCAATCAAGCCTGCTAACCTGAACGTGCGTGGGAAGGTGGGGTTGGGGGGCAGTCATTCTGACGCACAACGCTGTGGCCAAAGTACTTTCTTCCAATGCGTTAATCCGATTCCCGTATCAATTACCATTAGGATAAATCAAATAACATGGATACTGTTTTACGAACACCTCATTCTACGGACGAAAGCACGTACCGATCTCTCTAACTGTCTTTCCCTCTCTCTCTCTCTCTCTTGCTTTTCCAGGCACACCGACTAGACAGACAGGCAGGGGATCTTTTCCAGACTGTTAACCAATTGCCCAACGGCGGACGGGCCGACCGACTCCGGCATCAAGAAGCACAATCTAACAGCGCCATGACCATCTCCGTTGTCGCCATTGCCGCCATCAATCACGAACAGCAGTGGCCGAATAGTTGTTGCCATTCTTCGGTGGTGGAATTGCGTCGTCGTAATTTTCGCCACATGGCCCCCACCATCTGCCCGAGCACCAACAACTTCTGTGCCAATGACGACGGGTCCAATGCCAGCAATAGTTCCATCAGCAGCAGCATTAGTCGAAGCTAACTCATCAAACTCTTATAGTAGGCGTGGGCTGGAAGAGGTGGAGGAGGAAGACGGAGAGGCAGAGGAGGGAGAGGAGGACGGCGATAGAGCTACTCGCATCGGAACATCATGGATTTTCACAAGGCGCCCCCACCCCGGCCGCCCAGTTTCATCGACAGCGGCAGCATCGGCACGGCATTTACCAAGTCCAACGGTAAGTGAGTAAATTGTTGGAGCGCTCATTTCCTACCTGACTTGTATCCTCATTTGGGAAACTGACAATCGATTTTGCTGACGGGACTCGAGTTGGACGAGGGAATATGGCGCAAGAGTTAGAACTTTTGGAGTGTTTGCGATTTCTTTTTGGGGCACGGTAGTAAACTGCAGAGTTCGGGAACAAAATTGTCCGGAAAAAATCGGAGATTATGATTAGGCTTGAGTGTTTGGAGTTAGGAGACCATAAATTTGTTTACGTTACTTCGTTACTTTCTCAAGCTCACATGTCAGAAACTCTCATTTTATGCCGATTTCTTCCAAAAACATCAATAGAAATAAGTAATAAATTAGTTCTAGTGTATGACATAAAATTCAGTCATAACGGACCCGATACTCATTTTATTTAAAGACATATACACAGTTAAAAAAAAAAAGTGTGAATTTCTGTTCAATATCATGCACATAAATGGAGCGTCACAAAACTTACAAATTAACATTTTAAAACGCGTAAAGTTTTGGAACATTCGATTCGTTGCGGATAATGTTGTATACAAAAGCTCGTCTTTATTACAACTATTTTATGCAAGTTGCTGCTATGCAAGGAAGGAAATACAATTCTATATGCTCTGATATTTACATCACAATTAAAATTCAGATTTTTTTTTCTGTGATACATACTAGGTAGGTAAAAAAGTTTTGAAAGCAGAAATAATTTTTTGACGTAGACTACGTCTTACGGCAAGGGTAGGGTGTCAATTGAAAATCTAGAAATAAGCGACCGTCACGAAATATTGTTACAAATTAAACGCTAATAACTTAATAAATGCTCGATAGATTTTCAAGATTTTTACATCAATCGGTTGTAAATTTTCCCGCGTATCAATTCAATAATCAAAAAATTTCCGTTAACAATTTCAAGCTGTTGAAAATAACCAAATCCTAAGGTGACGTCTTATAATGCCGATTTTTCAGAGTAAATTTCCTAAATGCACTGTACTTTACTGTCACAGATTTCAAATTTAAGCAAGGGAGGGCTCATATGCAGCACTGAACGATATAAAAAGGGTACGCCTTCGCAAATTAACTCAGTAGTGTTGCAGTACTGGAGCTGTGCGGAGCAACGAGCCATTGTGGATTGTCGGCTGGCGATGGAGGCAACCCCGATGGCATGAAACCTGCAGTGTGGAGCGGCAAGCTGCCAGCGTAGCCAACGTAGCAGGTGGTGCAACATGCCACAGAAGGTGCATTGGCGACCAACCAGTGGTGAGCTATTCGATTGCTCTGAGACTATTGCTAGCAAGCCCTTGGCTAGGCAGCCGTTGCTAGGCAGCCATTGTAGGTACATGCAGTGGTGTGCTAGGCAATCGGTTGCCAAAGCCGGTGATGATTTGTAGCCAGCCGGTGGGCGCCACCACGAAGAGCTAAATAAGGTGCTTGAGTGTGTGTGATATTCTTGGTAGCCATCTTTATCTGAAGCGCAACGTGCACGGCAGAAATAACCTGCTTCGTGAAAAGACCGAGCAGGACTAATTTAAATCCGTCCTTTTCAGGACGACCAATCCAAATCTGAGAGAGTTTGTTTAATTTGAATTTAGGTAACAACTAACCAAATGGCAGACAGCGGTGGCTAAAACAATTTTAATTTTCTCTCCGTTGCATACTTTGAGCATTGTGCACAATTTACAAATGGCTGCCGTCATGAAAAATTGAATTGTCAATTGAAAATAGAAAAATAATCGACCGGCACAAAATATCGTTACAAATTAAACGCTCATAACTTCATAAATACTCGATAGATTTTCAAAATTGTTACATCAGTCGAATGGAAATTTTTCCGCATATCAATTCAATTATCTAAAATTATCCGTTGACAATTTAAAACAAATGAAAGTAACGAAAATGAATGGTGATGTCTTATTATTTGGATTTTCATGCTGGATTTCATAAATTCACAGTACTTTCCTATCACAGATTTCAAATGTGAGCAAAGGAGGTCTCATATTCAGCACTGAACGACATAAAAGAAATTTTCTCATTCATGTCGCAGTACTGGAGCTGTTCGGAGCAACGAGCCAGTATTCATTGGCAGCTAGCGACCCTGTAGGGTGCTTTATTCGGCAGAGCGGAGCGGCAAGGCGCCAACTTTGGAATTGGCTGCTGGCGGTGGCAACCGTTGCTAGGCAGCCATTAATTATGCAGTGGTGTACTAGGCAGTCAGCTAAAGGCCTGTGTTGTGCTTGTGTGTGTGATCTTGTTGGTAGCCATCTTTGGTAAGGCGCAACGTGAAACGGTTGAAATAACCTGCTTCTTCAAAAGACCGAGAAGGTTTTAATTACTATGCGGACAGTTTCAAATCCGTCCTTTTCAGGACGACTAATTCAATTTTGAAAGAGTTTGTTTGATTGGAATTTATTTAACATTACTATCCAAGTTCTTACCAATTCACAGCCAGCGGTGGCTAAAACAATTTAAGTTCCCTCTTCGTTGCATACCTTGAGCATATTGTGTACATTGTTCAACTGGCTGTCGTCACGGAACATTGAAACACCGGAAGCGAATAACTCGATCGTATTTTGATTGATTTATTTTTAGATTTTGGCTCAAATCAACTAGAGGTTTATACGATTGCCAATTTATTTACTCAAGTGTTTAAAATTTTACAAACAAAAGAAGTATTTTATTTCGCGGAAAATTTTAAAGAATGTTGCATTCCGGCAAGTATCAAGAAATTTTTTACGTTTGATTTTCGCTTTGATTTTCGAAATGGATATTCCGAAGTAATATTCTCGGCATACTCCAGTTAGTACAGTTATGAATAGTTATTCTGTTGTTTTAACGATTCGCGTTAGATAGAGTTTTACTTCTAGGAAGAAATAAATTTTGAGAAACTGCGAAAGTGAGAATGAGTACGATGTCTAATCGTTTTGATGGCAAACGTTTGCGCAAATTTCGGAAGCGCGTTAAAATTGAACATATGGAAAATCCTCCGACCATGTACCGATGCCGAATGAACTCGTGATTATCAGGCAAAACTTAAACGTTGCCAACTACTGGTTGAGATGCTGGATTTTGCCAACTACTGGTTTATAATGCATACTAACATACAGCGTCCTCCTGCCCGGTCTGGTCTAGAAATGTTTCGTTAAGGAAAAACTATTTGCGTTGCAATATAGTTTGAAATAAACATTTAATTTTCTGCATTATCTTATGCGTATAAAGGAAATGCTAGATTTGACTTGAATTCATGGAATATTTCATTAAAATGTAAACCTGATATCACTGAAATCAGGTCTGTTGTATGAAAGATTGCAAACAATTTATTTTTTTACGCTTGTTTTGTATGCTTGTAATAATGAATTTTGCGCGTCTGCTATAATTCATTATTATTTTTTCTGTGAATGTTCCGCTACGAAACTAACGAAACTAATCAGACGGTTTAACGTAGTCTACGTCAACCGGTCGTGTGTTAAACACAACCCCACTGATTTTTTTTTTTTTTTTTTTTATGTGTGAGAACAGCCAGATGTCAGAGGGAGCTAAATCTGGCGAATAGGGTGGATGCTGCAATAATTCGTACCCATTCACTGATTTTCAAAATGTTTTTTTTTTTTTGTGAGAATGTGTGAGAGAGCAAGCTTAGGTTTAGTTTGTTTATCTGTGATTGATTGAATATAATTGCGTTAGTGGTTGAGCGCCAAAAGCTCTCACGAACGATCCATGGATGATTTATACGAAGATGAATCGCAAAATGATGGGGTACCTCATAAAGTTACCGGATCACGTGCTTATCTAGATGGTTCAGCTGGTCCATGGGTTGTCTATTTTCAGCTCAAAACGAAACCTCTTAATGTACACAGAAAAAAATAATGAATTTTAACAGGCACGTAAAATTTCCCCTCGTTTAATTCCAAACCAAAGGAAGCGTAAACAACGAAATTGTTTGCAATCTTTCATGTGCCATACAACAATGTTAGGAATCTTTCATACAACAGGCTAGATTCAGGCGTTATCTGGCTTAAATTTACATGAAACATCCCATTACTTTCTGCCAAATCTAGCATTCCCTTTATGTGCATTAGATAACGCAGAAAATTCAATGTTTCTTTTTATCTGTGTATAGTTATGTGCCGTTAATCATCATAATCATCATCAGTCCGCATTGAGCTCTCATGCCGTGCGGTTCTATTTTCTTTTGCTGAAGGAAGTATTTTTGCTACCTACACGGAAAAAAATCCGTTCTCATATTCCAGAACAAAAAATCACGACATCGTGAACTAACATCAATTCCAAATATGTGACTTTCTACTCATAAACGTGATTCCTTAAATCCTATTTTCATGAAAAGAATCACGATGTCATGTACTCAACTCATGTCTGTTTGGCATTTCGTAACACAATAAAAATGACTGGGAATCATGATCCTCGATCATAATAACGTGAACTCTTAAATCCATTTGCGTGATTTTGTTCCTCTTTTCGTGAACGTTGTTCATGAACTGTCATTTTATTGTAACGCTTGTAAGAACTCTAGTGAGTCATTGTTGTGTGGTGTAAACGAATACCTTTAGCATTTTTTCTACTCCTCATGCGAAAGTATACTCTCATGTTATTTTATAAATTCGTAAATTTTGGTCTAATATTCATGAACAAAAATTTCGTTCCAAATACAGTCCGTGAACTACGTGGCTGCTTTTGTGAACTGTATGACGATGTAAATCCGATTTCGGAAACATTAATCATGAATACGTGAACTAAATCATGATTACCAAGAAAAGTTTTCACGTTTTCATGACACACGTTGCATGCAACTACGTTACTCTAGCGTTATATTAATTTTGCGGAACAAAGTTCACGTATTCATGGCTTTTGTTCATGGTGTATTTTCGTAAATGAAATTTTGACTTGTTCTGAAATTCGTGACTCGAGGTTGACGTATTCCGGAACGATTTTTTATCCGTGTAAAGCTATAACAAAATCAAACAGCACTTTTCAGTGCTTAACATTACCTGCACATTTTTTATTTCCTTTTCGATCCTTGTCTGGACCCTACGCGAGGTAATCCGACTTGGATATTGATTTGGAAAATTCCTCTTTGACCCTTCGGATTCTTGTAGAATCTGCTTGAAAGTTGATTAGGAGAAAACGAATAAATTCTAATCATTTTGGAGAAAATGGCGCCTAAACGCAAAAGAAAGGGACAATCTCTGGATTCCCCTTCTACTAATATTGATTTGAACAATCAATTCGATATTCTTACTGATGATGAGAATGATCCATCAGTCAGGCAAAAATCTTCGAAGCATTCCCGAATTAATGCCGAGAAAGAAAAGGTTCCACCTATTGTGGTAACAACATCTGATTTTCATGGGCTCCGTAAGGAACTCACGAATTTCATAAAAGATTCGAAATTTACCTTTCAAATTGGTCGTCGGGGTGAATGCCGTGTATTGGCTGAAACCTTGATCGGATTTAAACTTCTCGCGGAGTATCTTGCTCAAAGAGGCATCAAATTCTTTACACATGACACCAAAACTGAACGTCTGTTCAAGGTGGTCCTAAAAGGTCTAGCCGGTGGGGAACCCCGGGGGGGAACAAAAACAAAAATTTAAAATTTGGTGGGGTTCAACACCATTTAAGTGATAAAGATGAAAAAGAAATTCCAACCTGGCGATTCTCTCAGTGAGATTTCAAACGATTTTTATTTAGTTCATTTTAAATCAAATGAACTGAATAACCTCAAGGCATTGGAAAAAGCCAGCCTTATGCTCCATGTCAGAGTGAAGTGGGAACACTTCAGGAAGACTGGAGGAAATTCTCAACACCTCACCCAGTGCCGCAAATGCCAGGGATGGGGTCACGGGACGAAAAATTGTCACATGGATGCCAAATGCATGCATTGTGGCGATTCCTCTCACGCCAAGGACAACTGTCCTGTGAAGGATCCCAAAAATTTTAAATGTGCGAATTGTGGTGGAAACCAGAAATCCAATTTTTGGGAATGCAAGACTCGCAAAGCGATCTTGAATTCTCGTGCTAAGCATCGGGTAGGGACCGCTTCCCGTTCCCGACGGTAATTATTCCTCGGCTGTTAACAACGGTCATCGAGGAGGAAATCCAACATTCGTACCGGAAGGTACGATCAATGCCCAACCGTCAAATTTTCCACTGCTATCTGCTGTTAACAATGGTCAGCGAAGTACAAATGTACCCGTAAGTACAAACAGAGCACAAGTTTTCAATGCTCAATTCTTACCTGCTGGTAGCAATGTACAGCTAGGTAATGGAGCTTCCTACGCTGCCGTTACAGCCGGTAGAAACCAAAATTCTACCAGAAATGTTGAAGATTTTGACTTAGGTAGCATAACCGCTCCAAAAATGGATTTTTTACAGAAATCATTAATCGATATGATTAATGGAATGTTAAATACAAACTCCATGTTTGATGCAATTCAAACTGGTATAAAATTTGCAAACAATATTGTCATGACCCTGAAATTCAGCAATGGGTATTAAGACACTGAATATTTTAAATTGGAATGCTCGATCTCTTAAAAATAATGAAGACGAGCTGTTTAACTTTTTACGAGTTCATAACGTGCATATTGCCGTTGTAACTGAAACTTTTCTTAAACCAGGTGATAAAATAAAAAGGGATCCTAATTATTTCGTACACCGCAATGATCGTCTTGAAAGTCCAGGTGGTGGCGTTGCCATAATTGTTCATAGGCGTATCAAACATCAAATTCTTTCTTCATTTGATACCAAAGTTTTTGAAACTTTGGGGGTTTCTGTTGAAACAAAATTTGGTCAACTTACACTATTAGCTGCCTATTTACCATTCCAATGCGTAGGTCAGCAAAAGAATCTTCTCAAGGGTGACCTACAGAAGCTTACCCGTAATAGGTCAAAATTCTTCATTATTGGTGATTTTAATGCAAAACACCGATCGTGGAATAATGCTCAAAGTAATTCCAATGGTAATATACTATTTGATAATTGTTCTGCGGGTTATTACACTATCCAATACCCAAACAGCCCAACTTGCTTTTCTTCTGCCAGAAATCCCTCAACTATTGATTTGGTCTTAACTGATTCATGTCAACTTTGTAGCCAATTGGTTACCCATGCTGACTTCGGTTCGGATCACCTTCCAGTAACTTTTGAAATATCTCAAGAAATAATTTCTAATCCCAACAGTTCTACTTTCAATTATCATAGAGCTGATTGGAACCAATATCAAACATTCATGGAATATAACTTTGATCCTAATATTCCTTTGGAAACTAAAAATGATATCGATAATGCTCTTGACTCTCTGACTACTTCCATAGTTGAAGCAAGAGCTGTCTCAGTTCCAAAATGCGAGGTAAAGTTCAATACAATTATAATAGACGACGATCTTCAGCTTTTGATCCGTCTGAAAAATATCCGTAGAAGACAATATCAAAGAACACGCGATCCCGCCATGAAAGTTATCTGGCGAGATTTGCAAAAACAAATTAAAAAACGCTTCTCTGCCCTGAGGAACAAACAATTCGAAAATAATGTGTCAAAATTAGAGCCGAGTTCCAAACCTTTTTGGAAACTCTCCAAAATTTTAAAGAAACCTCAAAAGCCTATTCCAGCGCTCAAAGAAGGTGATAAAATATTGCTAACAAATGTGGAAAAAGCTCAAAAACTTGCTGAGCAGTTTGAGAGTTCCCATAATTTCAGTTTGGGTCTTACTAGTCCTATTGAGAATCAGGTTTCTCTTGATTATCTGAATATTTCCTCAAGGGAAAATATTTTTGATGAATCCTGGGGTACTGATTTGGATGAAGTAAAAACTATAACTAAAAAGTTAAAAAATATGAAGGCTCCAGGTGATGATGGAATTTTCTATATACTCATCAAAAAACTCCCAGTGAGTACCTTGTCTTTCATGGTAAAATTATTTAATAAATGTTTTCATTTGTCATACTTTCCTGGCAAATGGAAAAATGCCAAAGTTGTTCCAATTTTGAAGCCCGAGAAAGATCCAGCTGAAGCTTCTAGCTACAGACCAATAAGTTTACTTCCTTCAATCAGTAAACTTTTTGAAAAGCTAATTTTGAATAGAATGATGCTTCACATCAATACAAACTCAATTTTTGCAGATGAGCAATTTGGATTTCGCCATGGCCATTCAACTACTCATCAACTTTTGAGAGTTACTAATTTAATTCGTTCAAACAAATCTGAAGGCTGCTCAACTGGAGTTGCTCTTCTAGACATAGAAAAAGCATTCGACAGTGTTTGGCATGAAGGTTTGATTGCTAAATTGAAAAACTTTAATTTTCCGCTCTATATTATAAAATTAATTCAAAATTATTTAACTGACAGAACTCTGCAGGTAAATTATCAGAATTCCAAATCTGATCGACTACCTGTTAGAGCTGGAGTTCCTCAGGGTAGCATTCTTGGGCCGATACTATATAACATTTTTACTTCCGACCTCCCTGATTTGCCTCAGGGTTGTCAGAAATCCTTGTTTGCTGATGACACAGGCATCTCCGCTAAAGGAAGAAGTCTTCGTGTCATTTGCAGGAGACTGCAGAAAAGTTTGGACATTTTCTCTTCTTATTTACAGAAATGGAAGATTTCTCCCAACGCTTCCAAAACTCAACTAATAATATTCCCACATAAACCTAGAGCTTCTTTTTTGAAACCTAGTAGTAGTCACATCGTTACTATGAGCGGTGTTCCAATTTCCTGGTCAAGCGAAGTGAAATACCTTGGTCTATTACTTGATCAAAAATTAAATTTTAAAAATCACATTGAAGGCATTCAAGCCAAATGTAATAAATATATAAAATGTTTATATCCTCTTATAAACAGAAAATCCAAACTTTGTCTGAAGAACAAACTACTAATATTTAAACAAATTTTTAGACCGGCCATGCTTTATGCTGTTCCAATATGGTCTAGTTGTTGTGCTACCAGGAAAAAAATACTTCAAAGGATTCAGAACAAAGTTCTGAAGATGATTTTGAAGCTGCCTTCTTGGTACAGTACTAACGAAGTACATAGAATTTCGAATGTTGAGACTTTAGAACAAATGTCCAACAAAATAATTAATAATTTCAGACAAAAATCGTTGCAATCTTCTATTGCAATGATTAATTCCCTTTATGCTTAGTTAAGATTAATTTTAGTTTGTTTTTAGTTTTAAGATTATTATTGTTATACTGACATGCAGGAATAAAAACCTGTTTAAAATACTGAACTGCTAAGGCATGAACAATGTAAACAAAATTAGATACATATTTTAACAATTAAGGTTGATACGTTACGGTAGTAGCTGGAGCACCTAGATTAACATGAAATGTAAATATGAATAAATTTGGAACAAATAAAGAGTTAAAAAAAAAAAAAAGGGGTGAATGCCGTGTATTGGCTGAAACCTTGATCGGTTTTAAACTTCTCGTGTAGTATCTTGCTCAAAGAGGCATCAAATACTTTACACATGACACCAAAACTGAACGTCTGTTCAAGGTGGTCTTAAAAGGTCTAGCCAGTGGTGAATCCCTGGATGAGATCAAACAAGAAATTATTAAATTGCTTGGAGTTACACCAGTTCAAGTGATAAAAATGAAAAAGAAATCCCAACCTGGCGATTCTCGCAATGGGATTTCTAACGATTTTTATTTAGTTC